>OZ024894.1:35549613-35909895 GCA_964017195.1 Siderastrea radians
TCGATGCACTGCTCTGTCACGGTGAAATAACTTGGTTGACAGTCATGTTGTTCTTTAAATCCTCTCATTCCTAAGTGCGTGACATTGTTTCACCATACCAGATGGAGAAGAGGGCGAGGATTTTGAAGGCCGATTGCACCTGACGACCACATCTTTTCAATATCTTCTGTTTCAACTGGTTGAGCGGCATTTGGTTTGTTGCCAAGACCTTTTTGCTTCAAATCCTTTTTCTTCATGGATAGCATCGTTGAAACTACTTCGAACTCAATGGCTGAAGATTTTTCGAGGTCGAAGTTGTCTACTGCCGGTGGACATGGACGCTCCGAAAGTATCTTCGTAAACCATTGCGGTAAGTTTGTAATGGTCCTGGTTCATATTCTTTGCCTTTGTTTTCTTTGGTCGTCTGCCTTATTTATAGAAAGAAGTGCTTGAGAAGCTGCGGTGCTTCTTGCTTTGAAATTGCATCGAGATTAATTTGTTTGCCATGTTTTTCCTTGAACCAAGACTGCAAACGGCGTACGGATGTACTTGTACTTTTTTTAGTGTTTTCTGAAACCATCTTGTCCTTAAAGGAGACCAGTTCGTCATCTGTATAGGTCACAATGGTTTGCTTTTCCGGAATAGATGCTTGACTTTTTTCGGCATTGATACCTGTTGGGTTTTCTTTCGCGGCGCTTGTTTGGTTTTCCTCGATAAAATCTTTCGTTTGGCTTTTTTCCCTCGTCTCTGCCATTTTGTTTTTTTCTTCAATGCGTTTTCTCGTACTTTTGAGTGTGAGTGGTTTCCTCAAATTTTCTAAAAATTTAAATTTCAATTCAAAATTTGGCAGACATTCATTTTCTGTAAATTTGTTCATTTCCAAGGTGTTTTGTTCCTAGCACGAGTTGCATTTTTGTTTTTACGATAGCAACAATTTTTGCTCGCGACTCACGTCAGCAATATCCCTCCATGCACAAGTGCAATTCCACGCTAAATACCCTCTCTTCGATAGCCAATCAGACCGCGAGTTTACCTTTAGCTATGCGATTCTTTCCCAAATTAACCCTTGACATGTCTTGTAGTTAAATTGAACGCAACAGCAAACGATATATGTACAATAATTTAAGCGCGGGTGCTTAATGGCCCGCTGTACGTGATCAGAACCACCGGACGGAACACAAATAAACGTGCATTTCAGCATGCAGTGAAAAGCTATGCGTCAAAAAGCTTTTTCAGTTACGTAACAACGCCTTCTTGCTGACAAAGTTCTGCAGTGTTTGTAAAAGCTTTCGTGTTACTCATTTGAGAATCAAACAAGTGACAAGTTAGCTAATATTTTCGGAGTGTTTCTTACGCCTTATTAAAGAATTAAACCAGCGACGTTTTGTCACTTTCTTGATTTACAGCCTTATCATTCTAACATTTATTCCCTTTAAGATCGTTGTCGGTAAACACCGGCGCATACTTATATCACATCGAAGATCAATTTAGTATTCTGCACGTCAAGTGATAACTCAATAAAATTTGGATTTGTCAATAAGCTTCGGTTTTCTAGTTCTTGATATTCAGGCCCTCTGTCTAAAAGAAAGTTTAAATTATTGCAGTCTGCCAGGCATGACGCAAATTCGTTACAGTTTTCACTAGGGAAAACATTGAGCTTGACGTCGGGTTCTTGAAATATGGCTCAAACTCTTAGTTCAGTGGTTCAGTGAAATCTTATATTTTCTGCTAAAATGAAATCTCATGGGTAGTTCTTTTTTTCTGGAACCTTTGTTTCCCAAGTTTCCACAACAAGAAATTTTGAGAAATTGTCAAGCTTTAGAACTCTATGATAAAGTAAAGAGTTAAGAGTCTTAAGTTGTAAGTGTACTTGAAACCTTTCATTAAATTTCTTTATTATTGCCATTTAATCCCTTAAACTGGTATCATTTCCGGAAGCATTTAAGATCGCATTGTACTCTCCGACAAGTGTTCAGCTAATTGGAGCATTTTACGATCATCGTGTGGGATGTTTGAGTTCAAAGGGCGAGACAGTGCTGTAAACATGTCTATTTTCTCTAGGGGGCTAATCTGTAGACGATCTAATAACCGAGTAATGAACTAAAACATGTTTAGTTAGACGAAGCGGTTTATGAAATTGAAAACCGGAGACAGAAATTGAATTGAAAGCTTGCCTTAGGACTGCACACTTTCGAATTGTAGCTTTCGTTGTAAACTACGATTTCGAGAAAAGGTGTTGTTCCAACCCTCACCTCAGAGAAGCACTAATTTGTCAGGCGTTGTAACTTTCTCGCTTGGAAAAAACGCTGAAAAAACACTAAAAATGAAAGGCTTACAGTGCTGCTTTAATAACGTTTTGGTCTGATATTTAACTGAGGAATTAGAAAAAACTAGAACCCGGTATGCAGAGTTTGGGATGTAATGCACGTAGGTTAACAACGGCTTTGAAGAAAAGGAAAACAAAGATTAAGGTTAACGAAACAGCTTTTAACATATCTTGAGAGTGAATAGGGAATATAAAAGTTTTGTTGTGCCGTTTTTCTTACTTTGACTGACAGTTGCAAATTGTTTTTCTTACTCGTTTGCTCTGATTACCACAGAGCATTCTCCTGTTTCTACAACTGCTAGTTGGTTGGGCGTGAAAAAACAATTTAGCTCTAATCTCCTTTTGCTTATTTATACGTTAAGCCCAAGCTTTGATTAAGCTTCAGCACAATAGAATATAAAACAACACTTCTTTCTGCCGTTTTTGCCGACTAACTTTCGTGTTATCAACTACACAGGACACTTGAGGTTGGTCGTCTTTCCATGGTTAACGCTTCGTTGTCAAAACTAAAAGCCGAAAACCGGAACAGCTGCATTACTAAATTAAACAATGGTTGAACGTGCGCCCTAATAAAGAAGCAATTAACCAAAGAAAAAACTAATCTGTGGTGGAAAGAATAAATTAGAACGCTGCGACAACAGTTCCCTTCAAGAAACTCGAAATCGCAGGGACACGGATTTCACATGAAATTCATGCATGAATAGGAGTTTCTTCCATGCTGCTGAGACACGACTTCCACTTCCTCCAGTGATGATGAAATAAACGGTAGCAAAATTAATTTCTGAGTAACGACAGTGATAAAAGTATGAAAAGAATCCTTAAAGACCGATGAGAAGTTAAAATAATAAATAAATGGCGGTGACCTTTTCGGTGTTAAGCCTTTTGTATACTATCGCAGGAGTATTGGACTGACAGTAAACCACCACAACTTGACGGAGGAAGCGGCTCCACTCACTCTGGGTTTCCCTCCACCTGCGCGCATTTCCTAATAGGTAAGCGTACGTGTTTCGCTTCCTAGTTTTGATCTTTTTATTACTGAAACTCTGTAATCCAATTGATACATAAGCCTAGCACAAAAAGTAAACTTCACATGGGTCGTGTTGTAAAAATGAAACAGTTGGACCCGCTTTTAGATGGGCCCTACGTGGTCAATGCTTCTCTCACTTTCTATTTTTGATCTTTTTATAGCAAGATCTCTTCATTAAAAAACTATACTTTAAGCTTGTACGAAAGGAAAGCCTCAACTGAGATGGTATTCTTTACAATTAGCAGGGTCCACCACAGTTGCCGATACTTGTTTCGCTTTCTCTGTTTAACCCTTTGTTACTAAGAATCTTTAATCCAATCTTTAGTCCTTTAGAAAAAGGAAGCTTACATCTCGTGATCGCGTTCTTTAAAATAAGCAGTTTATCATAAAAGCAGTCGAATTCCCCGCTCCACGGGACCACCGCAATTCATACTTACTTCGTTTTCCACTTTTAATCTTTTAAACGTGGAAACAGCCTTTAATCCGATCTGAACTTCGATCTTGTGAAAAAAAAAAGAGCCTTCAAAGGATTCGCCTGGGTCGTTTTCTATAAAATAAGGCAATGTATGAATTCCTCTTTAAAGCGTGTCGAAGTAAGGGCATCTTTTTGTATAGAAAAGCGCAGCACTACTAACCAAACGAAAGTACTGCCCCATAATAACTTTTGGATTGAGGATTCCGGGCTTATTCAAGGAGATTGCTTCTCTGCGGTGGGGTTAACCTTCTTTTTCTTTTTCTTTTGCCACGAACGAAGGCTGCGATTTTATTCGTCCTAGCCTGCCTGCCCTACTGACGAGAGTCTTAACAAGTTGGCTCCTTCTAGCAACGCAATTTCACTTTTCGAGAAAAACTGTGACGTAGGAGAGAAATGTTATTATGATATTCCTCAAGATGTGAAATATTTCAGAGTTACGTTTTTATCAATTTTAGATTAAAAAAGTAATGACAGGCCTTATGTTAGACCTGATTATGTTTTTATAACTGGCATTTACTGAGAAAAAAACAGACAAATTGGAACTTTAAAAAGTCGAGATTAGTGTTGAAAACATTACGTTGAAATAACTGTAAGAGTTTAATCATGTAACATGCATCTCACAGTTATTCAGGTGGAAGCCATTGCGGTCAGTCAATTGACGGGGATAAAGAGGCCGAGAAGAAACTCAAAATCTGCACAGTTATACCCACATTTGTGCGTTCGTGACTTGGTTCATTGAAAAACACAGAAACAGTTGTTAAAACTGTTTAACATAGTTTTATAGTTGCCGACGCTGCGGGCAAATAGACAAAAGCCCTTGAGGACATATTGTTGTGTTCTGCGTTTATTCTACAGTTCAACCCACAAGTTCCAAAAAATTCAAGTTGTTCATCTCTGTCGAAGGAAAGAATTCTTACTTTCGGCCTTTTCAAGTTATTTTTACAAGGGGGAAAACACTGGTAACCAGAACTGATTAAATCTTTATAGTCATAACAAATGTATTTTAAAGTGTTATGCTGTAATCTTCGTTCGGTTTGATGAGAATACTTCCTTCAAATAACGTCACGCGATTCGAAAACAACGGATTGCTTTACCGACACCGTGCTATAAAAGGCCACGCGTAAACCATTCATCTTTGGGGTGCGACGTCTTGAATTCATTTACCGTGTAAAACTTGTATTAATAAATTCTTTTATTAAACTTGTATTGCGTCCTTTTGATATAATCTTACAATAATGAAGCTATAAAACGGATTTCCATTGGTTTGTACGCGCTTGTTACGAATCAACCGCCTTTAACCGCAACCGGCTGTCGCCCGGTTGCCAGTGTTAACTAAAGAGAAAACGCCAATAAATCACAAAGATAGCGTGACAAGCAATACGTGATCAGAGTATAATGCGATGTTTTCAATGCCAAGCAGGGGGCAGATAGCGCAACTAAAGTATTTCCGATTAGCTTGAGAGACGTTGAAAGTGAGAAACGGTCAAGTCAACATCTAACGTATTTGCCATACTTAGTTGCCTTAATAATTTCATCATTCGGTTAACATTTTCGCACGATTTCAAAATTGGGTTGTTTCAAGGAATATAGACTGAAATCTTATTTGAGCCTTTTTGAGCCCCTAACTACTCAAAGACAAGTGCTAATGTAACCGTAATTAGATTATTTATTTGTTTCCAAATTTTGCCATGACGTAAGTGTGGATGCGTGACCTGGGTTAATAAGGGAATTAAGATAATCCCCCGGCAGAAATATGAAATCTGTTGGTGACACAATAAAATGTGCTAACCAGGTATTTACATTAGCAGGATGTGGGCGCCCATCGAATTGATCGGCATAGATCCCTGAAAGCAATCTATTGTTCAGATAAAACGATTTATGTTTCCGCAGAAAGCAATCGTTTTCCTAAAACTCTTAAACAACACTTTTGCGATTACAAAAGATTACAACTTGGCGCGCGACGAAAGCGAAAAACGCTTTAGAATCGCTTAAGGGTTGAAGATGTGAAATTCTGATATGGAATCTTGTTTAAGTCCAGTGTTTGTTTTTCCTCCCTTTCTTTTGACTGAAATCACACTACTTGTTGAACTAGGAATTAACATAACTCGATGCTCCTTCAGGCGTTCAGCTGGCGCAAATTAAATCGTCGTGTTGGCATCTAAAGCCAGTCCACGATTTCGCGCAAATTAAAATCAGTAATTCTCGCTATTAAACCACCAAGTGTCGTACACAATGACGGAGTTACTACGTTACTTTCCGCACGGTCTTTCGGCCGGCGAATTGTAATCACAGAAATAAAGAGAAAAGACATGTCCGCGACTTTGCCTTCACGGGGCATGCCGCCTTCATCTTGTCCGACATTTCCTGACAACATGCTTATTATGTTATCATTAGGCCACTCCCAGTCAGTTATTGTTTAAATTCAGAGGCACTGAACCACGGAACAGTCTACCAATTTACTAACACACTGAAAAGAGGACCCTAAAGAAGCTTTTAGTTTTACTCTTTTGACATCTTCAGTTTGGCACTTCAAGTTGATCACAAGGTAATTACAGCATATTCTACAATGTTCAGTTGTCTGCTGAACTTATGAACTCGATCGAAGTGCTTGCTTTGTTTAGTTTACAAGTGCTTCTGAAAGCTGGCCTCATTTCTTTGAGAGCCCACTTACCTACAAAATAGTCTGTAATTGATAACTGACGGCGAGTCCAGTTTTACTGAGCTTTCAAAGTTGTTAATCGCTGTGTTACTTCTTATACGTGCGTGGTTAACAGGAACTCGGATCCAAAGGCATTAAACAGTGTTTCTAAATATTTACCGCGGATTTTGCGCCTTGTAGGTTATTGCAGCGATTTTATTATCTATGCGTGCTACCGTTGGCTCGAAAAACAAAACAGTTCTCACACGAAACTGTGTGATACGTCTCAGCATAAACAATAAGGAAGTTGACTGCCTCATTATTAGGTGACAAAGAAATTGTCACTTCCCAAAAATTTCACCTATTCTGAACAAATGCAATACATTCGCGTTAAGAGGATTATTTAACTCTCATACCCATTCACGAACCATCCAGCGTGACTATATCATAAAGCTCATATATTCTGCTTGAGGCGTTGAACATTTCTTTTTCAGAAATCTCTCGAATTTGAGCCATGGATCGCCACCCCTTCTCTATTGAAAACATTCTGAAAGACACACGAGGCGCGGGTAGCATCCTGAAAATAGCACCCACATCCGAGGCGCTGGCATTGGCCGAGAGAATGGCAGGTAAGTTACCACTGTTCTGTTTATTTGATGGTGAGCCTATATTGGAGACACCAAGTGTCTTGTCAGCAAATTCTCTTTTTCCAAAGCCGGAGAAAGAACTTTCATTAGCAGACGTTTAGAAATTATAAAATCTTCGAGAAAGTCGGTTTGTTTCGTTCAACAATCGGAAGAGCTGCAAGAACAGAACGTTCTTAACTCAGTCCTTTTTATTAATCGATGACTGCATTGTCTCAACAGTCAGCCGGATCTCTTTCAAAGAATCGAGGAATGAAAACCGCTGATCCATTGAGCAGAAGCTTCTGAAATTGAAAGAAGCTTTGCTTAGTTTTGCTAAGATTTCCTGTAAAAGCAAACTTGAAGAGGGATTTGACAATTCTTCCAGAAAAACAAAAAACAATTGGGCTGACGCGTGCTAGAAAACAGCTGTGACAGACTTTGTACAGCAGGTAGTTTTTTCTAAAGAATATAGGAAAATACAGAGTCACTTGAAATTCAACTGAGGAATAGTCTCGAACTGTTCTTATACACCTTAGGTGTCCTCGGCACAGGTTTGTAAGAAAAAAGGTTAACATGTTGATAGTCGTGATCTGGAGAATTTGCAGGGGGAAAAGAGAAAGATGGAAAATGAACAGAGTGCCTTTAGATAGCCAGACATCAGAACTATGTTAACTGCCCTGGGCTAGGATAGTATTTTGCTGCAAAGGAATCCTTTGTTAGTGCCAACAGTTCACTTAAGATTCCGTGACGAATTAAGTAAAACAGGAGTTTCCTAGTAAGCTTAATCCATGTGGTCAACTAAATCTCTTGTGGCTAAAGATACGAGTTTACATTCAAGGGTTTTGTTATTACAACCTGTAACATTGTTCACCTAGTCTGTCTGGGAAATTAACAAATTACTGGAGGGTGGAACATTTCCAGAAATGACCCGCATGCTTTCTTGTTTGCAACCTGCACGTTAATACACCTTGGCACTGCTTTTTTGATGAAAACTCGTGCTCGTGTCCACGTTTCTTGCTTTATTTCTCTTTTAATTTCCGCAAACTCGTATACACTGAGACGGTTTAAAACCCGATGTTCACCGCAGGAAAAACTCCTTCAAGCAGCGTGGAATCAATAAAGGTCTGAGGCACTGATTAAAATAAGAAACAAACTGTGTATCTGGGGCCAAAGATACTTCCTTAGTTGATAAACATTTGAGCGGAAATGCGCATTGTATAAGCGGTATCCTGAAACAAGACTTAATCTTCTAAGTCTTACCGCAAGCAGCCAACCGCACATTGGTGTGAATAAATTCTTTAGTTTGACGTAGAACTTGAATAAAGATCGTTGTTTCTGCCAGTGGCTGCCAGCATTATGGTGGATAAAATATCTTCCTTTTTATGTATATTTCACGATGAAAGAAGGCCTGTAGTTTAAGTATTCTCTTAAAAAATTCTCCCGTCTCTTAGTTGTTTCTTAGTACGAAACGCCAAGTGAACTATCAACTCTCCAACTCTTTGTCTTGTTAAAGCTATTACATCACTACAATGAGCCTAAAATGAAACTCGCAACTCACTAGCACTATATCTTACTAGTTATGAAACTACAGAAAACTGAAATCCCCACTGTCACAGTTGTTGAATATCCGAAATAGACAGCTATTTTTCCCATTAAAACAAATGATTAAACTTGAGAGTTTTCTAAAAGTTTCTTGTACTAGATATTTGTTCATGACGGGAAATAAATGCTGAAATGAATGCTACTTGGCTGTCCGTCAAAGGGCGTTGTCCACATGCACTCTGCCAGCAAACGACAGACCTAATACCGCAATTCTTTAGCACTGATCCTTCGAAAGTCCCATTAATCAGGATCTAGCTTTTTCCTTTGTTTTCTAGTTACTGTGCCTAATTGGAAATGTCAGTTTTGACAAACTCATTAGGCTCTGATTGCCTATGTTGGCGTTTGTTGGGTGCACCGTGAGTCAACACAAGAACAGTTAATCAGATTTATTAGCACGTTCTGTCAGGCTAGAGGGAGCAATTAATTACATTTTTCGACAACCCCAGGTGCTGCAGAGTACACAGTGCACAATCTTAAATTAGCTGTCTTCTTTGTGTGTAAGTTGCTATCTTGAGTTTGTTTCTTACATTGTCTGACACCTTACCAGTGTGTGTACAAAATAAGACAATGTGGAAGCTGCTAATTGCGTTGGAGTATCGTGTCTACAGTCTCAACTGGAAGAGATACACTCTTAACTTTAAGAGCGTATTCTTTGTTAACTAGTATCAGACAACAGATGTACATTGTTTAATCAGCTTACCTCCAAAAAATCTCGTGTTGATTTTTTACAAAACATTAGTAATGAGATATAGACAATAAGGGGCATTGATAAGAATATTCAACTTCAACTTCCACTTTAACTTAATTCTAGCTGTAAGGTTATCTGTCTAGTTTCCAAAATAACATCTTTGCATTCAGTTGATAACAAAACACGTTGATGTGGTGGGCGTTTCGAGAGAACAGTTAGAAAGAACATTCACAATAACGTTTTGATAATTACGAATCAGTCTCTGATTGTCTGGTAGTGAAGTTAGGGAACGCCGGAAATTACAGCAGAACAGCAACAAAAGGGAGAATCTTATGAATACTGGCTGTCACATCACAAGCCGTTCCGACCTTGAACAGAAGACTGCCAAAACAATTGTGTAAACAAGTGTGTAAAATTCATCTCCAAGAACAATGCTAAGCACTCAGCTTCCATGTGACTAGTCAGGTTTAGCTCTACACAGACAAAAAGGTAACACATGTAGCGGGTACCAAAATAATAGCCATTCTTTGAACTGACTAAAAATAATTCATTTTGTTGGTGTAAAACATATATCATGACTATTCCTCTACTTGCGCGACAAGGTCATCTTTTGAATTGACTACGAGCAGTTACTATTATCTACCAAGGATGCATAACGACTTTTTCTGGCGAACTTGCGTATTCCGCTATAATCGCCTCTCTAATCTCCCCGAGAAAAAGGAGCATAGTCGTATGCTGTAAAACAAACTAACAACCCAGCTCAATTGTCTGCAGTTGATCTAGGTGTGCCGTGGATCTTTCAAAAGAGAGGGAAATTTAAGGCAAAAGTCTCCGTATAATGGAAGACGCCAGGGAGTTCAGTTTTGAGAAAGTCTAGATATCTGATCGTCTGTATCAGAGCTTATATGGCATTGACAGAGATGCCCTTCGTTCTTTATCTGCATACACTGTCATATGGCCTCAGTTTCTTCGAAATTGTCGATCTCAGGTGTAGAAGTAAATTTTGACCACATTCCGACGAATATCCCCGTCAGTTTTACCTGAGTCCTCTCCTGGGGGCCTTTTTTACTGTGTTCTCGAGGGGACTTTTCAACCTACTCCGCAATAGTAATCCAGCTTAGAGATCATGGTTGACCAGTCTGAATTTTTTGTTTCAGCAATGAGGAAAAATTCAATATAATTCACGGACACTTTACACAGTTTACACAGTTTGGAGAATTAATTAATACCGGGTAATAATCGTTTTTGATGTCTTTCTGTTTTCTCGTCCCCTGTTTTCTTGGGATTTCATTATTATCCGCAGATAAATTAGCTGTCGATCACTGCCAAACAATGCAAATTTTTGGCGCTCATTTGTCTCATCTTCTTCATACGTTCATCTTTTTTTTGTATAGACATCATCCTCAAGGTCAGCTGCATGGAGGGAAGAAAGATTCGACGAACGAGAACCACATTTAACCAGTTTCAGCTTGAGACGTTGGAGAGAACATTTGCCAGGACACATTATCCAGATCTGATGCTACGCGAGCAGCTATCGGCCTATACCAGTTTGCCTGAATCACGAATCCAGGTCAGTATCGGGAAACTTAAGAACTTATTTCACCGGCAGTTCATATGTATAATAACTAATATGATGTACCGCGTAGCACTCCGTAATGAAATTACTAATTATTAAAGTATATGTATGAGTGCGAGGAAGTGAGCGATACTGCCCAATATAATTTCCCCCGGTCATAGGCCTTTAAAGAAGAATTACAAATGAGAACCAAACAAAGAAAAATTTTCAACCCCGGCGGGATTGAAGTATACACTCATACATTCACCGGGATTGAAGTAGTACTCATACTTTAATAATTAATATTTGATATCTAGGATTATTTCTTATACTCACATTCATTTCATTTTTTCACTATCTACGTAAATGATACGAACTCGCACAATGAACCCCTCCCAGATGGCTTGATAGCTCAGCTGGTAAGAGGATAAGAGCGCTGTACCGGTATTGCAGGCTCCTGGGTTCAAGTAATAAGGATAATAATAATAATAATAATAATAATAATAATAATAATAATAATAATAATAATAATAATAATAATAATAATAATAATAATAATAATAATCTTCTTTCTTGAGTAAAGGCCGACGGAAAACGTTTTTTATCATGAACGGAAAACTCTTAAATTAAAGTTCCCCAGAGTATAAAATACACACTTGGCAGATACAAAGTAAACTTTTCTGTTAAAGTTTTTAGAGTACAAAGTACACCTTGTCAATGAATTGAACACGTTCGAATTAAAATTCTTTATTACTCAGACAATATTCACAAAAGCGTTTGTAAACTACTTAAATAAGATTCAGTTGATCAATTGCTATTTTTAGGGCCTTGTGGGAGATATTTTGGGTGCTTTACTATAAAAATAACTCCCACTCGCTTAAGACTATTAATTAGCGTCTAAGCAATAACAAAGGGATTTAAAGGATTACGGGAACTTTACAAAAATAATAGCTGTTAATTTTTTCAACCTAGGCCAAAGAACAACAACTAGTGACTTTGAAAAATTAGGCAACTTTAAAAAGGATTAGAACCAAAATTGCAGTCTATAATTCGCTAGTCGTGGGCCCGGTAAGAGTAAAAGCGCATTAACAGCATTTGACGGTCTACTTAACTGTGTTACTCCCAAAGCTAAACCTGGTATTAGTTAAAGTAATTCTTACATTCCAGTTTGTGGATAACATCGGCCCCAAGTGTGACCATTCAGATGAAAGCTACTGCACAGCGCTTTCCTGTATGGTGTTGTTCGCTTTTTCGATATTTCACAAAATTAATTTTTGCGAATTGTCTTTGAAGTAAAAGGTTTAAGTAAACACTTCGATGCAAAATATGAGTTTGAATATTTAAACGTCATTAGCAATTCTATTAACTTAAACCGGCATGTCACTTTCTCAGGTGTGGTTCAAGAATCGTCGCGCCAAGTACCGCAAACTGAAAGGATCCAAAGAAACCGAAGACAGAGAGGCCGACGAGAGGCCTAAGACAATGAGAACAGACAGCAAAGATGAAGAAGCTAAACCAGCAGGAACATCTGAAGACCAGAGTCCACCTCAGCCGCCGGGCAAAAGACAAAGAACAGAGAGCGATTTGGAAGACCACTCCACTGTTCTTGCGCGACCCACACCTGTGAGCTCTGGGTTCACTCCGCGGTCATTTCCGTTTGACCCGCGGCTATGCTCAGGGTATGGAGGCCCATATGTGCCCGACTGGGCAGCCTATTACGACAGGCTAAATTACCGGCCTTGTCCAGTGACCGTGCAGTCACTGTATTCGAGCGTAGGAGTTATTCACTGACTTTGAGCGCACATGTTGTAAGATGTAATATGTAGGTTAGAACATATGAGATGCTACAAATTTCAAAACAAAAGCAGTAGATCGGAGTACAAGCAGTCCCTCTTCACCAGCTTTGATCGTGGAGCCCGAGACAAGTACGTGCGGGTGGCAAGAAAGATGATTTTATGGAACCCAATTTAAGACCTTACCCTTAAATTTTTTAATGCAAGAATGAATGAAAATCCCGGTCTCACACGAAAATAAATAAAAAACATAGCCTAACGCATTAAATTATATCTAGCTGATTTTGGAAAGCACGATTAACCGAAATTTGAACGCTTCTACCGAAACAAGGCTCAGACAAATTATTTTTCCAGTACGCCTGAAAATCACTTATAGGGAAGAGAAAAGGAAAAGGAAGAGAGCCAGGGAGAAACAAAAGACTGTGGGTAAAGTTTTCTTCGAACGAGAAAAAGACGAATGGGACAAAATGGTAAAGAACGGTATCGTTTTGAAAAATTTAGTTAAAGGCAGTGCAACACCCAGCTCCTTCCTAGGTTGGCGTAATAGCGCTAGCTCTTCGCTGGCTAAACCACCCTTTAAAAGAAAGTACTTGTCTATGGGCTAAAATACGCAGTGCTGAAAGGGCGGGGACTATTTGTTAGTAAAGTGAATAGCATTATTTTAGATGTAGATTAATTAGAAAATTTATTAATATAAGAATTCTACGTACTATTTTCATCTTCAGTCGACAACTCCATCAAGTCTGTAAAGATAACCATCGGCTTTATGGCATTCAAAACTCCTTGTAGCCTCGCTTTTCCGGGCTCTAAAGGTTTCAAAACATAGAAAAAAGGTGTGCGCCAAACCAAAAAAACAAACAAACAAAAACTAACAATAATTAATGCAAAAACTAATCATAGAAAAGGTGCGATAATAATTTTTCTGTCATTTGGTCAGTGAGCAACCAACGTCTTTCATTTCCTTTACCGCGGGAGAATAAACTAAGAAACACATACACATACATTTCGAGAAGTTTACGAAAAGAGCTCATTTAAAGGCACGGGCAAATGTTTCCTTCGCTTTATAAGTATATAAAAGTGATTGTAAATACGATTTACTTACCTAGTAATATCTTTAATACAGTTACATAAAGGCTTAGAGTTCTTGAAAAGGTTGTTAATATTCATACTTATTTATATGGTATGTTTGTAATATATTAAGCCATACCAATTTCGTATTTTTTAAGGCAATAATTGTACACTTAAAATCGAGTTTAAAGAAAAATAAAGAACCCGCTTTTATCATAGTTAATGTGTTAATCAACCTCCCCATGTTTGGAATCAATCCCATAACTAATTGTATAGTCGTAACAAAACAACGACAAATTTCAATCTGTATGGCTGGACGACTGGGAAAGTGGGCGACAGCTTCATGTACTCCGGCTTGTCAAGCTAACAAATCCTACGTCGCAGGGCGTTACACACACCGGTTGAACAGGAGCGGGTTAGACGTACATACATGGTCGCTACAGAGTACAGATTTCAAAAGTCCTAAGCTTGATAAAAGTTAAATTTACCTGACTAAATAAATAGTCTCAGACAGTAGTGGAGTCCAAACTTCCTTTGTAGAGACAAATACAAAAACGACAACAACAACAGCAACAACAACGACAACAGACACACAAGAGAAGACATACATTTAAGAAGAAGCAAAGGTGAATCACGTCTCACTTTAGACTAATGGATTTGTAAACTAATTCTCCAAGACTGAGTCAACAAATGTTTTGAGAAATTTGTGCAGGGGAAACGCTTCCTTGTTCAGTTCCATTCCAGAAATGATGACGTGAATGCAAGTTTGAGATATAAAGAGAATCACTGTGCAAACTTAAGGCAAGTGTTTTGACAACTGTTTTGCTGGAGTTCTCCCCCCACCCGGTACGAGTGTTTATAAAATTTAGCAAGGCTGCACTTCGGACCACAAGTCTATTAGAAAGTTACCCCCTGCATCTTTTCGCTATTACCCTTTTATACGTGTGAGGGCGCGGTGGTGTAGTGGTTAGCGCGTTAGACTTTAGATCTGAAGGTCGGTGGTTCGACGCTCAGTCCCTGCCATCGTGTTGTTTCCTTAGACAAGATACTTTGGCCCACATTGTCTCTCTCCACTCAGGTGTGTAAATGGGTACCTGCGACATACTGCTGGGGGTAACCCTGCGATGGACTAGCATCCCATCCAGGGGGGAGTAGCAATACTCTCAGTTGCTTCATGCTACAGAAAGCGGGTTACGCTCCGGCTCTTGTGAGCCGCCTTAGCTCGTGAGCGACTTTACCTTTTACCTCACAAAATAAGACAATGTGCAAGGTATTAATTATAGTAGCGTGTCTTTTGTCTCATCTCGAAGAGATAGACTGTTAACGTTAAGAGCTTATTCTTTGTTAACTAGTATCGAACAAAAGCTGAATATTATTTATTCAGCTTGCCTCCAGAAATCTCGCTTTGAAATTTTTACGAAACATTAGTAATAGGATACAGCTGTTCCAATTAACGTTGTCGGGTGGAAGCTTTATGCCTGTGCGGCACATGCATGTCTACAAGGTAATATAGGATTTTTATGAGTGAATTCGCCAAAATTATCAGTACCTTTCCTGCATGGATATGATAGCAAAATATATGGATGAGTTTATAGCTTAAAAATGTAAAATCACTGAAACAATGAGTTGCAGCTAATAGTATCGCTTAAAACAAATTTTTTTATTGCACTCGTCTTTTTATCTAATCTTGGTTTATAAAACAGGAACATAATTTACAATACAGCGATCCACGTGCAGCACGTACATGGTAGGTAAATTAAAAGTTAGGACAACAACTTTATGAAAAAATATGGACCATGATTTTTCCCATTTCATAACAAAAACTAACAACTGAAAATTGAAGCTGTCACGATTGTCGTTGTCAGTCAGTCTGCACCCATTCGTTACTGATAGGTGAGAAATTCAAAGTACGTGATCTTGGTTAATTAAAATACAGGGATACACGTGCTGCACGTGCATGGTATGTAAATCAGAAGTTAGGAAAACAACTTGAATTTTTCCCATTTCATAACAAATACTAACAACTGAAAATTGAAAGCTGTCACGATTGTCGTTGTCAGTCAGTCTGCACCCATTCATTACGATAGGTGAGAAATTCAAAGTACCTGATCAACTGTTGAGAACCGCGAAACTAAAACGACTTGAAACTATCCATACCACCAATCGGTCTTGTCCCGTAGGCTCAGGCTTTGTTCTGACGACCTTAATTGAAATAACTGTATACATTGTCTGACACCCTGTCAGTGTGCGTGCAAAATAAGCTATTAATTGTACTGGAGTAGCGTGTCTTGTCTCACCTGGGAAGAGGTACACTGTCTACGTTAACAGCGTATTCTCTGTTAACTAGTATCAGACAAAAGGTGAATATTATTTATTCAGCTGGCCTGCAGAAATCTCGTGTTGAAATTTTTACAAAACATTAGTAATGGGATACAGCTACCGGTATTTCAATTAACGTTGTCGTATGAAAGCTTTAAGCCTACGCGTCAAGTCTGCAAGGTATTAAACGATTTTTGAGTGAATTCACCAAAATCACAAGTACCTTGCTTGAATGCCATATGATAGCAAAGTATATGGATGAGTTTTTATAGCTTAAAAATATCAAATCACTGAAAGAATGAGTTTCAGCTAATATTATCGTTAAAACATAATTTTCTATTCCACTCATCTTTTCATCTAAAATTAATTAAAAAACAGCACGTGCAGCACGTGCAGGGTATGTAAATTAGAAGTTAGGACAACAACTTTATGAAAAATATGGACCAGGATTTTTCTCATTTCATAACAAATACTAAGAACTGAAAATTGAAAGCTGTCACGACTGTCGTTGTCAGTCAGTCTGTACCCATTCATTACTGATAGGTGAGAAATTCAAAGTGTCTGACACCCTACCAGTGTGTGTACAAATTAAAACAACGTGGAAGCTATTAATTGTAGTGGAGTAGCGTGTCTCTACTCTCATCTGGAAGAGATACTTTGTTAACGTTAAGAAACAGACAAAAGATGTATATTTATTTATTCATCTTGCCTCCAGAATATTTGAAATTTTTACGAAACATTAGTATTAGGATACAGCTGTTCCAATTAACGTTGTCGGATGAAAGCTTTATGCCTGTGCGACACATGCATGTCTGCAAGGTAATATAGGATTTTTATGAGTGAATTCGCCAAAATTATCAGTACCTTTCCTGCATGGATATGATAGCAAAATATATGGATGAGTTTATAGCTTAAAAATGTAAAATCACTGAAACAATGAGTTGCAGCTAATAGTATCGCTTAAAACAAATTTTTTTATTGCACTCGTCTTTTTATCTAATCTTGGTTTATAAAACAGGAACATAATTTACAATACAGCGATCCACGTGCAGCACGTACATGGTAGGTAAATTAAAAGTTAGGACAACAACTTTATGAAAAAATATGGACCATGATTTTTCCCATTTCATAACAAAAACTAACAACTGAAAATTGAAGCTGTCACGATTGTCGTTGTCAGTCAGTCTGCACCCATTCGTTACTGATAGGTGAGAAATTCAAAGTACGTGATCTTGGTTAATTAAAATACAGGGATACACGTGCTGCACGTGCATGGTATGTAAATCAGAAGTTAGGAAAACAACTTGAATTTTTCCCATTTCATAACAAATACTAACAACTGAAAATTGAAAGCTGTCACGATTGTCGTTGTCAGTCAGTCTGCACCCATTCATTACGATAGGTGAGAAATTCAAAGTACCTGATCAACTGTTGAGAACCGCGAAACTAAAACGACTTGAAACTATCCATACCACCAATCGGTCTTGTCCCGTAGGCTCAGGCTTTGTTCTGACGACCTTAATTGAAATAACTGTATACATTGTCTGACACCCTGTCAGTGTGCGTGCAAAATAAGCTATTAATTGTACTGGAGTAGCGTGTCTTGTCTCACCTGGGAAGAGGTACACTGTCTACGTTAACAGCGTATTCTCTGTTAACTAGTATCAGACAAAAGGTGAATATTATTTATTCATCTTGCCTCCAGAATATTTGAAATTTTTACGAAACATTGGCATTATGGCGTATAGGCAATAAGAAACATTGATGAGAATATTCAACTTCCACTTCCACTTTAACTTGTTTTCAGCTGGACGAGAAGTTTCCCTCCCACCAATGTGACTAGTTTTGAAAACAATATTTTTGCATTCAGTTTATACCCAAATACCTTGATGTCATGGACGTTTCGAGAGAACATTTAGAAGGTGCTTTCCCATTAAGGTTTAGGCACAGGGCTCGAAATTTACGGTCGCAAATGTGCAATTTGCGACTGGTTCGAGGTCATTTAAATAAGAAAATAACTTAGGCGCAAAATTGCTCCTTCAACTTTTGGCCCATTTTCATAATAAATACATTTTCTGCTCCTTGTTAGACCAAATTTACTCCTAAAAGCTTGGACCTAGGAGCAGAATTGCTCCCGGGAAAAAATAAATTTCGAGGCCTGTTTAGACAATCATAAATTAGTCATTGATTGTTCTGGTGGTGAAGTTAGGGAACGCCGGAAATTACAGTAGAACCGTAACAAAAGGGAGAATCTTATAAACACTGGCTGTCAAAACACATGCCGTTCCGACTTCAAACAGACGACCTGCTAAAAACTTGAATAAAAAAGAACAATGCTGAGCACTCAGCTTCCATGTGACTAGTCGGGTTAGTATCACACGTACACTGAATTCCAAGTCTTAGGGCGCGTTCCTTTAAGCGAATCCGGATTGGATTCACGCAATCCAATTCTGGTTTCAGCTTTCCAGTAACGAAAATCTGAAATAAGATTCGAATCCAGATTTGGACTCTGCTTTCCTTTTTCCCATTTTTCACCTCACATGCGCTGAGAATCTGTCGAATTTTGCACGTCTTTGTGCTTTCGTGTGCTCAATTCGCATCCGCCATGTTTGTTTCTTTGTTATAAGTTGCATTGCCTTCTGGGACACTCATTTCGTGGAAGAAACGAGGAAAATGACGTATTTCGAGCGTGTAACGCGTCCTACATTCAA
The DNA here is from genome assembly GCA_964017195.1 of Siderastrea radians. NCBI lineage: Eukaryota > Metazoa > Cnidaria > Anthozoa > Scleractinia > Rhizangiidae > Siderastrea > Siderastrea radians. Next base: position 35,568,421 of record OZ024894.1, read on the forward strand.
GCAATCGCAGAGTCCCTAGCAACGACGATAAACAAAGACACTACGATCTTTTTGTCAGCGTTGACAATGCGCACAAGCCACTACGCATATATGTCGCGCGTGTTCGAGGAAGCTATCGAGTATTCACGTGGGCGTTTGCAATTGGTTTCCTCGGCGAAAGAGATTCCATCGAAACAGTTTTTCCTTCGTTTATCTGGTAAATTTTTCTTGGTGAATGGACTGTGAAAGGGGAGCGAAATGTTCTGTGAAATCGTTGGCCTTCTCTCGCGTTTACAGCACTCAAAAGAAGTTCGATTTTCGTATTTTCGTACAATCAAATACGTAGACATGGTAATTCTGGCTGGCTCGTATGCGTAGTAGGCAGTTTCATTCGTCTGAAAAGATTCTAAATTTTTCAAAGATGCGGCAGATTTATTTATCTCTGACGTAAGTCTGTTCACAGGGTAGTTCTATGTCGACGTCGCGTAAATATCGGAAGTTTATAGGGGAACATTCAGCTGTGGACCGCATGAGGATCGATGCATAATTTTGAACCAAAGATTGTAGATCTTACCGGTTTTACTAATATTGGAGATACACTGATGAAAAAGGAGTTTGTTTACATGGGTAATACTTCTGGTATGATGTTACTGTGGCCCGGAAATTGTGATATTGCTCTTTTGATTTGTCAACTCTACCTTTTTCCTGCGTGAATGCGCGGTACGCTTTTCGTCCTGTTGTGTATAAATATGATCTGCTCGGGTATTATGATAAACTGAACTTGCGTTTTTTCTAACGCGTGAGATATCAATTGAATATCACCAAAAATTATGTTAGTATTGTAGTTGATATAGCTTGTCGTTATGTTTTCATTTGCTTTCAATACTTTTAGCTTCGCGGCTGTAGATTCAAAGACATCCAGCCGTGCGCGAGACCGGAAGGTAGCCTACACGCAAAATTCCACGATGGCAGCTCAAAATGGCGGCCTAACAACGCATTTCAACCCTCTCTTTCTCGGAAACTAGCAATCATTGAGCCGTTTATTCAGTAAATAACAACAAAACAATACATAAACTGCACAAAAAGCAAAATAACAAGAAAAATTCTTTTTGGACCTTCAGCCATATGTACCACCTTAAATATTGTTCAAAATCCAAAATAGCTGTGTGCTTGGGTGCTTGGATGTGTAAGTTTATGGCTGGATTCATGGGTGAATGCATGGGTGAGTTCATCGACGAGTTTATGGGTGAGACCATGGGTGGTTGAGGTTACGAGTGAATAACTGGGTCTTTTATCGTTGAGTTCATGGATGACGGTTTTGTATTGGTTTGTATGTGGAGTCCATGGGTGAGTTCATGGGGGAGTCCAAGGGTGAGTAGATGGGTGTGTTCGTGGGTGAGTTCATGGGGGAGTCCAAGGGTGAGTAGATGGGTGTGTTCGTGGGTGAGTATATGGACGAATTCATGGTGCATTCATGGTTGAGTTCGTGGGTGCGTTCGAGGCTGCGTTCATGAGTGATTTCTAACGCTGAGTGTAATGATTAACTGATTCCGCCCAAACCATCCGGTTAGTGTTGGACTTTTATAGCAAAGGAACAAAGGCCTGGTGACTGACCAATAACAAACGAGTGGCGTCACAGACCGAGGACCAATAGAAGCTAAGCACGTGAAAACTTGTGATGCTTTTTTATTATGCAAAATACGTAACTGGAGCATAATCAATTTAGAATACTTGTCAAATTTTTAACTTGACACAAGAAATTCTGCAAGCTGAGATTTTCCTTTACAGCGTAAAGAGCCAACAATATTTTCTAACTATATTCTTTCTGTTGCCGCTACAAAGTAGTTACAAAGCCGTCAACTAGTATCGCAGTGATTTGTAGTTCACTTGTCAGTGATTTGCAGTTTACTTGTAAAGCGACATGTTTATCAATTACTCGCAACAGAACCAACGAGGCAAATTTGAATTTTTCGCCTGAACTTTATCGCCTAATTTTTTTCGCCTAAATTGAACTTTTTGCCTTCCATCAAAAAGACACCTGAGTATTCTTTTGAACTTTTTTTTGCCATTAACAAATTTGTTTTTGACTTTTGTTGTCTTTGCTTGTTTTGCTACAACGCAGGTTAGGCTTGGATAAATTCTGCTCGTAAAATGGCTTATTCTGCCTGCCGGCAGTGCTCGTAAAAATCGCTTATTCTGCTCGAAATTCTGCTCGGACACCCTTATTCTGCTCGAATTCTGCTCGGTACCCAAAAAATTTTCGACCCTTCGGGCCGTATTTATTTTCGCAAATATAGATCGGAGCCTGGGCCTAACCCCTAAAAACTAATCAGATATTCATTATGCATAGCAAAATTGTAATTCATCTTACTTTATGTCACTACTATTAGACGAAACAGTGAATTTTTCCATTTGTTTTTCATTTAGTTTTAAATTTTTCTTACATCTGTTATGCATATCATTAGTGCCGCTGATTTTCCCTTATTCTGCTCAAAAATTCTGCTCGAAAATGCCTTATTATGCCAGCAGAATGCTCGCGTCAAAAAATCGCTTATTATGCTCGAAATTCTGCCTGCAGAATTTATCCAAGCCTAACGCCGGTCAACATGCGATTTCGCGCCAAAAACACGGGATTCAGCACAGGGTTATGTCCAGTGTATGCCACTTCATATTGGTGACCCTGTGGTGCGGACGGACGGACGTACGGTCACGTGACTATTACGCCACTACCAAAATTTCTTGGCTTGATAGGTTACCTAATTTCCTTAGCAACGGTGCTCCGCTGACGCGCTAGCGCGCGGGCTCCGCTATTACTACAATATATTAGTAACCATCAACGAATGCCAAGCTTTCTGCCAAAAGCTCTCATACATGATCACCCTTCAATGTTTTGTCACTTGGTCGCGATGAAAGCCCAGCGATTAGCTCTAGTTGCGACCACTTTTCTGAGTGGTCGCTTACGAGACCTTCCACTGTAATTTAAATGTATATTTATCATTGGTAACCAGATAAGTATGTACGGGAACAAAGGGTATGGTTTTCGAGCCGTTTTGGACCGAAATAGGGTATAGATTTTGACCATTTTGCTCTGAAATAGGGGAAGGGTTGAGAACGGTTTTTACTGAATAAGATTACTTTATTTATTATTATCATCTCTTGAGAGGTACGTTTTGATTAAATATATCTTATTAGATGTTCCGGTGTGAAGCATCGCCGTATATCTTTACGACAAACGCATAAAAAAGTGACGCCAATTTGTTTTTTACAATAACAAAAAGCCAAAACTGATTTTCAAACGAAGGAAAGAAATACAAGAGTCAATGGAAGATGCGATTGCCGCAGAATCTGAATTTCATCGCTGTAATTCGGAGAATCACAGGCTCGTTAATTAAAACTTTAGTAAGGATAGGCCAGAAATACAAGGAAAAATTCGAATTGCTCAACTAACCTTTAATCCAGTGAAAACTGTTCACAAAATAATCCGCTAACACACGGTTCAGCTTAATTTCATCGACAGCACAAATTCCCGCTCACCGCCGATTTTCAGGTCTGAATCCTCAACAAACATCTTCATCTTTTCGCTCTAAGGTTGCAATGGTTGCTTCAGTTTTGACCCATAAATTTTAGATGATTTCCTCATTGTGAATTGAAGACTGCTAGATTTGTGGTACAATTCTCGCCTCATCAAGAATGCAGCGCTGAAAAGTTTGACAAAACTTATGCTGATTGCGTCAGCTTTACGAGTTTCATCCGTCTGTACTCTTATCGACAATAAATATCAGCCATTCAGCGCGCAAGAATTCGCTCAGTTATTGTAAAAACTTGTTTCGCGCGCTTTCTGGTAAAATAACTAATACAGTTGGATAATATTATCGGGAATTGGACTGAAGTCCGTCTCAAATGTCTCTGCAAGCCGAGGCACTTCCTCCGCACGTCTGAAACAGGGTAGCAAATTTTGAGTCAAGTCTGAAATAGGGTAGGGACAGGAGCCCATCAATATTCTGGTAGGGAAAATCACATATTTTGGAATGAAATAGGCAAGGCTTTCAAGAAGTGCGGCGCACCCTCACCCAAATTTTTGGTGAGTATCCCCGGGGCTCATACAATGGAAGAAGCAAACAGTTAGCAGTTGTCATCTACTCTTCCTCAGGGAATTCATCTTTGTATGTCTGCTTGATTATCCTAACTATATTTAACTAGTTGGGTGTTTTTTAGGCAGTAAAAAACATTTAGCGATTTACCGCCTCATTATCTTTGGATCACCAACCTATTCCGGTCGAAAAGAGACTCACGGGGATTTCGACATGAAAGCAATTGAGCTGAATGGCAAAAGAAATCGTAACAACAAGGAAATGAGTGAAAATGAGGTCAAGCATGCAAGGAATCGAATGCGGGTACTCCTCGTTACCTGGTTACCGGCCGATCTCAAATGAGCCACCTCTCGACTGGTAACCAGGAGACTCGGGATCGATTCCCGGCTGAACCACATTTTGACTCTCCTCTTTGTTGTTACGACTTTTGTTTTCACTTAATAACTGATTATACTTTAGTTAAGGTTATTAACTGAGAGTCACTAGCAGGAAGCCTCTCTACTATAAACCCTATGGTTTCTTGAGGCCTTCTCGACACCAACATATGCTCGACACTAATGTCATTATACATGTATTAGTGTTTTTAGTTTTTCTCTCCCCGTTTCCGTTTTCTACCTAGTCCTAAATATGCTTATAAATCTACAGTGCCTAGCTCCAGCTATACCTAATCCTGCAAATAATCAACATTGCAAAGAGCGAATTAAAAGAAGAAAAATATTGCTTGACTCTAAGATATACTATCGCAATATTACTCTGTAAACTATCATCAACGAAATCGTATAGTTATTAGTAAATAAAATGAACTACCCTAAATCGACGATAAGTGTTGCCTAAAGTTAAAAGAATGTAAAGGAATAGCGCTATATTTAAAACGTCTCGACAGACGCACAAAGGGGAAACCAAAGGTGAACAGGATTCGGGAACTGTCTTGATTGTGTTGTCTCTGTCGGCACTCATTTGGGAATGAAAACAATTTAATCTCACAAACAGGAGAAAATACCTTAAAATAAACTGACTAAATGGCTGCTGATAGATGGTTGTCGCGAACCATACCGCACAATAAATCATTTATTGTGCGGTATGGTTCGCACCACTTGGTTTACAGTTCACCAAGCGGTATTTCTCACTGTTTTGTCTTCCTATTACCTTAATCCTGTCGTTTTAAAAATGAATGCTTGGGCAATCTCTTTCAAAAATTCCTTGACGCTTTTGGCGATAAAGCCGAGATATTTTTGAATCCAATACAACGAAAGATAACCTAGCCACATCTTAAGCAGAATGCACATGGACGGTTGTAAGCCTTCTAAGGTGCATTTAAAGTTTTTAAAGTATATATTGGTTATTATGATGCTTTTTCGAGATCAAACTCCACTGTGGGTGAAGTAATGACGCGCAATTGATAACTTGACAGAACAGTTAAGCCATAAAATTTAACCTATTTTGGACGGACGAAAACAAAAATGAAAGTAAAACGTTTAAAACCAAGGTTTATCATTAGAGTAACTGGATAAACACTATCTTGTTTTTATTTTGCAAAGAGTAACCACACACGGTGACTTTCATGATAAAAAGAGTCCCGGCATGGCCGTCGGTTGGCCTTTATTGGACGGTTTCTGGGTACATTTATCACTGTCAGGGCCTGCAGCATAATGACATTAACAGCTGCTAATTCACACCATCACGAAAAGAGCAACAGCGATCCACCATTTCGGGTGACCCTTACAGATTGACAGAAACAGTATAAAAAGTTGGTAGGACTAGTGCAGCTCGTGCTATTTACAGAGGCATCGATGGACGGCAACCCGTTTTCTATTGAAAGCATCCTGAAGAGAAGCTCCTCTTCGAGCGTCGATGAGGCGAAAGAAGAAACACAACCCTCAAAATCCACCGAAGCGCTGTCATTAGCTGTGAAACTGGCTGGTAAGTTGTAGTTGATCCAAGTCCGTCGCAATTTAGGAAATGTAATTATAGTTTAAGTAAGAACGTTTGACAACGTTTATACAGCAATACTCCCGAAACGAAGTAAAATGAAGACGCAAGAGTGCATTTGCCTTTCAGTGACACAATTGAAGGAGGACACATTCCAGTTTCAATGCGCAAGTTCTAATGTTGCTTATCAAATAAGAATACGTTCTCGATTTCTCGATATCACAGTACTATCCTTTACTAAAGAAATAGATGAAAGTAACTAAAACGCTTTTAGGTCAATCATGGAGGAAGTCTTTTACAAGAGCACAGGACATTCCTATCATTCAAGACTCAACAGCTCTTCATGGAATCTTATTATTTATTATTCTAAAGTCTATAAGTAACTAAGAGTTTAGAAGGAGAAGTATGAACATCAATTCGGCAATTCCACCTAGAAAGATGTGTACATTGGCAGTTTATTCTATTCTCTTAGTGTTTACATCTCATCGCACCGATCTTGTAAAAATATCCAGAATGATAGCAAGGCCTCAACCACGGAGTTAACGTAAACATGATAACAAGGGTTGAATAGGTTTTCTTCAGTTTCAATTTGCTGTTCTCAAATGTTGGAGGCACTGTCTTCAACAGTTTGTCTCGTTACTTACCAAAGGGAATTTTGGGTCAGATTTAGATGCTGTGCCTACAGAGAAATCAATAAGCAACAATTTAATAAGGAAACGTTCAATGGTATACAGGGAAAAAGTAAAAAAAAATCCTGTTTTGAGAAAATCTTGCCACGTTCGTGACCTCTTGCTAATCGCTACTTATCAATTAGCTAAAGGCTTTTTTGCTTACCCAGTTGGCGCCAACAAGAGATTAAAGATCTTGATAAAAATAATGCCATTCCTCCAACTAAAAGTACTGTTTCTTGTGAGTGGGATTTGTTAAAAGGACAAGTCACAAAAGGTTTCAAGGAGTTACACAAAACACGAAATTGCTAAGAAAGTTTTCCAGATATCTGGATTAGTTTACGTTATACTCATTCTTGGTAATCCACTCGTCAGGTGTAATACGTGAAGTGTTGTTTTCAAGATCTTTCTTATCACTGCCCTAGCGGCCTAAAATCAGCCTGCCACATGTGTGGCTATTGCTTAAGCAAATGCACCCCTTGCTAATTTTGTGTCATGATACCATTTATTCAGTTTCACTGAGTTACTGAAGCAGCTGAAGTGTTTTGCTCAGATTTATCTGTCAATTCCATGTCGACAGTAACAGATATATAACCTGGGCCAGCGTGAAGATGCAGCCAGGCGACGCCTTCGTCTTTTCCCCAAAGATATTAATTTGCACCCAAGCTTAACCCTTAACGAAGAGCAACAGCGGCAAAAAGAAAAAAAGGATTTTAAAACTCGATTATTTCATAGCCTTGGATTTAAATGGAGATGCAATAGGCTGAGCTTCCTGTAATCAATTATTCACGAATATAGCTGCATTGTAACTGTATACACAGATACACAGTAACTGTACCTGGGCAGGCTTGAGGGAATGAACCAGTAGGATATCTCAACCCAAAAAACTGATCTGTTCATATTTTTGTCCACATTCGAAGGGCAAAATCTTTCTCTGGCCTAGCTCCTTCTAGAGTGCAAAGTAAGTAGTGTCACAAATATTAAAGGAGCGTAAACATTACGATTTACTCCTGGCAAAAGGTGAACTAAAAATTGAATCCATGAAACATTCCTCAATTTATCATTATCAACTACCGCAGCTGATAGGCGATAGATAGGCAGCGAAATTAAAGACTGGCTTTTTTGTTCTGTCTCTGTCGGTACGCATTTGAGAATGAAAACAATTTAATCTTGTACTCAGGTGTAAATACCTTAAAATAAACTGACTAAATGGCTGCTGATAGATATGGCTCGCAATAAATCACAGCTTCATGTGGTCTTGATGATAGAGGGAAGTTCGCAACTAATACTTTAATCCTCCAAGAAAGGCGTAAGAGAGTTGTTAAGCTTAAGCTTGATCCTTGACAAATCTCAGGTAAATACCGTTTATATATCAACTATATCAAACCCTTGACGCACCCGATTATGAAGTCAAAGTATGTTGCTAGATAAGCAACATCCAAAGGTTAGGTGTCTAATTGCTCGTATATTTAGCATAACATATTGTTTCCGAACACTTTGATAATCAAACTCCATAAAGATCTTCTGCTTTGTCATTCTCAAATAAATAATCTTTTAACTATCCCAATGCACCTTCGTAAGCTTACACTCAGTGATTTGCAGAGTTGCCAGCCCTGAGCTGTGAGCTCCGATGAAGTGACATTGTTTGAACAAATGCGATTTTGCTTAATTAAAATTGCAGCTGTTAGATCTCACACTACTTTCGATATTGCTCTGTAACCAAATTTATCACCCATACTAAAACCGTGGATTGTTAAAATGTCTTATTCATAGGCATCCACTTGGGCACTGCATGCGGGATTCTTTTTCATTTGTTCCATTTTGGTCACACGATAAGTTATCTTCCAAAATTATGTAAAAGATGGCACATCTGAAAATTTGCGGCTTAACTCTTTCCATTCACCATTGAAATAATATTCTTGACCGATTGCCAAACAAGTCATGATGGCTTTGTTGATGACTTTGACTTTTTCCATTCCTGGGCACCACCTGATAGTCACACTTGAGATGTTTTTAATTCCTCTGACCGGCCACTGCGTACTTTGACAAGCACAATTTTGACCATTTTAGTTTCTTGCGCAAGTTTTGGTTGCGGTTGTCACTTAAGTTGAAGGCTGGTTGGACACTATCATCTCTTTACTTTCCGTCTCCAGTCTTCTTTCAGAAAAGGCAATTCTTGTTTATACTGAGAAGTCGTACAAGAATGTTCGAGAGCCCACTACAGTTCACTGCAAATTGGGAGGAAAAAGCATATAACGGAGAGAAATAACTAGTGATACTACAGGACATAAAAATTCGCAGAGATTAATTGAAATTTGCTTCTCTTCTAGACGTTATCTTGGAAGCCCGGCAAGAGAAAACTCGCAGAACCCCAAGGCGCACACGCACAGCGTTTACGCACCAGCAATTAGGAATACTGGAAAAATCCTTCAGTAAAACGCATTACCCAGATGTAGAACTCAGAGAACAACTTGCTGAAAAGACCAACCTACACGAAGGCAGGATTCAGGTAAATGAACTTAAGTTACATAGAGGGTTGCATCTGCAAAAGAGGGAGGGGGACAGGGGGGTTTAAACCTCCCCCTTCTCGTACCCTTTAATCCCGGTTCCCGCCCTGTATTTGTTGGCTCCCTACTCTTTGCATTTTTTCGATTGCGAAATATTGCGAAATAATGCGCATTTTTCCCTTTTTCTCCCGCTTCCCGCCACCTTTGTAATCCCGCTTCCCGCCCCCTCTTCTCCCGGTCTCCCGCCCCCCCTGTCCCCATCCACAATAGATGTCAAGAAATTTATTGTCATTTCCAGCACTTGACGTATGGTGTTCCCACTGTTTCCTGGCTGTCTACCTAGTCGTGGCCTCATTCGCTCAAAAGCCTTTGACCTGAATCACGCATGCTGAAAGTAATAGAAGCAGCTTGAAATCCGGAGGTTTCAAGTTCAAATCCCGCTCTGACCACTAGCCGAAGTTTTTTCACGGTAGATCCAAGTTCAACTCCACGGTCACGCTTGTAGATAGCCATTGGTTTTTCTCCTGTCGGTTGGAACTTTTAACATCATATTTGTCTGGTTATTTGAGTGGAGTGTCCCTAAATTAGCTTGAGGTGCCTGTAACTAAGCGCACATCCACTACAAACACAGCATTTACAGTCAGGGCTTGCTGCCTCCTCAGTGGCTCTTTTTAGTTCTTCAAATTGGAGATGAGATTGCCATTTCTACACGTTCAACCGAGCCATGTGAGGACATTTGCAGATGTCGAGACAGCACCTTCTTCTACAGTTATTTAGAGACCCTCTATCCAGCAGGGATGCGGACCCGCGACCTTCCTACATGAACTAACCTCGTCCACAAAATGAGATTATATCTATTTGACCATAATTAGATAATTGTATCTACTCACGACCTCCCTATCTTGATTGACAAGTACTACCTTATGTTTCATGGTAGTTTTACTCCCACATAAAAGAATTGTGTTGCTCTTGGAACTTTTTATATATGTGTTCAAATTACTGCTTTAAATAAACGGGGCTGCCAGTAAGTGCCTGCACTTGTCAGAATTGGCACTTCTTAGGGGCGAAAATGAATTCATAAAACGAGATTATGGCACCTTTAACTCTGGATGTTTTCTTTCCAAAATTTGAGAATTTTCGCATCCCCGACAAACGTTGACAGTGTGGGAGTACGCCGACATTTCGTCATGGTTTGTTGTAGGTGATTACATAAGTTCAACCACTTTTTTCCTTTATGCATTCCAGGTTTGGTTTAAAAACAGACGTGCCAAGTACCGCAAGGAGACTAAACGATACCTCTCACCAGAGAGCTATGAAAGTGAAGACGAAGACATTTCAGTCGTCTGTCACATGACGCGAAGTTTACAGTCGCCATCTTGTTTTCAGTGCAACACAGTAATGCCGTACTACTGCAATGGCATCGATCCAGTAGAGTCAGTGAGACATTTCGGATTTCCCTCAGACACGCGTACGCAATTGTCTTTACATGCTCAGTTGGCACATGCCAATAGGTGTCACAGCTTGCCATATGGCAATAATATGATGGTGGATCATACATATTTTGGGAATTTAAGGAGAGGGTGATACTTGGAGAAACCAACAACTGTTATAGTACATGGCTCGCCACCTTTCGCGAGAAAAAATATCAGTTGGCTTCGAACACCATACAAATATGACGTACACTCCTTTGCAAGTTTTACTCTTTTGAAAGCAATTTGTACAGAATCTCTACTATAATTATACCCCTAAAAGTTTGCCGAGCTAGCTGTAGCTGTGTTTATAAACTTTGAAACAGGTTAAGCGATAGAAAGACTATATTTCTGATTGTAGAATGTACATTGCGCATCCAACATCGCTGTGACTCAGTTTATATGGCACTTCCCCTCCCTCAATCTATTCCTGAGGCACGCGTGGTGCTCAAGCTGAGTCAGCACTGAACTGGTTGTGAACAGTCCTTGCGCTCAACGCAAGGACCAAACGTTATGGTGACCAAAACCTGCGGAATAAACAGAACTACTGAAAATACAGTGAGAGAGATTGAAATATTGCTCCCCACACAAGATGGCCGTTTCATTTTCGATGGTGAAGCCGTACGTACAAAACTCATAGCCATTTACATCCAGATCTGCAATTATGAGAACTCATGACGGCATCCTGCGTGCGTAGGCTTGTTAAGGAGCCTCAAGAGCCACTAGTGTAAGAACTAGAACCGGCGTTTGGTGCCTCGGTGGGATGTCGATTCCTGACAATTCGTCTTTGATAGTTCTTCAGAATCCTTACAACCAACCATGATGACTAACCAATAAAACACTGCAAATAAAATGTCACCCGCATCCTTGCTACTTATGTGTTTTTCTATTTCGACTGGTATTGCAACATTCTCTTATCCGCAGAAACTCCTTCAGGAGAAAAACATGATTTTTAAACTAAAACATGAGGAAATATAGCGAGAAAAAACCGAAAATAGAAAGGGGAAGGGAGACATTATTGCATATGAAAAAACAAAAGAGCCTCTTCAAGGGAGAGAAATGCACACATAAGGAAAGGGTCTTAAAATTAACTGTGGCTGCTGATTGATGGATGGCAGCCAAATAACCTCACAGGATGTTTCAATCGCGTGAGACGAGACTAGAAGGTACGATGTATCAACCTTCATTTTAAAGCTTAGCACACTTGCGGTGATCTTTGAAATTAGAAACGACTTTTTTTATAATGAGTTCGAAATGTTCTCAAAAAAGTATGCAACGAAATGTTGACTAGATCGCTAAAGTAAAATTTCAGTTGTTCGACTAAAACAATATCTGATTTCAGAGAAAAGCGAAAACAAATTAGGTATAAGGAATTGGAGGATAAAGACAAACTAAATCGGTGCAATAACTGCACACTTTGATAAACTAATCATTATTTTTCAAAGCATGCCCTGAGATGGCCTCTGACCATAAAACGAACTGCCAAAGAACATTTACGGTTCTTGTTAGCAATTCTCAATGGTTTCCGGGAACATTTATCAACGTCACATCGATAATTACGTTTCCACCTGGAAAACTCACGCAACTGCGTCCCACATTTGAACTGGAAAGCCTCCTCATTTCTTTAAAGGGAGCTGCGTTAGTAAAAATAACGATTCGCTATCGCAAGGACGCAAGTAGTCATTTACATCCGTTAAGAGGATGGACTGTAATCCATTTTCTATTGATAACATTCTACAGAAAAGCTCTTCCCCGCGCAGAGAGGACACTGAGGAATCACATCCTACACAATTCACTTATCAGGCTCTAACACTAGCTGTTAAAATGGCCGGTAAGTTAAACATTAATGTAACCCGAGCTCCCTTGTAACTCTTAAGCATCCGTTTGTGATAATTTTCTCTGAGCTACGACACTCCTAAAACCAGGCATCACCTCAAGTGATCACAATCCCATTTGAACCATTTCCAAGCCGAACACTCTAAGTTTTCTATAAAAGGCTCTCATGAAAACTGTCTCCGGTATTAATTAAAGCGTCTGTCTTTCCTGATCCCAAGAGGTTCACCTTCATTTGCGTAAAATATAGAAGATTTTATTCTGCTGGCTACTCCCAGTAGAAATTCACAGTAGATGACTTTGTCTCACACTCACTCTTTAGCCCACACAAAGGTTATACGAATAACGTCTTCACTTCCGAAAAGACGCCTTTTGATAGAGTATGATACGTTAGAGAAATAAAACAAAACGACGTCTCAGTGACTTAATTGGAATGGCAGTGATGACCAAAGCAGACTAATTAGCGGTTCTCCCAGACAAAATTGGAAATTGAACAAGTTAAATTGTCAGCAAAATATATCGCGAGGACTTGTTACTACCACCACCAACCAAATAAAAGCAGGGTTTATCAACAAACGTTCCTAAACGGTTCCTTAATGAGAATACCGTTAGCCAATGTTAGCAAAATGTAGAGTTAACAGAACAAGATAACAAGCTACAATAAGATGAAGACAAGAAGTGAAAAGGTTTACATTACATGGCACTGGGGTGTCAATGATAGTTAACTTTTTCGAGCGAAAAACAAGCTTAAGTGATCGATGCGCAGAACCAAGTAGTTAAATTAGATATTACATTAAATTAGGAGATCTCGATGTTACAGAATTAAAGAGTTGATAAATAAATAAATAAATAAATAAATGTGCTCTTATTCCATCATTCCACTTCACTCCGTGCTGATCAGATTACTTACCAAAAAAAAAAAAAAAACTTTTCAATTTAATTTGCCACCTTGGCGCCAGAAAGCGATTAACAATGTCGATAAAAGTCAAGGTCGGAGCAAAACGGGTGGTTGGCCTCGCTTTAATCGCACGATCACAGTATTGCAGAATTTTGGGTGAATTAACAGAGTTAATCTGAAGAGTACGCGTTTAGATACACCTTTGGCGCACATCACCTGTGTAGTTAGAGTTCAAGGTCTTTTTCACAAGTTGTGTGTGGCTACGTTTCGTGATCTGCGGTAGTATGTTAGAGTAAGCGGGGCGGCTGTACTCGCAGGCTAGGGATAAGTTGATCGGATTGGGGAGGAAAAAAGCAACACTTTGTTAACTCAGTAGACTCAATGAACCAAGCCAGGCCTCATCGTGTAGAACTTTCATCCTCCACGATGAAAGGCTTTATTTAGAACATTCATGATTTCTATAAAAACTTACATAACGCAAGTTGCAGTAAAATTCGAAGCCGCTGAAGTGTATCTGTGACCTGTGATTCACCGGTTATTCATGCCCTCTCTGCGTGTGATATTTTCCTCATACATTTTGATTTAACCTCATGCGTGTGTTATGTGGTCTTATATCCTTTAAATACAATGTGTAAAAATCCTGAATGAATAAACGACTTCCTGCAATTGGAGTAAAATGGACATGTAATATCATAAACGTCAGTTAATTAATCATTCCGTAATGAATAAATTGAAAAGTGATCCATTTTAAAAGTAAAACTAGTTGCACACATCTTTTGAATATCTTTAACGTGCGATCGTAGGCTACCTTGAATTTGTAAATTTGTGTTCGGTCACACTCATTTAAATTATTTCATATAATAACATATTCGGAACTTTCAAATGCTTACTTCCGTGCAAACATTGGAGAAAATGTTTTTAGACTCGAAGAAACATGTTTTTGATAGCAGTTGACTTGCAAATCCTGATCGTACGTTTGGTGCTTTTGTGCAAACCTGACATTTTCCACAAAATGTTGTGCAGTGAACAAGCATAGGAGTTATTTTTTTTTTTCATTCTGGATTTCAGTTACTGGGCATGACGTTAAGAAGTCATTTAAATCTAATATAAAAGAAAGGGCGCCTAAGCCAAAACATGAACTACGACCGAGCTACCCAAAAAGACTGTTTTACTCATTGCCCCAATGCGCTAAGAAAATAAGATCTGTGAGAAAAGTATTATTATAATATAACCGTTACACCACCAAACCGACATTCCATTGTTACATGGGCAATGAATAGCAACATTTCTTTCAAAGCTGCTTAAAACGTAGATAATAATGGGAACTGTTTGCAATCTGTTTCTTGGAGCTTAAATGGGATCAACGTTCGGCGTAAAATTGTAATTGAAACCAAGGATTATGCCTTCATTTATCAACCGATGGGTGATAAACATCGGTAGTCGATTAATGTAGTAAATTCCAGGACTATCTCGCACTCGCCGCCTCTGTCGGTACGCATTTGAGAATGAAAACAATTTAATCCTGTGGAAAAAACTGACTAAAAGTGACTAAATAGCTGCTGATAGATAGCGGGCGGGAGAACGCTAGACTAATAAATAATAACTTCACAGGGTGTCAAAATTGGGGATTTTCTTAAATTAATACCTTAATCCTGTTTCACGAGAAATTAACAGCCTTTACATGTGCCTTTCTTGACAAACATCGGCTAATCTTTTTTTATTCTAAACTCAGCTCTTTCGATAACGAAGACGAAACATCTTGCAATTTAACTCCAGTAAGAGATAAGAGGTCCTTGACATAGTGTAAACGTGAGGTGTCTAATTGCTCATTTAATAGCATTATCACATCATTCTTAAAATAAGCAAGGGTGAAAGAACTCGGAAATGATTAGGTCCTTTATTTCTGGAGAAGATACCTTCTTGAACAGTAATGGTTCATGCTGTAAAGGGCACAGACGGTGGTTGATTAAATAGTGCAGAGCACCAACTGATGGCATCTGTTGAGGCCAAATGGCAAGGCTGGACTGGACTCTGGACTGGACTTTGGACTGGACTCTGGACTGACTTTTATTGACTTGTAAAAATATGAAATAGACTTAATATTTTACTAAGCAGTAAATAAAAATTATATAATACCAAACAAGTTAGAGATGGGCCATTATTTTTTCGGGGGGGGGGAGGGAGGAAGATTTTTTCTCCATGCATTTTTTTTTCGTGACTGAAAGCTTTGTATGAATTTCATTTCACTGGTTTGCAATAAATTTTTTTGCTTTGTGCCGCTATGCACGATTTTTAATTCTCAATATTTCGCGCGCGCTTGTCTAACACAACTGTAACTGATGGGCTTTGAACTTATGAGGTCTCTATGAATCAATCTCCAGCCTTGTCTTCATTTTGTTAGAGAAACAACATGACACTCAGGATGGGCAAAAGAAATTGACCAAGGAGACCAATGTGCATTTTCATCCACTCACTGAATGTGTCAATAAGTAGGCACTCCACTACTCATCTTTTACCCCCACCGACACACAGAGAGACATTATTTGTTCAGGCCCACGACGACGTTCTTAAGGATAAACTTGGTCTTTAAAGACAGTCATGATTTTTTTCTCTAACGAAATGAAGACAAGGCTGGAGATTGATTCATAGAGACCTCATAAGTTCAAAGCCCATCAGTTACAGTTGTGTTAGACAAGCGCGCGCGAAATTTCGAGGAATAAAAATCGTGCATAGCGGCACAAAGCAAAAAATTTATTGCAAACTAGTGAAATGAAATTCATACAAAGCTTTCAGTCACGAAAAAAAATCCATGCAGAAAAAAGATCTTCCTCACCCCGAAAAAAAATATAATGGTCCATCCCTAACTTGTTAGGTATGATTTTAAGTGATTTATAATTTTACTTTATTTTTAATTATTAACTGGTTAGTAAAATATTAAGTCTATTTCCTATTTACAAGTCAATCAAAGTCAGTCCAGAGTTCAGTCCAGAGTCCAGTCCAAAGTCCAATCCACAGTCCAGTCCATCCCTTTTCATTTGGCCATCTGTGACAGGTTCTTAGAGCATTTATCAATGTCACGTCTGTGGCTTAATTGCATTTACAGCTACAACTGATTGTAAGCAAACACGTAATGGAAAGCACACAGTCATGTAGTCGTCTCATGCGTAGATATTACAGTCGCACAAAGAGCATAGTTGCCGGACCGACGATCGCACAGAGTCTTCTGCAATAAGGGCACGGTAGTTCTTGAAGAGCAATTTTTTTCCATGGATACGAATCCATTTTCGATTGAGAGCATTCTGAAAAAGAACGCACCCTCGCCCTTCTTCGCTGATAACACAAACCCATCTGGGCCAGAGGATACGCGGCCTTCGAGATCAACCGAAGCATTGTCTCTGGCGGTGAAATTAGCTGGTAAGTTTAAAATACAGGATATACCCACTAATCTACTCACACGAGGTATATTCTCAGATTCTTCTTTTTGACTAAGTCAAATGACCAGAGTTTCAACCATTATAAAAGTACAGGACACTACGTCTATGAGAAATATCTGCACCACAAATTGAAAAGTGTTATCTTAAATTACTGGAACTTCAGGAAAGGTTCGTACAAAAGAACAGCTTAGAAAATCTGGAAAGAAATATTACTTTGCCAAAGATAGGTAATCTCAATCAAAACAAATTTTGTTTTCGTATAACAAAGGACTTTAAGGTATCTAAATCCATTCAAAATGAACCACTAGTTTTGTCGATGAACAGTCGTCAGTTCTGACTCCTCGAAAGAAAACGTGCGTCTTAACGTCGCACAATATTACCGATTAATATTATTCCTGACCAAAGGAATTTGAAGGCAAAAAAAGTGCTTCACATGGACTGGACAGTAATGAGTTCATGGAATTTTACTATCTTATGGTTCTTGGAGCTAAAGAAAAAGAAATTGCAATTAGTTTATTCTAAACGCAACTTATAGAGATTAGAAGGAATAGTCTGGGATCTCAGTCGAAGAGACTGATTTTGCTTGAATTTTTGGGATCGCTTTCTTGATGCAAGTAAATAGGTTCCAGGTTGAATGTTACGGCTATGGCAATGACTACATTTTATCAAGGTTGGTTAGTTGTTTATAGTTTGGATTAAAAACAATGAAACCTTATCAATCAATTCATCCAAGTGGTACCTCTTGAGCGACATGGGATCGAATGGGCAAAGTTAATGTAAACAAGTTAACAAGGAGAGGATAGCTTAATCTACAATCCCGAACACAAACCTATGAATAGTTTGGTGCATTCTCTATTGCAGACTCCTATACGATTAATCATATATCCAGCATTAAACAGGCGGTAAGAGTGTTTCAAAGAATTTTGTTAGAGATTGCAGCTCAAACATCTATCATATGGTATATGAATACGACCAGAAGGGAATACCATTCCTGAAGAGCACTTTCAGATTTGAAGATATTTAAAGCTCAGCCTGAAGGCCACGCGATAGAAGTAGATGGAAAAAGATAGTACGATGAAGTCGACTCACTTACAATTCTAAGCATAACACAAACCACACTTTTTATTTATCAGCCAGATGATCAGAATTGAATATCTCTCTGAACAATCTGGCGCCAACAGCCGAGCCTGGAAAATGACGATAAAGAAGGAGACGTTTTCAATAACACTAAACGGTTTTTGGTTCTTCTAATTGAGCGGTACCAGGGCATCACTGATTTCCCTTAGCTCGTTGCTATCTCATATTATTCATGTCTCATTAGCTCTGCCTGTTATACCTAGTATGCACAGTAATAGTAATCCCATAATGTTTTGTACAGGAAGTCAGTCCGCCTTAGGGTCCAAACCCTTACTCTTTCAAATCCTATTTTTATCTATATGGTACCCTTTTCATATAAGTAGAAAAAAAAATTTTGCACTTTTTTAAAATCTCAAAAAACAGTACAACGTTGCGGGATCTTAAACGCTCGAAGGCTCCATTATCCTTCGTGTATTTTTGCGTTGTAATTTCTGCCCAATTTGCAACCTTTTTTAGTGCTTACATTTAGCCGATTCCCCTTTCGTTTTTCTGTCATCATTAAAAATTCTGAAATCAAAATTTCCCTTCTATTTCGTAGGCTGCAAGCGGAAAAAGCATTCCCTTTCGGGTAGAGCCCACTTTAGGGAGTACCTCACACAGCATTAACAACAATAGCTTTATTTGCATGACTATAAGTTATTACAGTATTGCAAAAGCACTATCAGCAGGAAATCTCTTCCAGTCGGTGTGGTTGCTGATAAGGGCGCCTTATCGACTATTAACCTTTAGAAGCTAAAAAAGTAGAACAAATCCACCCCTTCACTCCTGACAAATGTCCAAGTTTAGACCACAAGACCCATAAATTTATTTGCTGGGTACTGATAAACAAGCCGCATTCCAAGAGCTTACTGGTCACTTTCATAGTGACGTAACTAACACAGTAATAGCCCCACATCATCAAACCCAAAACAGTGATTCTGGCTTCGGTTTGGAGATGGTTATAAACACCCTTAACGGGATAAATGAAAGAACTGTCGTGCCAGCTGCCTAGGCCAAGGCCTTCGTGGTATCATTAAAGGCCAAGAACTGGCACATGTTGGAAAAACGTTTGCACTTCAGTTGCATGCGATGCTTAAACCAAAAAGAGTGCATGTAATGCTTAAACCAAAAAAAGCCGGTAACATCGAATAGAGATTAGTAATATTAGTTCTATTTTATTATTTAGACAAGAGTGTTTTGGTGGAAAATTAAATAGACCATTCGTGAAGTTCATACGAAGCTACATCCAGGACTCGAGTGGCGTATTTTCCATGTCCTCACTAGTGAGCCGGATATCAATGACGCCATTTCCCGCTTTAACACTTTTGTTTGTGCAAAAATATTCTTGTCTATATAATAAAAAGAAAATTACACGGCGGCTTGAAAATATGAATTTTATTTTATCGTGGTAAGAAACAATATTTTACTCACTCGCTGTCCCCTTCGTAAAATATTGTTTTTACCACTCGAAAATAAAATTCATATCTTCTCGCCGCCGTGTAATTTCCTCTATGTATTTCTCGCCATCATTTTTCCAACGATTATCGGAAATATCACGCAAACATTAGGAAGAATACTGCCAAGACAGGTTAGTTTTGGGAATGAATGTATGAAGTAATGATATATGTGATCTGCAGATAGAATAATGAAGTGAAGGCGACCATTGCAGCTAAAGATATCAACTTAAGCAGCTGATAAAAGAACAACAGGTCATGGGTTCGAATCCCGTTCAAGCCTGAATTTTTTTTGGTTGTTCTTTTTACGCCTGCTTAAGTTCATGTCTTTCATTGGGATGGTTGTCATCATTTGATAGATTAGTTTTATACCTAGCAACGCGAATTTGCAAATTTTGAGCAGTGTCGTGTAGACGCGCCAATACTGACACATACCTTAATTTCAGATGTTATACTGGAAGCTCGACAGGAAAAAACTCGCCGTCCGCCAAGGCGCACTCGCACAGCGTTCACGCACCAGCAGTTAGGAATACTGGAAAAATCCTTCAGTAAAACCCATTACCCGGATGTAGAGCTAAGAGAAGAGCTTGCTGCAAAGACCAACCTACAAGAAGGCAGGATTCAGGTGAATATAAAGTAACCAGAATATTTGTGGAGTGCTTTCTATGCAGAGAACAGATCTGATATCAAATTGTACTTCTTAAAATTTGAAACTATGTTGAAGGTCCTCTTCTAGAACACTCTCTATCCTGCTCTATAAAAAAGAAGTTTCAAGCCTAATTTGGAGACTGCAAAAAGCGAAACGATTCAGCCCATAGTTTCGATTTTTTATCAGACTGTATTGGAAAGGGTACTTATATATTATTACATACGAACACCACGAAAAATGTTTCCCTGGACTTCGTATTGGCAAACACCGATAACAGTGGGAGAACAACACTGTTTCCCAAGTTCCTAGGATCCTGAGAGTGTGTATCCTCTTTTTGGTGAAACCTACGTGTATTCTGTAAAAGGAATGCATTACTGGACTTTGCCCGTCCAACCTGTATATAAGGAATATTTATCCTGCTTGGTACCAACAACCTTTCATTTGTGTTCGTCTCGCTCATTAAGCGGGTAATAACCTGGGGAGGGGGCTGTTGTGTGACCCTTTTCTTGTCTTGTCGTAAATCTTATTTTTAAAGCCACCACTCACCCACTCCTCTTTATTTTTCGTTCTCGTGTTTTAGGTCTGGTTTAAGAACAGACGAGCCAAATATCGTAAGGAGATAAGAACATGTCTTTTACCAGAAAGTTATGAAAGCGATGCCGAGGAGCGCATGGCTACTCTTTGCCCAATGACAGCGACGCAAGGGCCACCATCTTTTTTTCAGTGCAACACTATCCCCTGCTACTACAATTATAACGAGCCCATTGACTCGGTAAGGCCTTTTGGATACCCTTCAAGTATGCATACACATGCGCAGCTAACTACACATACTCAGTTAGCGCACGCGCATGGATCTCACGGGTGGAAGCCAGTCAGTAGCCTTATGATGGATCATACACATTTTGGAAAAATGTGGCGTGGATGATGCAAATGATCTAGACGAGTCGTTTAATAGAAGAAGATTCTCTCGATAACAATTAATGGCAAGGACATTTTTTGGTCACTCAGAGTAAGGAACAATGAGAGATAAAAATCGTTTGCCAATAGGGCCCCGTTGCATTTTAGGAAATGACCTTTAACATTGTAAATTGTATGTAAATACACAATTAAATGACGGTAGTAAAAACAAAAAACAAAACAAAACCAGCGAATGCGAAGATCAGAAGACTATATTTGACGTTTTCGGCGACTGGTTATCCACTGGAACGAGAGGATCTTTTCTTGGTCACGAACATGTTGTTTCCTTGTATTTGTAGCCTCCACCCGCAGTCGTTTTCAGCGGAGTCGTAGTACCCACAGACAAGGAGTATAATACGACGCCCCTAAAAACGACTAGGGGGGAGGCTAGTAAAAATGTCTCCGGCCTTTGTTCATTTCTACAGATATACCTCTGTTTAGCTTTCCTAGGCCCTGATGGAGAGTAGTGTTGGCAAGAAAAAAAGTTAAAGAACACACTCTCAGGAGCTTCAGTCACACCTATCGGCCACCAGAGACCTAAGCGACCGAATGAATACGAGTATTTCTACCACTCCCACCCCTAGATGGGTTGCTAGTCCTTTGCAGAGCTACGTCAGCATTAGGTTTTTCTGTATTGGTCTGCTGGCACGCAATCATGCACTGGATGAACAGAGACAAGTAAGGCAACAATACGATCCATAGAGCATACTTGAACCACTGACCTTCCCACCGAATCGCTGACACACCAATCACTTGACCAAATGCGTTTTCCGGCTGAAGCTAAATAGAGTTATACACCTCTGTATCGAGAAAAAAATAGAAATTAACGAAAACAAAAGACAAGAAGAAAAATAAGAGAAGAGAATGGAAGAAGCTAGAAAAGAAAAGAGTAAAAATAGTAAAGAATGAAGAGCAAGGAAGAGAAAAGAAAAGAAGAGAAATGATGAGAACAACCTTGTTCCCAGGGTCTTTCCTCTTTACCGTCCCCTAAGACCCTGGGACCGAAGTTGAGAATTGAATGGCAGAGAAAAGAAGAGAAATGAAAAGAAAAATGAAGAGAAAAGAGGAGAATACTTATAAGGTGGAACTGTGTCTTACGGTCACCCCGTTATAACAAATTTTTGAAGCCTGTTGGTGGCCGGATTAACACGTTTCGCCGCATACGGTTACGAAATGTCACCAGAATATATTGGGCCAGGAGCCCATTAAGAGGAGCCTCCATATGCACTATATCCTTGAGTCAACCTTTGCGCGTATCTTTTTATTTTTAGAACTGCCACTTCTGCAGGGGGCTTCAATTTACCGCGAAAATTTGTTTTCGCTTACGTCCGCAAAGCAGCGCTCCAAAAAAATGGCGGCCAAAGGCGGAGAGCGCGTTGCCTCTGTTCCTTCTCTCGCTTTCCTTTTCAGTTTGGTCCTCAGGTCGATTTTTACAACCGAGAGAACCTGGTTCGAACTAAATAAAGTTAATACATCACTTGAACGGACTCGAGCGGTGGAATGCGAAATCATTGCGCTCGGTACGGCGAACTTGCTTGAAGCTAGATTCTCTCACCTTTGCGTGGTCTGTTCTGTCTGTTCGTTTCTAATTTTTGTCTCGAATTAGTCATGTAAGCCCTACTAAAGCTTCCCAGAATGGAGCGTTGTTCCAAAGACTCGGAAAGTCGTAGAACAACAACTGCAAGGTCTTTGGATTTCCAAGTTGGCGGAGAAAACGATAGCGATGCGAGCTCGAGTGAAGTCAGCAACGCGGATAGCCGCGGACGTTCTACCCCGGTCGCTACAGTCGGTGTAAAAGATCTCTTACGAATGAAACTTCAGGGAAAATTAAGTTCAAGTTCTACAGAGATTGATATTCTGGGAAAGTGGCATAGGGAACTTTCAGTTGCTGGATTTAGTGGTGAGATACTGCATCTCACGAAAAAGCATTCACCTCTCGACGAGATCGAGCCCCTCGCTCATTTCCCTGAACGTGTGCTTGTTCTATACCCCTCAAATGTTTATTCCTATGCCGAACAAACGGGACTGTTTCAGCCTGTTCGTTTGATTGTCTGTGTCGATGGAAAGTGGAGTCTGCAATGGGCTCCTGATTGGGCTGTAACCCGAGAAATCCAGCAAAATGCGCTACAAAACCTCCCCTTGTACCTAGAAAAATCTGTGTATTAGTAATGCCGTGATAAGTTCAAAGAGCAATTTCGTTTCGTTTTACAATTATTCTACTGGCTTAAATTCCGAATTTGTTCACATTCCCCACTGACGTAAACATCATTGCAACACTACGAATGTAATTTTTATCATCCTACCTTCTCTCTTGAGCTAAACTGTTTTTTGAGGCTTCCTGAAGATGATTGAAGATGCTTCGTTGGTAGAAATGACCCACAAAATAACATAGAAAATGTAAACGTGGCTCTAACTTTTGAGTCTGTCGATGAAATCCGTTAAAGTGCTACTATGATCAAAAAATCACTTTTATTTTTTCTTCGGATTTCGAAACTATGTTTATTAAACACTCCCCAAGCGAAATTATAAGCCTTAATTTTGAGAAGAAGACCGTTAATTTAAACTGCAATTTTCCGGTTTAATGGTCCGCCATTATTACACCAGAAAGGATACAATGACGTCATACACGCAAGAGCTGTAGAATGTAGTGTGTGAACGCGGCTTACAAATTATGCAAAACACGATTTTGAGAGTGTGAAAGCTCAAAACTCCCGTGCTGCATACTAAATAAGGCACTTTCACACACACTGCATTCTACATCTCTTGCGCGTATGACGTCATTGTATCCTTTCTGGTGTAATAATGGCGGACCATTAAAACGGAAAATTGCAGTTTAAATTAACGGTCTTCTTCTCAAAATTAAGGCTTATAATTTCGCTTGGGGAGTGTTTAATAAACATAGTTTCGAAATCCGAAGAAAAAATAAAAGTGATTTTTTGATCATAGTAGCACTTTAAGATTGGTGCTGTCCGTTTTAATTTTTTTAAAG
The DNA here is from genome assembly GCA_964017195.1 of Siderastrea radians. Classification (NCBI taxonomy): domain Eukaryota; kingdom Metazoa; phylum Cnidaria; class Anthozoa; order Scleractinia; family Rhizangiidae; genus Siderastrea; species Siderastrea radians. The sequence goes on from OZ024894.1 coordinate 35,592,394, forward strand.
AACAAAATCTGGGGAGAAATTTTAGTTTGTCCAGTTTTGAGCTTGTGTGCTCTTGAGAGTGAATGGGTTGCCCATAAAACGGTCGGATCAATAAATTCTGTACGCGATGAAGCTTAGTATTAGCTTGACAGACGGGGAGGGGGTGTGTGCATATTCATGAGCCGTGTTTTGCCATATTTCTTCGCGTGAAACATGAAATTGCTTTTTTTCTTCCTCGTGATGAGTCATTTGCTAAGTAATTTTGTATCTATGAAGCAAAATGTCGTGAAAGATGATGAATTCCAATTTACGAGAAATAACTGCTTTATTTCCCGTGTATCATGATCGGGGCTCCCTCCTCCCAAAAAAGAAACACTCTTGATACGTTCTTGCTTAAGAAGTGTAGCGACCATGTTAATACCTTGACCGTATACTAAAATGCTTTTTGTTTTCAAACCGGTTTTAATTTTAGCCCGAGACATTTCGTTTTCGTGCCTTTTCAGATAGTACGTGTTTTTATAAGGCTTTTTTTGTATAATGCAAGGCTCCTTAATCTTAAGTAGAGGACCCTATATTTAGACTACATTTAGACTGAAAGCTAAGGGAAAGAATTAAAAAAACAATTTAATCCCCTTAATCCAGACACGAATGATTAAAAACATCAACGATAACAGAGCTGACAAGGACTATATATAAGGAATTTCTTTCGTCACTTGCTTTTCAATACGGATGTTGCCTAACAATGACACATGCCACGTCGAGGTTCCTTCAATTTTTTACAACCGCAAAAATATATGCGCGGGATTGCTTAAATGGGTGTTAAATGATGACTGAAAATGTTATTCTTTTCGCAGCTTTCTTTGTCCAATTACTTGACATAATACGTTGTTAGACAACGAAGCCTACCTAATGTACTTGAGACACCGGAAAATGACATTTTATGGGTTTTTGACATAGTTATTTGGTTATTTTTTTTTGTTCTCACGCTTTCGCATTAGCACCAAACGATTGGGAGAGGCACTGTTTACCAGAAACGTTCTACATTGCAAGTCGCAGTTTAGATGAATCAAGATTACTTAGAGTCACGTTTTTTGGTAAGTTTGAGACATCTTTTGTCGGTTCGCTACCATTAACGATTTTCATAATATTAGTCTTGCAGAGATATGGAGACAAACTTGGAGAGTTAACAGTAAAACTGGGAAGTTAAGGACCCAGTAGTGTGAATTGACATTTTTTACTGTCAACTTTAGCTCCAGAGAACGTCAGGGAAAAACATTGAAAATATAAACTTGATCATGATGAGCTTTCAATTGAAGTGACCAGTGTTACACTTTTGTTCAATAACTATTAGATACCTAGACTGTGTACGGTACTCTACCTATGGGGTGTAAATTATTCAGTTCCTCAAACCATGCACTTTTTAGGTTTCTACCAGTCATCGCTATTTCATAGAAATATGCGACGAAAGCTTGTCGTAAGTAAGAGCAAAACCATATAGTGTATTGGGACAAAAATGTACTTCTAAACAAGAACAAGTTTGGTTTCGGAAAAATGTTGAGAGGTTATGACGCAACGGTATTTTCTAAATGCAGTGTCAAAGCTACTTTCGCAGGCGTATGGGTCAGCTGCAACAGAGGTTTCAAGGCAAACTTAGACAAACTCAATCGGTGCGGTGCTTCTACAATTAAAGGCAGTTCATTTGAGGTGGCTGAACTTTTAAACAGTGGTTGGCTGTCCCAACCTCCAGGCTCAAAGAGAGCGCATAAAGTATAACTTAGTGTTCAAATCTATCCATAGCATTGCGGCCGCCTATGAGCTCACTCAACCCAAGCAGCAGGCGCCCACAACAAAAGGCAAAGCGACCTCCTCTGCTTCACTGGAAAAGTTGAAAATTTACATAGTATGTAAAAAACATGTAAATAACATGTAAATCGTCAAAAAGATACTGTAAATGGTAATTTCCATACTTTTTACCCATTTACATGTTTTGAGATATTCCTGTAAAAAACATGTAAATATTTTAAGGGAAACATGTAAATTATGAAGACGATCCTGTAAATTTCTCAAACCAAGGGACATAAACCATGTAAATAGCATGTAAATCGACTAAAGGTTACCTGTAAATAACATGTAAATGGTTTTAAGGAGCCTGTAAATTTCATGCAAATCGAATGAAGGAGCCTATAAATATCATGTAAATCGAATAAAGGGGCCTGTAAATTTTCATGTAAATCGAATAAAGGAGCCTGTAAATATCATGTAATTCGAATAAAGGAGCCTGTAAATATCATGTAAATCGAATAAAGGAGCCTGTAAATACCATGTAAATCGAATAAAGGGGCCTGTAAATTTTCATGTAAATCTAATAAAGGAGCCTGTAAATATCATGTAATTCGAATAAAGGAGCCTGTAAATATCATGTAAATCGAATAAAGGAGCCTGTAAATACCATGTAAATCGAATAAAGGGGCCTGTAAATTTTCATGTAAATCTAATAAAGGAGCCTGTAAATATCATGTAAATGGAATAAAGGAGCCTGTAAATTTTCATGTAAATCAAATAAAGGAGCCTGTAAATACCATGTAAATCGAATAAAGGAGCCTGTAAATTTTCATGTAAATCAAATAAAGGAGCCTGTAAATACCATGTAAATCGAATAAAGGAGCCTGTAAATCGAATAAAGGAGCCTGTAAATTTTCATGTAAATCAAATAAAGGAGCCTGTAAATAACATGTAAATCGAATAAAGGAGCCTGTAAATCGAATAAAGGAGCCTGTAAATATCATGTAAATCAAATAAAGGAGCCTGTAAATTTTCATGTAAATCAAATAAAGGAGCCTGTAAATAACATGTAAATCGAATAAAGGAGCCTGTAAATCGAATAAAGGAGCCTGTAAATATCATGTAAATCAAATTAAGGAGCCTGTAAATTTTCATGTAAATCGAATAAAGGAGCCTGTAAAAACCATGTAAATCGAATAAAGGAGCCTGTAAATTTTCATGTAAATCAAATAAATGAGCCTGTAAATAACATGTAAATCGAATAAAGGAGCCTGTAAATCGAATAAAGGAGCCTGTAAATATCATGTAAATCAAATTAAGGAGCCTGTAAATTTTCATGTAAATCGAATAAAGGAGCCTGTAAATACCATGTAAATCGAATAAAGGAGCCTGTAAATTTTCATGTAAATCAAATAAAGGAGCCTGTAAATACCATGTAAATCGAATAAAGGAGCCTGTAAATCGAATAAAGGAGCCTGTAAATACCATGTAAATCGAATAAAGGAGCCTGTAAATTTTCATGTAAATCAAATAAAGGAGCCTGTAAATACCATGTAAATCGAATAAAGGAGCCTGTAAATCGAATAAAGGAGCCTGTAAATACCATGTAAATCGAATAAAGGAGCCTGTAAATTTTCATGTAAATCAAATAAAGGAGCCTGTAAATACCATGTAAATCGAATAAAGGAGCCTGTAAATCGAATAAAGGAGCCTGTAAATATCATGTAAATCAAATTAAGGAGCCTGTAAATTTTCATGTAAATAGAATAAAAGAGCCTGTAAAAACCATGTAAATCGAATAAAGGAGCCTGTAAATATCATGTAAGTCGAATAAAGGAGCCTGTAAATTTTCATGTAAATCGAATAAAGGAGCCTGTCAATACAATGTAAATCGAATAAAGGAGCCTGTAAAAAGCATGTAAATCGAATAAAGGAGCCTGCAAATATCATGTAAATTGAAAAAGGACGACTACATTGTAGACCATGTAGTGAGATGACAGACAAAAAGCCTTTTCTGTAATCTTTATTGTTGAAGAAACAACGTGTTGAACTATTCCACCATAGAAAACCTAAAAAGCAGACCTTCTCAGTAGGTTTGCATCAACACACTGGTCTACAACCACTACACTGTATGAATTCATAACAGGCATGGATACATGCCTTCAAAAAGGGCTTTTAAAATAGACATTTAAGAAAAGTAATGCAAAAATAACGCAGGCACATTGGTTACACCAACAAGCACCAGCAGCATCACCTAAGCTAATGAATCTACATCTGTGTGATTGATACCGCTTATGGGTATCAAAAAGTGACAACATTAAAATACTCTGTAGTAATCCTTGTGATGCCCTTGGCTATTTATATTGCTTACGCCACTGCATGTATTTTATTTAGTTTTTGTTTTGGGATTCGCTTTGTATCTTGAGACCTGTGGAAATAACAAAAAAATGCAAACAGTAAGCCAGTAGTAAAAGGCAACTATGGTGTAATGATCTGAGTTTAACTTAAGAACACCTTTAGACATTTCGGTTCAAGTTTCATATAGCTCTTTCATTCCCTACCCTAGCTAAGAATGCAACGTCTTTACTTTGACTAATATTCTGAAGATATAAGGGTGTATCCCCATGCATGTGCTATTCATCAGGTACATCTACATGTACCAACCACAGCCTGAGAAGATAATATGTATAATAACACTTAACTGAATTGAAAATAATGGAAGCATTAAAAAGTGACCCCATATGAGGTTCTGGGCTATATGTGTATTGTTGGCAAATGACAATATTTTTATCACTACCTTGTAAGACATTGTACAGGATGAAAAGTAGCATAGACTCCTAACATGCATAGGAGTGTAACAATAGATCGAACTATCAATGCATTGCGATTGGAGTGTTCCGATAGCGACGCATTGATCGCAAAATTCAACTATCGATGACAATCGCGATAGTTTAGTTAATTATCGATAGTTAAGACAGTTTTCAAATGATGTCCTGTAGTTCTTTTCCCTTCATTGAAAAATGCCTCTATTGTTCTCTGCTGTACGTTATGTCCATTGTTTTGAAACCAAGTAACAAGTTTACTTTGTTTTCGTTAAAAAAGACTTCATTTGTCACCAGGGTCTTGTCTGTGTGCAAAATGGTGGTTCGAATATTATCTCTTCCCCACCCCCTTCTTGGAGAATTGACCGTCACTTTGTCAACAAACATGGCGGTCTCGAAGGCTCATATGGCCAGTCTTTTGAAATCGTACAAAACAAAAAAGGAAAGGCAAGCACATGAGAGCACTTCGGGTTTATAAAAGAAAATAATGGTTCAGAGTTGCATGTACATGTAACTCGTGTCCCAGTAGACTGGTACTAAAATATAGTGGTAATACAACAACTCTGACCCACCATATGTGACAAACATGTTGATAGGTTAATTTTTCTTAAGGATGGTGCCTCCTAATTAATACAGATGTATTTTTTGCAAAGGTTATGACTATGGGGAAAAGGTGCATCTTAGCAAGGGTTATTGGAAGCCCTTGCTAAGATCTGCTGTTTCCACATAGTCTTAAACCACACAAAAAATTTGGTATAAGGGGGCAAATTCCTTTAAAAACCTGAATGGTAATGCATCCATGACTACTGTCACGAATATACATTTCATAGTCTATCTCTATCTCATGCAATTGAAAGAGCGAATGTATTTGCTGTATGTAGTGTAGTTTGTTGAAGTTGTAGTCACTGTAGTAAGTGTAGTCACGTGTAGTCAGTGTAGGTGGTGCAGTCAGTGTAGTCGTGTGTAGTCAGTGTAGTCAGTGTAGTCGATGTAGTCAGTGTAGTCGGTGTGGCCGGTGTAGTCGGTGTAGTCAGCGTAGTCCGTGTAGTCGGTGTAGTCGGTGTAGTCAGTGTAGTCGGTGTAGTCAGTGTAGTCAGTGTAGTCAGCATAGTCGGTGTAGTCGGTGTAGTCGGTGTAGTCAGCGTAGTCGGTGTAGTCAGCGTAGTCGGTGTAGTCAGTGTAGTCGGTGTAGTCAGCGTAGTCAGTGTCGTCGGTGTAGTCAGTGTAGCCAGTGTAGCTGGTGTACTAGTCAGCGTGGTCAGAGTAGTCGGTGTAGTCAGTTGGTGTAGTGGGTGTAGTCAGTGTAGTCAGTGTAGTCAGCGTAGCCCGTGTAGTCGGTGTACTAGTCAGCGTAGTCAGTGTAGTCGGTGTAGTCGGTGTAGTCAGTGTAGTCGGTGTAGTCAGCGCAGTCGGTGTAGTCAGCGTAGTCAGTGTAGTCAGCGTAGTCAGTGTCGTCGGTGTAGTCAGCGTAGCCAGTGTAGTTGGTGTACTAGTCAGCGTGGTCAGAGTAGTCGGTGTAGTCAGCTGGTGTAGTGGGTGTAGTCAGTGTAGTTGATGTAGTCAGTGTAGTCGGTGTGGCCAGTGTAGTCGGTGTAGTCAGCGTAGTCTGTGTATTCGGTGTAGTCAGTGTAGTCGGTGTAGTCAGTGTAGTCGGTGTACTAGTCAGCGTAGTCAGTGTGGTCGGTGTAGTCAGTGTAGCTGGTGTAGTCAGCGTAGTCGGCGTAGTCGGCGTAGTCAGCGTAGTCAGTGTAGTCAGCGTAGTCGGTGTAGTCAGCGTAGTCAGTGTAGTCGGTGTAGTCAGCGTAGCCGGTGTAGTCAGTGTAGTCGGTGTAGTCAGCTGGTGTAGTGGGTTTAGTCAGTGTAGTGGGTGTAGTCAGTGTAGTCACGACAACACTGACCACCCCAACTACACTGACTAAATTAACTACATAGACTACAATGACTACACCTTTAACACCAACTATACTGACTACACCGACTACACGAACTACAGTGACTACACTGACTACACCAACTACACCAACTATGCTCACTACACTGACTTCACCTACCTATATGGACAGCGATTAGATTTGTTATATTCGAGACAGTAGTCATGAATTTATTACCCTGAATATCCTGAGATGCGCAGAAGGTATGCGCAGTAACAAAACAAGACACCGTCCTTGAGAAGAATTGGAAGCCTTAACCAGAAAGATGTTAACTGGTGCCACTACTGTACTGCAAATTCACTATTCAGTTGTTCCTGTTTTGTCAAGAATAACAAGAATAACTGTCAAACCTCGACTGAATAAAGACAGCTAGAAGTGAGATGTTGTTTATTTGTTAAGCTTTTCTTTTTGGCCTACTGCCATAACCAGTATATTACATTTGTAATAAATACACAAATGCAATTGTTTTGGATCATTAATATTAACATAAGGAGATTTAAGAAACACAAGAATGATTTCAACAGCTAAGAAAGTGCTCATATCTAAGCAGCTGAGATTCAAGTACAGTTCTAGTGTAGCCCAACAAACTTTTTAACTTCACTTTGCAATTACATGTAATGTAATATGTACCTGCTGGCTGTGGTTGGTCCAAATTAAAGTAACTTAAGCTGGAAAGCCTATGGTATGGGGCATGTATGGGGGACACACACATATAATTTGTCATCTTCATCATCTCTTTTTCTCTATCAGTGCACTACATTACATGTAAAATACTATTAAATAATTTGTGACATGCCCACAAAAGGGGAATTCTCCCTCCCAAACCACAAGATTATGCAAGCAATGGTGTCTGATTCATCCGCATTTGGGAGTCAAACTGTCATCCTTATTTTCCATCTTTTTGTTATCTTTACTCACCCTGAAATTGTTCCTTTTGCCCCTAGGTATTAATACTTTTTGTCTCAAATGGAATCACACCTACAAATACCAAAAAAAAAATCATACCAGTCAGTCAATCTAGAATATTATATTAGGTTACCACACATTTTCAAGTGAGGATCCTGGGGGGAAGCGGGGTACTGCCTATTTATGGTTTTACGGGGAGGCTCTGGCCAAAGGTGGTGACTTTTTTTAAGCTCACAGTTTACTAAAGGGTAGGAAAAAATTGTCATTTTAGTATAAGAAAAGGTTACAAAATCAACTGAAAAGTGGACAAGATGGTGGCTTAAAGAAAAGTTTGGGAAAGCGTGCCAAATTTCTGTAGAAATGACAACACGAAACACACAAAAGCTTGCAACCTTTGAGTAGCTGAACCAGAACGACTGAAAGCCCGGGGAAAATTAGGCAATTAAAGAAAATTCTATGGTTTTGGTTTATCCTTGAGGTATAGCAAAAGGGTGCAAATTTTGCTCTCGGTACCATTTTGGGAAAAATTAGTATATTAAAAGGGAAGGGTTTGAACCTCCAGACAGAGCCTCTCCATATGAAACTTTATTGAGTACCCCCCCCCCCCCCCCCAAGGGTGAGGATGCACCCAATCCGTACTCTTCTTATACAAATTTATCTGGGTTCAGCCTTAAGGTGTAATGAACTTTTATGTGTTATATAGAAAGAGAAGAAAATTATCGACTTACTGGTGAGCTGTTATGTTCTGAAGCAAAAGTGAATCACAAGGAAGTGTACATGTATGCCCAGTTTGCTGAGCATACACCCTTACACTAAACATTTTCTGCCTGGCTACCTGGGTTCCCAGCATTGCCTTACCAGGATCGCAGCTAACTGGACTAAGATTTTCTTATGTAACTGCAAAGTGTGTGAGGTGTGTTTATGCCAGGATCTCTGCAAACTGAGCCAGCATGGCTAACCAGGCCAGTTTGGCTCATTGGCCTCTTAAGGCCCAGTAATACAAGCAACATTTTTGTAAAACTTCTTGTGCAACAATGTTGCGTTGCAAGTTGAGATTGTTTCTTACACATATTAACACCTTTTTGCACAACAAATTTGTTGCTTCTACTTTTTGCAACATGAAAATTTGTTATGTGCAGAGGTGGTAATACGTGCAACAAACAATCTCAACTTGCAACACAACATTGTTGCGAGGAAGGTTGCACAAAAATGTTGCCCGTATTACTGGACCTTAAGAGGCCAATGAGCCAAACTGGCCTGCTTAGCCATGCTGGCTCAGTTTGCGGAGATCCTGGCATAAACACACCGAAGCATACCGTGTTATTCCTCAGGGCTATGATTAACATGTGACTAATAAAACCATGAACAGTAAGAATTATCTTGAAATGTTCACTGTGCCATGACCGACCAATCAGGTGTGAAATCAATGCAAACCACAAATTTCTTGTATCTGATTGGTTTTCTTTCCCGACATAATAACAGTCCAAAATAATTCAAGTGTTCAGGGTTTTCATAGTTTTACTGTATTAAGAGCCATAATGCCTAACATGTGTTACGGCGGAGTATAGATCAGTGTTATGGATGAACTTATCTTTTGTTACTATTAATAATTATTTACTCAAAAAGCAATTGGGTTTCTTTATATGCATATGAACATGTGACTAATAGCTAATTGACAGCCCTTAATTGAAAAGCAAAGTTACCTAAGTAGCTAATGTTGCCCAAAGCCAAAGGGAACTTGGAGAGAAAACGGCAATTCTGCAGGAATGGGGATTAATGATTATGGAATTCAGAGGACATGGGGGCAAAGTTCTGTCCATGAATTGAAAGTTTAAATCTGAAAAGGTTCTTACAATAACTTATGTGATACACAACTATTAAAGAACATTATTTAAGTTAAATGCAAGACAAAAGCATCGAATCAAGACAATTAATTCAATTCAATGACCCTCTATTTAAATAATACTAAGTCCTCGTGGACTGAGCGGACCGCGTGAGAAATATAACTGAATACAAACATTTACCAACCAAGAGTAAAAAAAAAACATACCTGAAATGATGTGCGAGCCATAGACGAAGGAAAAGTGGTTCTTCCATATTATTTGCATTGAACTTCCATCAGATTGAAAGCCGTTTGCACGTTGGTTTGTCCTATACTAGCTCGCTCGACCGTTAAAAAGCTTGTGCTGCCTTCCCGAATGAGCACGAATTGTGGTCAGCGGACGTTTACTACTTAGTGTACACGAACGCTAAAAATAACATGCCCTGAAAAAACAGCGTTTTTGCAGTTCTGTGTTGTTTTCACGTAATTTAGAGATTTTCCATGAAAATGCTAACTAAATTCGCTGAGGAAACGGTCGATTATTTAACTTGGTGAGGTTAGTTCGCATCGCAATGTACCAGCAGAGGCCAGTAGAACGAAATTCAAAGGGTGTAGCACCTACGTTCGCATGAACTACCTCTGACAAACAGGTTTTAGTGGAAATTCAAAAGGAAAAAACCGTACTTAAAGAGATTCTCGTCTGTGTGTTAAAACAAAAAAAAACGAATAATGTAGACTCCTGTTCGCGAGAAGGGCTAGTTTTGCAGCGTTTTTGTATCACGCTCAATTTCTTTTGTTTTTGCTTATCCACAATCCTCTTCTAAGCAGTACCGGTACCGGGCAATGTTTTTGTTACGCCCACTTCAAACTGGCGGCCGAAAAACGTTTTTAAAGAAAAACAATCTGTCTTCAAAATTCACAGATTAGTTGGATTTAAATCAATTCTCTGTTGCTTCTCTCAACTGGCACTACCGAAATGTTAGTTTTTAATAATTAACCAAATATTCGTCTACACACAAACTGCGACTTGTTGCTGAAGCCAAACAGTAAAGCAGTGCTTAATTTTAAACATGTGAATAGGTTGTTCAAGATAATGAAAAACGCAGATGTCCCCCATCTTGAAGTGGGTGTTAAAAACTTAGCTTTGGGTGGGGGGAGGGGGGGTGGGGAGGAACCCCTAAAATCTCGGTGGGCGATGTGCGGCAAATGTCTTGAAACAATTACACTATTTCGGAGCACAATATGTGATTTTTTTTTACCCTGTTTCAGGCCTGACCCAAAATTTAACGCCCCTTATCAAAACTGTCCCAAAAAGGATCGCAACTACCTAGGAACTGCTTCAATTTACGTAAGACGTTTGAGAAGGGCTTCAAATCCTCTATATTAATCAAAAGACCATTCTCAAGGGATGAAAATAGTAAAAAGTAGCTTCGTCTAAAGACCATACCCAATTCCAGACCATAACTCGAAAACTTGACCCTAATTCAGACCAAAACGACACAAAAATCATTACCTTTGAGGCCGCCCACTCCTATCTGGCTTTTATGTAGAAGGTTTTTGCAGTCTCCCTTTTTTGTTTTCATGTCGTTTACAAGGTTTAGGCAATCTCTCTGTTTTACTTTCTTTCTACAATCTCCCTTTTTTACATTTGTGGGGAGCAAGGTTGGTCTAGCACTGGGAGCACTTGCCTCCCACCTCTGTGACCCGGGTTCGGTTCCAGTGGTTGGCACGTGGGTTGAGTTTGTTGTTGGTTCTGTCCTTGCTCCGAGGGGTTTTTTTGAGTTCTCCAAATTTTTTCCCTCCACAAAAACCAACACTTCCAAATTCCAATTCAACCTGGACGTCAAGTGTTTACACATGATGTGTGGTCCTCACACTACGACGCTAAATTTGATTTACCTTTTTTTTTACTTCAAATGTTAGATACATATTCTTGAATGTATCCCTTTTCCAATTTACACGCTATTTGCATTGTCTGGCCAGTCTCCCTTTTTCCATTTACATGATTTTTACAGGATTTGGGCCACCAAATTTACATGTTATTTACAGGGTATAGAACAGCCCCATATTTCTCATTTACATGTTCTTTACATGTTTTGTTTAAAAAATTTACAGGATATTTACAAAGAAGATACTGTAAATTTGTTCCCCAATATTTACATGTTATTTACATGGTTCTTTAAGTTATAAGGGTTAAAGGGGACCACGTAAATCCATTTTTACAACAAATTTACAGCTTCTCCTTAACATGTAAAAAAGCATGCAAATTCAATTTACAAAATGCCAACATGTAAATGTAAATTTACAAAACATGTAAATTAGGATTTGCATGTTGTAAATTACGATTTACATGTGCATGTAAATTTTCAACTTTTCCAGTGCTTGCCATTTGCTAATACCACAAAATTCCAGGTAGTATTAGATATAACCTTAAATACTCTGCCCGCAAACGTTAGATTTGCTACAGGAGGCTAATGACTTACGATCAAATTGAAGCTGAACCTCAAGCGCTTAAATGCCGCTGTTTTTTTTAGTATGTGACTACTTCATGTTTCTTAGTTTATTAGTCCTCTTACTTATAGTTTAGCTTAGATTATCTGTTATTTTGTAATGTTTAATGTTTATTCTTTTTTGTTCGAATGAATTCTGCTACATATATATGCATATGTCCTTTTTGATAGAATTATTGTGATTTATTGTTGTAATTTATTATTGTTTTTTTCTTGTCTGTTCGAATTTATTTTTGAGGGCCATATGTTAGAAAACGGTAAAAGGTTAATATGTTCACCCCTCGTTAAATAAAGTGTATTGTATTGTATTTTATTGTAAGCGCTAGTATAGATTTAACCAATCACTTTTCTTTAAATCTTTTTTCAGTGACGTTTTCAGTCTTGACAATTATTTTATTATATATTATTTTGAATGTCATCGATTTCGGGAAAGGGACCAAAACAGGTAACCAGTTTCATAATGAGTTGAGTCTCAAACCCTATTATGATGCTTTCCTTACCTTTTTACCTTTTATTTAAAAAGTCTAACTTCTTCTCGACTTCCATTAGCAAATTAAATGGACTCTCCACCGTGTGCGTGAGCCAATTCAAAGTAATCAACAGATTTTTTTCAGCATCTATACTGTTTATTTCATTACGTATTTTTTTTTTTGCTTTTAGCTTTTTGTTTTGGTTTTTTTGGTTTTGTAGTCCAAACCTTTTCCCTTTAGTTTACTTTACTTTATAGTATATAGTGGCTAGGAGTTAAACAACCATCTCAGTAATGCGCACGGCTAATCCGATCATTATTGGGAGTAAATTGCGGTCGATATCACTGGTACGCCGAGAGACTGTGGAGATCTCGCATCTTTAACTAACATGGAAATCATTTAGTAAGCTGTCGGAGGTTACATGGGAGCAAATTTTGTCAGAAACTAGAAGAAAAAAATTCACACTTCATTTTACGAAGAATTGAAAAGAACAAATAGTAATGCTAACTAGCTTAAATGCGAATAGTTACACTTGATTCACACCAGTCTATCAACAGGCTCAAAACAGAAAACCTATTTCCCAATCCTATTTACAATCCTTTATGCTGCAACAAGGCCTTTGTCAAACGGATTCGACATTTCCATTCCACATTCTTGAATTCGGGAAGTTAAACGCATTTAGACACCCTGTTGAATAATCTCAAATGGTTCTGAAGGATGCTTAATGATGTTGAACAAAATTTGATTGCCATCAAACATCCGTGCCACAAAGTTGTGTTCAACAGTGTTGGATGATGTTGACACCCGTTTGACAGAGACCTACGGCTTTACTGAACAACTTAATTATACCAGCGACGTAATTGTTTTTTCTATTAGCATTTTCGAAGCTAATTCTTTAATATTAAAACGGCCTATGAACATATTCAATAGAGACCTCGTTAAAGGGACACAGTCAGCTTTGGGACCGCGCTGACCTGGACACTAGTTTCCTTACTTTGAAAAGAGTTCACCTCAACCTGAAATCAAAGTTACGCGTCGAGTACGTAGAGAAATCCGCTTCAATCTTCGCAGTGTTTTGCTCAATTTTCAATCTTAAACTGAAAAACCTGTTTTTGAGTGTGTTTTTGCTCATCCTAGGATATTATTTTATCATTTTTGGTTAAAAACAATATGGATCGCGTCTCCAAAAGAACATGAAAAGAAGAGGTGGGAAACGTGAAGGCGCCGGGCGGAAGAAGTCGCCTGCGTTGGCCAAAATAACGAGAGCGATAAATCAAAAGCATTGGAGAGCAAATCATCATTACATATATTTGGAAAATCGTGTTTCTCGACCTGGCGAAAGGTCCTTGCGGAGGGAACCTTCGCAAACGATTCGAACTTTGCGACCAGTTCAATTTCACATCACAACTCAGTCAAGTTTCGATACCTGCATTTTGAATTTTGAATTTGAATAATTTCAACTACACGAGCAAATACAAATGCTGCGAAATAAAAACAATTTTGCCAACGTGACGATATATAGTTTGATGCATCGTTCGGCACAAGAATAGAGGTCCTACGATATGCAAAAACAATGTACTAATTCACAGAATAATAAAGTCGACAACACCGGATCATTTGAAATCTCACCTTGACTTGCTGGTTTGCCGTAATTCGCTCATTCTCCTCGGTGGAGCGCTGAGTGGCTTGATTGTCACTGGAAGCGGTCGTAGCATTAGCCTGTTCAAAACACAAATTTATTGTATCGATTATTTACTTATTTTTGTGCGTAAGCTAATCTCAACTGAAGAGGAACATTTCTTCAGTAGCAAGTTGTTTACATATAGCCTCGATGACAACAAAGCAAAATCGCGAGTAATGAAAAAAGTTCGGTTTGCGTAGATCTAATTCATTCACATATCGGAATTTCTGTAAATTATCTGGACCACTTCATTGTGACTGAGTATCACTAGCAGAAATTGAAATCGAACTAATGCATGCCATACGACGATGAATGAAAAAGCGTTTTAGTAAAACTATCTCACCTTATTTTGGCAGGGTTTGGAAGGTTTCCCGCACCGACAAGCTTCGGTACAGAGTCGATTCTCTCCTCGACAAGGACAACCTCTTGTAGAACCTTGCTTTCTGCGGGTCGAGCAAGCGCTTTTACAATGACATGGGTCTGGTTCCTAAATTTAGAAAGGGTAGAAGACGTAGAACGAAATTAGAAAAGCAAAATATCCGACTGAAAGCAGAAATGACCGATTACTCGTGTTCCTCACCTCTGCGGATTCTTCAACTTCCGAGGTATTCGTTGACCTTTGGCTTTCCCTGGACACGTCCATCGGTACATTCTCCATCGTATCAATGAAATAACTGTTCTTCTAATATGACACGGATATAAGCACTATTTTGACTGGGAAATACGTCGAATCTACAAGGTTTGCTTAGATGCGCTTCTCAATTTCTTTTCCGCGCGCGCTTCTTGTGATGAAGTGTGATATGGAAATTAGCTATGAAAATGGTATCTAATGCGCATGTGCACCAGCTGACTGTGTCCCTTTAAACAACATTAAAATTGCTCCACTGGTCTAAAAGGGTTCTGGCCAGTTTGCAAAAGGGTATGATTTTGTTTTGGGCCGTTTTTGAAGGGAGGTCTCTCATGTCATGATCTGCTTTTTCCTTTTCTATTTTATTTAAAATAATAATAAAAAAAAAGAATTAAAAAAATGATAACGACTAAAGGTCGTTCCGTTTCGCAATCAGTGAAGAACATTCCAAGGATACATTTGCAGTCTGTTGTAATGCTTTTTTCTTTTATGCTTTATGTTGACAAAACATTCCGAAGATATATAAACTGCAAGGCGGATGGCAGGCTATCAAGGTTAAATGGTCATCGCAAGTTACAAGCTGCCAAATCCACAATCGAGAAATGCGTCAGGAGCTGGAAGCAGTCTGTATGAATATATATATTTTTAAAAGTCAAACTGACACGTCTAGAAAATCTTCCAAGTTAATCAAATTCGTGATGTTTCTTGCATTGGTGAGATTTTTTTCTTTTACTCTTTCTTTCCGTGTCAATCCAAGTCAATTCCCGTAGACAAAATAAAGCCGATAACCATTCCATACTTCAGTCATTTCAGTTAAGTCCTTTAGGTTGGAGTTAAATTTTTGAGATTTAAGGGTGTTTTTGCTAAGGAGTTCTCAGGAATTTTGTAATGGTTAGGTACTCTGCAATGAACTACCACCAATGAAACTGATAAATGACCTGTTTTTATAGGGTTTATAACACAGGGAGGATTTTTTAAGCAACCTAATACAATGGATGTTAATTAAGTTTTAAATCAAAGAAATACAAAGAACTATAAACTTTGGTTAATTGACAAGGGTTGTAAGCTCCAATTTTTAACTCAAGGAATTCAGTCAGATTTTTCCCTATCATTACAGGTGTAGCTCCTTTTTGGGTAGATACCAGTTAGAATACGTGTATTGCCTACCAGTATATTAAATAATAAGGTATAAAACACCATTTCCTTTTTTATATTACCTACGACGCATTTCTGTGGGGTATATCCATGGACCTGGAAGCGCCCCCAGAGAATTATACGTAATAGTGACGTCAGCACAGTGGCATGACCTACACCCTTGAACTGGTAAATAATTATATAAGAAAACACATTTGCGAAACTGTTTCGAACAGCCTGTCTGAATTTTACATACCAGTGACAATTTTTCACCTCAACAGTTTGTCTTCAACTATTGATACATACCGAATCGCTCATGATACTTTTCAAATCGGCTGTAAGTGGTTAGCTTAAATGTTAAGCGAAGACTGCAAGCTTGCAGAATAATCTACGAATGGGAATCATACGACGTGAAACGACTCGAAGTAGCGCGGATTGTTACGGAAAAATAAAGAGGTTAGTTTTCAAATTCGTATGTTCTATGACTTTTTTGACCTTAAATGCTGTTTTCAAACAAAGAAACGAAGTTATTCCCACTTCTTGTAACACTTCGTCCTGAGAATTGAGTTGGCAGCGACCCGCTCAACACTGTCTTCTATGGGCTTGTCTTCTATGGGTACGTCAGCTGTGCATCTTAAACTTAGCAAAACACCCAAAAAACTTAAATCCGAAGTTTTTTATTCATTCACTCGCCTATGCTCCAAATGGAATTGGTTAGACCGTGCACAAGTAAACTGGTATTTGTTGTCTCTTAATAAAACCGTTAATAAACCGTTTACCTCCCACGCTTCCTCTCTATAATGACTATAATTCCCCCCTTTTATGAATAGCCTTTATTACCTTCTCTTGAAACCGATAAGTTTCGTTTATTATAATCTCCACCCATTTGTCCTTGGAAGGTACCTATTTTTATCCTTTGACTGCCTACAGCTATCTCTTGCTTTGAGACAATGGCTTTTGCTTTTAGTTGATAAGCTTTCATTATTGAACAACCCCGGATAAGCCGCCTGTAGCATAATTGTTATATGTGCAATATGTGAATATCTAGGATCGTGCTTTCGCTTAAGTTTGCAATTTCCGATGACGTTTAGTGTATGACTCTTCGCCCCAACAATTGACATTGCTTTCACCCTGATTTAGTTTTTATTTTTTGGTGGAACAAAATTGAATGAGCGAGAGGGGGAAGAATAAAGACAACGTATTAATAAAAACTAGAGTCGCTTCAGTGTGGCCAAACTTCCAGCAGTTTTGAAACAGTTAATCAAATTAACTCTGGTGTAGGCTTCCAAAACGTCAGCAGTGACGTTAACATCTCTTTAATTAATCTGCATATTCATCTATATAAAGATGTTTCGCATCTATACATGTCTCGCCACATCTTTTGAACCATTCACTGTTCATGATTCCAAATCGCGGAAATGTCTCAGTGGGAACGAGGTTTCATCTCAATGTGTCTTTTCTCTTGTTTAAAGGAGAAGACGTCGTACGATTTGCATGTGTGCGTCTTACATCTTCCTTGTAGCATATAGATGAGGTCTCCGTTGTTCTGTGGAACGATCTTGAATATCTTTGCTTTTTGATTAGGCTTATTGATCCTTTTGTCATAATTAACCCTTTCCTTGTGAAGAGCATCCAAGATAAAATGACAAGAAGAAAGTCAAAACTTATTTAAATAACTAAGAAATAAACAGTGTCACAATTAATTGTTCATAGGCCAAGATTTAATTACAGATTCGAAAGTTAAATCCACATATATTCTGGCAGTAAAAATGTTTAAAAGGACAGGCATGGGACGACCAGTATTGTGTTATAAAAGTTTTGACAATCACGTCATTGCCTCCTGTAACACTATATCTCTCGTATGACTACCTGAAAAGTTCAAATTTGACAAATTTGCTAACCTTTCTACTAAGAAAAACATTCAATCATACAGCAACACCGTCTGCACTCCTCAATAACTTTGAAGATAATAGTCAGATTCCAGGCTCCACATACTCAAAAGAAAAGCATAACACAATGTTTGACTCTAGAAGCCAGCTACAATGTAGCTTCCTGCGAAAAATCGGATTCAGTGAACTGGGAATATCATTATTTCTCTTGGATTGCACTGGTGAAGGCCTGTCTGTATCAATAAAAAGGATATACAGCTGAGTCTCTTGAATTCACAAGAAGCTATCAGACGCTATACTCCCAATCTGGTTTCTTACGAGCGATGGTCAGTTACAAGAGTTTATAGAAGGCAGCATTTGACTTAAAGAACGGAATTTCACAACAATGTTCGCTGAAGGGAGAAGGTCTCCTACCAGCGCAGTTGTTCAGAGAATACAGCGAGACAGTCTGCACTCCTCAATAACTTTGAAGATAATAGTCAGACTCCAGGGTCCACTATACTCAAAAGAAAAACATAACACAATGTTTGACTCTAGAAGCCAGCTACAGCGGTGCAGCTTCCTGCGAAAAATCGGATTCAGTGAACTGGGAATATCATTATTTCTCTCGGATTGCATTGGTGAAGGCCTGTCTGTATCAATAAAAAGGATATACAGCTGAGTCTTTTGAATTCATAAGCAGCTATACTCCCAATCTGGTTTCCTACGAGAGATGGTCAGTTACAAGAGTTTATAGAAGGCAGCATTTGACTTAAAGAACGGAACTTCACAAGAATGTTCGCAGAAGGGAGAAGGTCTCCTACCAGCGCCGTCGTTTAGAGAATTTCAACTGTTCTACCTGCTTTAACCGTTTAGAGGAAGCTATCTTTTTAATTATTGTTTTCGTTTTTGGTTGCGTGATGTTGTCAGTAAGCGATGCATGATTGATCAGATTAATTGGTGAATCCCAGCTTTTCAAGCTAGGCAAGGGTTTTCTCTGAAAACAGGAACCCATCTGGAGAATATTCTCAAACCGTTATAACCATAAGTTGTATTAAGAAGAGAAAAACATTCTCAAGCCCATTTTTACAGAGACATTAGTCCTCTGCTATTTGCTTTCACATGTCCAATTCCCTTCACGCTTCTTTTCAAGACTGTGAAACTACGGTTCAGAGAAAATAAATTTTTCCAACATTTCAAGGAATTTCAAAAAGTAGCTTTTACTCTTTAAACACGTCATCTTGCATAAACACTCTCAACGAACACTAAAAAAAACTCAAGACAACCGCTCACTTGGAACAATAGGGGACATGACTTACAGCCAAGCGACCGACTGTTTTTACGTTTGCTATGAAAAAGAAAGCAACAGTCTACCTGTCTAATTTATCCTACTTTTCCAAAGTTAAATCCTCACTAATCTGCGAGAATCCGTTGGGTTTCAAACTTTGTATTGGTCGTAAAAACAACTATTCGGCCACATATACAAACAGTTCAAAATTATTCAGTGGATTAGGGTGTGGCCAAAGTTAGCATGCCTATTTTGCGCACGCAGAATTGCACATCATAGTTCTGTGTATATTTCTAAATTGAAAGGCATATTTAACTATTAGACTCTTCGAGGAGTAAGTTCTTGCTTACTGATACCACAATCAGGTGTACAACAAGGATTTATTTCAGAAAAAAGCATTCTCTTTTGCTTCGTTTCAGGGTAAGACTCGAAAGCTTCTCAATACGGTTAATCCATAATTGATCCCTTCAATTTAATTAACGTAAGCTCGGTCCGGAATGCTACATATTTTCGCGCGTTAAATCTTTCGGCTTTCAAAGCGTTCAAAATCTGTTTAGTTCCTCGAGCGAAAAAAAAAGCAAATTGCCAATTGCTTGTTTACCACGCTAGGAATGAGTATGTAATTCACTTACTTCAATATATGTTCACACCAGCAAATTGCTATCCACGTGAAAAAACTTGAACTAAAAGCAGAGAAGTTAAATGGGTCTATTAGTTATCTTAAACTGTTTGAGATACAATATATTTAAGCTCCCACAACTCAAGGCTACTAAATTTAACTCAAACAATCAATCCAAAAATATCTGTATCAACATGTGTCTATTAATACAACGGCCGATAGTTTTACTATAGAACCTTGATGACAGAGGTGTAGAATTATTTTTACAGGCGATACTTATAGGAAAAATGCACCGTGTATGGAAATAGCTAGGATGGCTAAAAAGTCGTAACAGTTACTTAGAATGGTTTATAGTAATTTCCAATACAGGTGATTCTCATGTAAGCGATTACCTTCGAGCTCAGGACCCCGTTTCATGCAACACTTTGGTGGTGGGGGGCTTCATGCAACCGGTCCCTCACTAGCTGTTACGTTTGTTAATCCGCCTTTACCCGACTGCTTCATGGAGATCCGCAAGAAAAACACTCGGCAATCAGACCGGCTGGTTGCGAAAAACGTTAACTCAAATCACGCGTGTTGTAGCGGAACTCCGGATGCCTGCCGGAGTGGAGCACAACTGTTACGGAATGGGTAAATCTATGCGAGTCACTTTGGATGATTACGGTGAATGTATCCCGTACATGTCACGTTGTCCTTCTCAATCTACATATAACTACAAATGAAGAGGAAACCCTTGCATGTCTGGCTCGGTGGCATAGCACATGCGATTATGTAATGTTTTCAAACAGGTCGAGGGCAAGGTGCAGGTTCGACTTGCATTCTAGGTGTTTTCTTTGTCTTTTTGTTGTTTCTTTTCCTTTTCCTTATTTGTGGATTGTTTGTGTGTGTGTGTGTTTTTTTGTGTTTGCTTCTGTTTTTTTTCTCTGTGCAGCACTGTAAATGCCTTTCGAGTGAAAGAGTGGCTTTAATGTTCGTGATGTTAGTGATGTTAGTTGTTTATCGAGCTCCGCGGTTAGGCTAGTCCAGCTATGTGTATAAAGCAAAAAGGTGTCAGGAAAGTCGGCGCTTTTTTCGGAGAAGGTCTCTAACCAGAGTTTCTAAATACAAGGTTTGACTAAAACCGGATTAAAACAGGATTTTGTTAAGCTGGTCGCTCAGCAAGTGGAATGATTGCTCATCGCAACAGTGACTGTTAGGTGACCCAGACTAAATCAGATACAGCTGCAGCTGTTTTGAGTTAAAAGTAACCTCACAAACTAATAGTGAAGAATAAGCAAACAACGGAAGGAATCTATTGTTTTTGCTCGTATTGTCCGAACAACTGAATTCTTCAATGTAAGACAATGATCAGTTAGCAATAACGACTTTTTCTAATTTGAAACCTTTCATACCTGTAGGCAAAATAATCCCTACATGTATTTGTATCAGCTGGGTGGTCATGGAGGCCGCCGATCGCGGGCGGCCAATGCGCCCTGTCTTGTTGATTGCAAGCTGCTCTGGTTTTGGCCTCGCTTAGTGGGAATTCTGGGCTGGAGACTCTTGTTATGTAGTCGTTTATGGCTATGATCAGGGATCCAGAGCGAATAGACGTTAATAGAAAGGAGCACCTGCTAAGTGGTACTCAGCTCAGAGCTTGGGCGTTCGCTCGACTCTCGTCTGGAGATATTTAGAACCAATTTGGTAACAGATTTATTTCAGACGGCTCAAAAACTATACCCTTTGTGTCTTACATAGGTATTTTGATTAATTTTATAAGGGAATAGCCTTCTTCCCTGAAAACAGATCAGCTTTTGTCCGCATGAAAATACACCGTTTATATACCCGGCATAAGATCTTAATAAACCGCCCCTCGGCCCCCTATTCGATGGGCAACCATAAATATTCCGGTTTTAATCCCGGCTCTTCTCGTAACAGAAAGGTAAAGTATTCGCTTTTGACTGTACCCCCTTTATAATATTATGAAGGGAAATACGTATCTTGACAAGAAAGTTGTGTGGACAGTATAAGAAGTCGCAATCACTACCAAGTCTTTTCTTAATTAACTAAAGTACTTCAGGACCTTAACTGCTTATTCCGATTATAAGACCCCCAGTTAAGTGAAAAAAACCTCCCCCGATGATATCTACTCATGTCCCGTTTAGGAAGATATATGAGCCCAGGTTTGAAAAGGATTTTCCGTGATTACAAAAGTAGTAAGAAGAATGTGATATGTTCTAAGCTCCTTTATTTTTAGTATTATCACTACGAGTGCGATTTTGGTTTGTTATTTTAGGAGAAATGAGATACAGTTGACTATTGGGGCTAAAAAGGGTTAAATGACTGCACGAAAAACAACTTTCTGCGTTTAAATACAATTATGGTGAGATACACGAGTTTGAAGTTGAGCCTTCAGAGTTGTCTCGACTTTTCCTAAATCTTCACCAGTGTTTTTAGGCAATGGATATAAGAGAGGAAGTTTTCTTTTTAATCAGTCATGCACTTAAATGCTGTTATAAAAATGTTCAAAATGATCCGTTTTTCGGTTTTTCTAATGTTAAAAAACAGAATTATGTTGGACGGTTTTCAATTGACATCGGCATGCAAAATGCCTTGTCTATTTTTTGTTTTCCAATTGTTCCTGTTGTCTGTGGAAACGGAAAAATCAGACTGATATTTTTTGTAAGGGTACCATAATCTCTAACTCATGTACGCGGCACAGGAGCTGATTAAGACAGAATTTTGGTTACTTAATCTAAAAATTCATAGCTACTTCTGCAGTGTATGGTACAAGTCTGATCTGATCACCAGTACTTCTACGTCTTGTACGGTTCTTCTCAATGTGTCGTCTCGAGACATTATAAGCATCCACTCAAAAGGATCGCTGAATTTGTCAGCAATCGGATTTGCATGTGAACTGAGACCTCAACGTGGTGATTCATGGCCAATGTTTTCAATTGCCGCAGGTCAAAGACAAGCCAAGTTTGCCTTCCCCCAGATCTCTATCGAAATTAACCTTGCGTACTGTCGCGTTAACAACCAAAACAAAACACAGGGTGATCCCCATGATTCCTGTTCTAGGAGTCACCAATAAATTTGCTAACGTTCATATTGGAAAACTCAGTTCCAGTGAAGGAAATTCCCTTCATGAGTGTACTGCATGGGACTGCATGTTGCGTGATATAGCTTGTGATAATACCGTATTAGTAAAATCCGGTAAGCCAACTTTATTCTTGGTTAGCATGCGAAGTTCGTGCCAGGTCCTCTATCTGAGTTCTTCGACTATGATGTTTTCTTCTCACTATACTCTCGTAGTGAATAACAACGCCTAGCTTTGAAAGTTCTGTGTGCCTGTGCATGTTGAAAGAACGTTCATTGTAGTTTTCAGATCCTGGCTACTTTATATTTGTTTTTACAGCCAGAGAGCAGATTCTTGACAATAAATCGGATCGGATCGGATCAGAGTTTAGAGTTGCACAACTTAAAGATACAAAAATTGATCAATTCACCACAAAAAATGCCTCAGGTGTTTCATATAACATTTTCGACATAGAGTATGAGACACAAATCTAATTAACAGCGCCCTCATGATCGTGGTTTTCTCTTTCTACTAAACTTGAAAACTTGTAACTGGAACCCATTTAACAGTCTTAACAAGTATAACAGCCATAGAAAATACACTGATTGATCTAAACGCATTTCAGTAATCTTCAAAACTGGCGTCAAAACTTGTATCCAAACTAAACTGAGCCGCAATCACCACCATCAACTACAGATACAAACTGAGCTAAAAGACTGTTTGCACCTGTACACAGCAAATTTGTAAACTAAAGGAAGGATTTCCTGAATTCAGTTTCCACAAAACAAAGAACCGAAGCTTTAATAACTTCCTCATAGGACTCAAAAGTAATTTACATCGTCGATTTGCCTCTCCTATAGGACAATATTCTGCAAATGAACATCACAGAGTTATTGTGGTGTTTCCACTATCTCGATAGAGATATGCACTTCGTTTGCTATTTTACAACAGCGAAGTTGCCATCGAATAGCGTGCATCTCTGGTTGCGATGTATACATTCCTTAGATTCTTTGTGCAGAGCTTAATCAAAGAGATAGCCAG
Organism: Siderastrea radians; assembly: GCA_964017195.1. NCBI lineage: Eukaryota > Metazoa > Cnidaria > Anthozoa > Scleractinia > Rhizangiidae > Siderastrea > Siderastrea radians. The sequence goes on from OZ024894.1 coordinate 35,615,930, forward strand.
CACTTTTCATTGTAAAGGTCAAAAGGGGGGTGTTCCCCGAAAAGATAAATATCATGTGCCACCCCAAATGTTATGGGTTGAGTTGCTTTGGTCCGATAGAAGCTATACATCGCTAACTTTTTGGTGTAAAATAGGTTATAGAATTGTGCCTTTTTGGCCTTAAAAGTAAAGAACTTAAGTTCTGGTGTAATTAGTACACTTCATCTTAAAACGACAATTTCTGGGGAGTACCAAGGAGTACACCCCCTGGGGAAAAGTTCCAGGCAAATAAGGCCTCCGACTGAGACCTCCAAGATTTGTCACGTTTTGGCATGATTAGCATGCTGCACTCTATAAACACTTCTTGTAATTCGTTAACAAAACATTTCCTGTGTATTAGTTGAACTGAAGGCAGAAGTGAAAAACAACAAACCGACGACTAGTCTAAACATCAAAGACAAAAATGTGAGGCAAAATTCTCCGTTTACTTGCTTTGACGATCCCACATACCTGGGCCAAGCAGTTATTTTCGTTCTGATAGTGCGCGTGATGCCGTGACTCTTTGATTGTTTTAGTAATCAGCTTATTAGACCAATCGTAGTGGTATTCCAATGAAATCTGGTTAAGATATTCCCAAGGCGAAATAAAAGCTGAATCAACTCCGAAAAGGGAAACTTTTATTTACCTTCCGTTTATAAGAAAAACACTGATTATTGTTCCATGCATATTGTAGAGACCAACTTGATCTCAATTTCCCAAGTCTGCCACACCCTATCTTCCGTAAGTCAGTTACCATTTTCGTTTTAATTTCATTCTTAAGGAACAGTTTTAGCTCATGAAATGGTGTTAAATCTGTTCACTAGCTTCTTTCGATATACACAATGCGGATGTTGTGCATATATAAAAACGACATTTAAAGCCACAACTTTGACCTTTTAATAAGAAATTAATTCCAAAGGCTTACATAAAATGGAAAGCCGATAAACGCAAAAAGAGTAGTTAATTTAAGATTCCACCCATCGGTATCGATGGACACGTCAGTTCTAATGGTTTATTAAAAAGAGAAAAGTAAAGGAAAACAACTTAGTTTTCGCTAGTTGTTTACTTGTTTGTTTTTAATAAAGCTTTCCGGGAAACATAATTCTTCGGATACTGAAAATTTGTTAAATACCTTAAACTAAAAATATCATCACGTAGTAGTTCTTGCCTCGTCGTAAACTTGACAAGATCGTGTGTGGGCATGCGTCCACGTATATACAACAAATATACCTTGATCTTATTTGTTAGGTCACGGCAAAGTGCCTTGCTTGTTTTATCGTGAGAAACAGTGACCTCAGATTTCCAATGTTTTAGCAAGATGGAGCCCTCTGAGATGTTTGTATTTGTTAAATTTAGAAAAGCGACAATTCCGTGCAGTGCCTGCATGCTGTGCTTTAAGGTTACTTAAGTTGGATTTACCGGAACGGTTTGGCGATTCTACGGTAGCACGCAATACACATTCATCGCGTGTTCAGTGGTCCGTCGTAAGCTCTTCTTGCTCAATGACCGGCCCGTAATAATCAATCAGTTAAGAAGGCTCATTAGTAAATAATCTTCTTAAATCCCTGTGTAAACTACGATTCGGTAAAACTGTTCCGCTTCTAAAAGACAGGCAAGAACTTCTCGAATGAAAATTCAACTCCATTATTTGCAAATAAAACAACTGAATTTTCAGTGTGGCATCACCAGTTGTATTCAAGGATGAGTTTGAAACCAACGCAAGCATATACAGATGTCATCTCAGTAATCTTGACCATATCCTCAAAAATGCAATACCTTAATCTTTTTATTAAAATTTAATCTGCAGACTAAGTACCTATTACACCATTATTTGTTTAACGATGAAAACCTCAACGTCTCAGCCTCAGGAATGATTGTCTCTTCTCTTTTAATTGACAAAAGCCTCATTTTTAATTATCCTACAACGTTTTCACTTCTTTGTCGAGGAATACGCTTCATTAGTGTGAGAGAACATCGCATGTTGCACTACCCGTTTCAATCTCTACGCATAGTCAGCTAAGCGAAAATCGCTTTAAGTCATTTCCATCCGACAGTCCGTATAAATATATAACACTAATACTAATACTGTATAAGCATCATCCTTTCAAAAACACGTTTCCTGCCTATCTGCGGAAAAAACGCCAGTCTTGTGAAAGCAAGTTACTTTTCGTTTTAATATTCAATGGGGCCTATTCGTCGCTGCAATGTGTGACGTATGGCATAATTAACTCCGATTTGTAGACTTAAAGGTGTAACTGAAGCACTGGAAATTTTTTTCTTTAAAAAGTGGCGATAAAAATGGCAGTCTCAAAGCTATAAAGCATGACTAGACAGGATTAGCAAATGCCGTAGAGTGACAGATTTAGGCTTTTGAAATGAGCTCACAGAGCAGTTTACTTCCACAATACTAAACAAACAACCCATCACGCATGTAATACACCGTGGAATGATGAATGACGGACTTAATAACATGCAAAGCCGAACGTGGGGCAGTCTAGCAAAAGACAGGAGTCAAGACGTTAGGAAAAGTTTGTGTTCAGCTAAAACAGGTACAAATGTGTTTCACTTTCAATTAGGTACTATGTATGTACATGTGTTTTTCATAAATGGTAAAAGTGTGCCAACTTTATATTCATCTAAGATTTGATTTTATGTTTGGATACAAAAGACTTGAAGACGACAATTTCGAAGCTAAAAACAGAGTTAACTTCTTCAACTGAATTAAGAACTGTGCAATGATATACCAAACTTAGGTCATCACTGGCTGAAACATTCTGACTAAGAGAGAGTTAAACTCTTACATGATTTACTATTATATTCTTTGCAATTTATTTTGGCTTACCATTTTGAGATTTAATGTTAATATTTTACAAGGGCAGAAAAATGTGGGGGTGTTATTGCATAACAATTTAGTGAGATAGCAGAGATAGCAGAAGTAAAGATTTCTTGAACTAAACCAAACTGTATCTTGCAAGCAAAATAGTAAATGAATCTGTTTTGCTTTAACTTCGTTCCTTCCTTGCAACGGAAGAACGTTTCCTCAACAAATTCAAAGAGCGTGGTCAGTTCTATAAACTGAAACGTTTTTTGACCAAAGTAAATATAAATTTGAAAATGCGAATTAAACAAAAATACTCAAAAATACTAGTGACGCGAATGTGAGAAAAATCTCTAAGACAATAAAACCAGTGAATCACAATACGGAAGTTAACATTTGGAATTTCAAGCAAAGAATCGAACAAAAACTAGTTCCACTGAACTCTCTCACTCCCTAAAGCGTCCAAAATTAAAGTAAGAGTTGTATACTTCATTGGCAAAATACTGGAAAACAAATGACGCCATTGAAAATTGTTACAAAAGTTTTTAATTTAATAGGCATACTTGAGAATGTCATCCCCGGGCTCAAAATTTAGAACCTCGCTGCTTAATTAAATTATAGTTTCTCCTTGCAACTGAAAGAGCTAAAGTTGATAGGAAAAACCGCGAAAAAATAAAAGTAATCATCGAAGGTGTTAAAGTTGGTCCCACATAGCTGGCGTGGTCCTAACATAACGTGACAGAAATATAGGATTACTCAACATTAAGGTCCAAAAATATTGTAAGGCGATTTGGTAAAACGCAAGGAAGCCTAAGCGGGATAAACTTGTTGTGTTTGGCTGGGAACGGAAAAAGCTTTGTATTTTGTGGTTTATGACGTAGCCTTACATACTTAGCGTACTAGAGCGATTATTTTCGAGTATGAAGAGCATCAAGCAGTGTAGAACTCTGATACACCCACCTGATGAAACGTATTCACAATTATCTACCTTTGCTCAGGTTGAAAATCCCTTTTAAATGTTTTGTTGTAAACACTTAGCTTGGCTTAGAAACTGACGTTATCGTTAGCTCTTTCAATCACCTTCAAATTTCGAGTTTATTGACGTGAGTCTACGTTTTGAGATGCCTAAGAGTTCAATGACCACTAACGTGCAGGCTACTGCGCGGCTATTGCATTCTAACGTTCGAGCCTTTGGTTGAAATCGTCAAGTGTAGCCATTCAGATGAAAGCTGCTGAGCAGTACCGTTGTGCTCTTGGTTGCTTCAATTCGTCTACTGCAAAACGAGATGCCGAAGTTTTTCACTTTGAACATGGGTAGTCCTGGAAACAAAGGGGTTAACTGGTTAAGAATAATCGTGAAAGCGGAGCACATTTCTTTTTTCACAAGCGGAAGTATCCGTCTCCAGGTTTCCAAGAAATTGCGAGACCAACACTACGTCCATACAGCATAATTTCACCAATTCGGTGAATGTCACTTGCAAAAGAATAATGCAGGTGGTTTTAGACCTTTTATGTGAAACGAATGAAAAGAACAACCAGTTATGAGAAACAAGCAGCACACAAGAGTGAATACAATGAATACAAATGTTCTCTTTCAAAAAAAAAAAAAAAAAAAACTCTAACTAAACATCAATGAAAATTGTTCACAGTGATATAACGTAACTGGAGAAAGCAACGGCAAGGAAATAGAATGAAATAAAATATGACGAAGGAAATTGCTAGTTAAGTTATGAAATTTCCTGAATCAAACGGTTTCTAAGTACTGTTTTGACTATGGAGCAAGAAACCTCGTAAGAGAAAAATACCGAAATTAAAAGAGAAGAGAGAAAACAATAAAAGATTACGTAGTTTTCCAGGCAAGGCGATATAAAGACCAGCCCTTTATTACGGCCGATTTCCAAGATTTGTTAGAAGGCGTTGGCTCACTTTTGTATTAAATCAAGTCACTTCAAAACCTAAAAAAGAGATTAACGATACGATAAAAGAACGAAAGTCTTTGCCCATCTAGGCTATGATCAGTCGATATCGTTCCATATAATACGCTGACTTTAAAGCGTTTAACATCTTAATTATACAGTCCAGTTGAAAAAATAAAGGAAACAGAAGTTATTCCCGCCGTTTATCTAAGGCTTATCGTAGATTCGCATCACTTATTTTTGTTTTTAAAAAGCGGCTGGATCTTTTCTAATTTGACCTATCCCTCGTAAATCTGCACCTTCTGTCACGGCAAGCCACCTTTTCAGTGTTAAGCCCACGAAATGTAGAGGTAAAGCTTTTTACCTAGTCGCCCACACAGTATCACACCAGTGTAAACCGAGAGTTAGGAACGTGCTGCGCTCCACGCATTGCAAATTAGCAAGCACGTAACTTTTGTTGTAAAAATGGTATTAGCAACACGTTATGATCTCAGATGATCACAGTTTCCTATCTAATTAATTACTCTTTTCTCTGCTGTACACTAAACAAAAAGCCTCTTCCAGGAGGTCCGCAAGGACGCAATTACGACGCTATCAATCAGTGTCACCGGCGAGTATCTTGAGCAAACTATCGGCATTACAAATAGATGGAGGTGTGTACTTTATGATAAACCTGGTTTAGGCAATATAGTGCCGAGGCTGGTTCTCTTAAGCACGATTTGTTTAGCCCCACGGCTGGAGTTTTATGTTCGGAAATGAGTAGCAAATGAAACAAATCTTTTCGGTATGGCTGGTTTTATTCTATAGCTCAGATGGATTACCTGTTAATATCCTCACGTTTATCAAGATGATCAGAAAGGTGTGCGGGACAATAGAAGGAAACACTTGAGGTTCCCTTGCAGTTTTCGTGATTTCACACTAAAAACGGTTCAGTATTACCCAGCTTACTGTCTTATCGCGTTGAAACTAACGTAACGGTTTTCGAAGCGATTGCTGATAAGAACGAAAAGGTATGGCAAGGCAATTTGAGCGCAATTTTGCATTATAAACATTTTTCGTTTCCTGAGTTTACTCACTTATGAAGTCGTTATAGGATTTTGAGACTTTGGTATTGTCGTTTGATCACTTTAGCCCGCAAGAGAGGGAAAGAAAGACAGACAAAAATCTGCTTACAATCTTAACTTTTTTGCTTTCCAAATAAGTCTGTTCAATCCGGCGCAATTCTGATTGAGTTGCAGGAATGAAGTGATTAACGAAACTCCTGTTCTGTAATACTATTAATGGTTAAACCAAAAGCAAGAATGTCTTAAGGGAGTGTACATATGAAAAAGCAAGCAAATGTGATGTCGTGGTAAAATAAATTAAGTTGTTGCTTAGAATGTAGGTAATTACGGGAACATTTTTGCGTTTTCCCGATGTTTTTGAAATCGCTAAAATTTGATACTTGAGAAACGAAAGTCACTTACATATTGGTCTTTATTACAAGAAAGTTTCGAAAAAGTTTCGTCGCTCCTTAGCCAACTAAATAACCCAAAAATTACGATGTTACGAAAAATTCAAGTGCGACGTTTTGGCCCCTTTTTTTTTTCGGCGGGCGTCAAGACTTGTTAACTGTTTCAGAATTAAGTTACTTATTTCTGTGCGCTTATCGTTGAACATGGGTTACTAACTGGCAAACTATATAAATATTTATTGCAGATAGCTATAAGGGAAACCCGATTTTTATCTTGCTTCAACAATAAAGTATTAATTCAAGTAAAGACAGCAAACATCAAAGATGGAATCAGATCTGAGTTCATCGTCATTCTCCATCGATAATATCCTGAAACCAGACAAATGCGACTCATCACAGGAACCTCGTTCAGCGGATCGGGCTTTAACATTGGCTGAGCGCTTAGCTGGTAAGTACTGTCTATATATAGAGTGGTCTTCACGGCCAGCCAACCAGCGACACTCAGAAATACCACGCTTCGATCGCAACAGTTTCGCTACAAGTTTAGCTTTCCCAACTAATCAAGTGGCCAATTCATTAAATTAAAAAAAATACTAAAAGATTACTGTAAAACTTACTTTAACTTACTCCAGGCTGAAGAAACTGGGATGTACTTAAAACACTTCATTTTGTAATCTCTGATACGTATTTAGGCGTCACTTTTCTTAGACGAAGGTACTTCAAGACAGAAACATAATTTGGTCTAAAGCTAATTTTTTTTCGCACCGTTATGCGTGACTAAGGGAAGAGTCGTTGAATAGGCTATCGGTCGGGTCGATGTATTTAATATAATCTCATAACAGGCTTAGTTTTGGTAGCATACGACAACTTCTTAGAAGTGCAGACCTATACGGCTTCATATAATTTCAACCGATTCCATATACTGGAGAAAACTTTCATTTCAACGATGTTTTGTGCTGATCACTACTACACTACAAAGATCTTTGTTCACCCAATGCCTCCCGGAAAAAGTCCCATGACCTGAATTGGCTCATGAAATCAACTGAACTACTGAAACCCAGTCAACTAATACAAGTAACCAATATAACGGGAAGAGTTAAGGTATGTTTTCTTGACGCAATCTAAATCGGAATTTTGCGACGAAACATTCATTTTGATGTTCAATTTTTAACAACCGTTCCTGGATTTCAATCTATTTACAATCCATGTACGTACCTATGCGGATCGTAAGGAATGTTTTTGGATCCTTGTTTCGAACGGTTCATCATTTAGCGAAGTCGGACTTGATCTTAGGTCACGTGATCGTTAGGAGTAACCACTAATCAGCCATAGAGTGATCCTTTTTTTACATATTTTTGTTCGGCTATCAAAATAATCCAGACAATCTGGATTAACTAGATCGGAAACTGGATTGCTAAAAACAGAAAGAAACTTGAAAGAAGGATTGGCTTTCCCTATAAATCTTTTTCAGACGAATGCAATTTGACAGTTAAATACACCGTGATCAACTTTATACCAGTACGAAACTCCCGACTTGAGTTGTTCGTGACCTTGCGCGAGCCTGTTGGATGCTCTAAACATGGAGATGAAAGAAGACTTAGTAGGCATATTCGCGACAAACTGCTGAATACACTTCTCTTTCTCACTCCCTTTAAAATATCTTTTTTAAAGTACCTATATTCACTTCTTGAACGAGGTAACCTTTTACCATCTACAATGACATCCATGTCTTGCCTAACAGATATAATACTGGAAGTACATTATGGATCATCGAGGGGAAAACATCGACGAACACGCACCGCGTTCACCCATCAACAACTGCAAATACTTGAAAACACATTCTCCAAGACGCATTACCCGGATGTAGTCATGAGGGAGCAGTTGGCAGCCTACATTAACATTCCAGAGTCGAGAATTCAGGTTAGTTGGAAGATTAGAATTCGTGAAAATTAACGAGCATTGTCTGAAATACTGTTTTGCAAAATTGGTAAGATGAACAGAAAGACGGTTAGAGCCAAGGCTTGCGCCCTAAAATAACCGTTCTTTTTTCTAAACCCTCTCTCAACCCATTTGTATACTGAATTGATGCCGGGGATGTCAATACAACACAGAAAAATCTGCTAACAGTAACGTAATGGCCCAGCACCCAGTCCCAAGACGCATTACCCGGATGTAGTCATGAGGGAGCAGTTGGCAGCCTACATTAACATTCCAGAGTCGAGAATTCAGGTTAGTTGGAAGATTAGAATTCGTGAAAATTAACGAGCATTGTCTGAAATACTGTTTTGCAAAATTGGTAAGATGAACAGAAAGACGGTTAGAGCCAAGGCTTGCGCCCTAAAATAACCGTTCTTTTTTCTAAACCCTCTCTCAACCCATTTGTATACTGAATTGATGCCGGGGATGTCAATACAACACAGAAAAATCTGCTAACAGTAACGTAATGGCCCAGCACCCAGTCCCATCCAATACTTTTCAGGACAAATATACAAAAAGCTTTTATCTTATGGATGGCTCCCTACCTTCTTCAGAAAAGGTTTGGTGCATTATATGACGTTACGCAACAGGTACAGGTAGTTATAACAAAAAAGGAATGACTGAAATTAACTCTATTTCAAATTTCAGGTGTGGTTCAAAAATCGAAGAGCCAAATACAGGAAACAGATGAAGGACGGCGAAGAACTAACCACAACCGAAATCGAAAACAAAGCCTTGGAGCGTCATTTTAACAGTCATGAAACCCACTGGAGCCCACAACACTTTTACGCAGCCAGCGGTCTACCATTCGGTCCAGGAAATGCTGTCACTGCTCAAAGCAACTTCGCACAATACTCTTGGTCAGCCGTTCCTTTGTATACCTCAAGTCCATGCGCATGTTTGCCATCGTACTCTGACAGTTCAAGAAGATCATGGCCTTGTGCGGCTTGTTATGAGAACTCAGATTCCAAAGGCCATTTACCATAACTAGTTTTGGCTTGACTGTCTGATAGAAAGGGTATATCTGTACAGGTTAACATAGAAAGTAGAAATGAGCCTTTAGTGCCCCATTCACACCAAATATATAAGAAACAAGGTAAGATTCTCTGCGAATACACGAAATGCTTTTACTACACCAAGATGGAAACTCGAAGGAAGAACAAACCATGATCAGTTTTGCCAAGATACCGGAAAGACCTTGGAAACGTCGGCTCAGCTTTTTAAAGTTGAAATCCAATTTGATCCTGGATATCCACAGCTAAAAACAAAACGACGCAAATATGTCGTTTGGATTTTTACAGTGTTACTAAAAATAGCTGGAAGCTGTATTGTTCAAAATGACGGCATGATATTGTTGTGTGTACAATGTTGAGTTGTGACCCTACAGTAATGTAATGTTCTCATTATGAAGTCGGCATCAGTTTCTGGACTTTCAGGTTTCCCCTACTAAGTTTAAATTTTTCGAACTTTTCAAGGTGTGTTGGAGCTATCGAGCCAGATTCGTCATCATCTAGTTTTGGTAGCGAGGGCATTTCAGTCCACTAATGAGCTCTTTCACCCCATGTAAAATATTGAAAAACGAATAGTGTTCATTTGAATTTTTTCCAAGACCTAAAAGGTGGAACGACATAAACTGATTAATTCGTGGTTTACCTCTGGGATTAAAGCGTTAAACCTATAACGGTATTTAATGAAACGATTTTGATAAATGTCTGCAAAAAGTGTAGACCAAAACTTTTTTCTTCTTGTATATATGGTCAGTCGAAATCAACTAATATGTAGGGTAGAGAATGTCGATCCCTGCTAACAGTGATTATATAACTTATTCAAGAAGTCGGAGATAGGCAGTTAAGGTATCAGATGGAGAAGACTTCGGGAACAAGAAAAAGCACTTGATTACAAGTAATCGTAAATATTTGGCTTTCTGGTTCTTATATTATTAAGAAACTCTAAGGCCATGGGCGGCCTCTCGGAAGCGTGAAATTTGAAGTGTCCAGTGCAATAGGCGATGAAGGTGTGTGTTCATTATGGTTCAGTTTTTGGGACTTGGGAATTAAACTACGCATTGGTATAGTCAACAAAGCCAATATTTGTCTCTGGATACAGAATAGTGGTTAAAAAGCGCTAAGTCTTCCAGCTTTATTTTAAGACAACTTATGAACGTCTAGTTTCGGGATTAAAAGAAGAAAGACGGTTTGGGATTAACTTAAAATCTCTGAGAACTAGACAGTTAACCAAAATCCGGACATGATATAGCACCCAAAACGTTCCATGCAATTCCGGAACACCACAGAAATAAACAGACTGTCCTATCAATAAAATACGTAATATTGATTTCAACTTCGTGACTGCTAAGTTGAAATAATAAATAAGAGAAAGATTATTTAGTAGGGCTATACCAATCACAAAGAAAGTCAATCTACCCGACTCTGTAGCATTCGACAAAACACACATAACAAAATAAAAATGCTGCGGTCAGTAGTAGTCAAAACAAGTTTGTCACGGATTGCAAAAACTATAATTGGATTTATCTCGAGAAGACGGAAATCAATTCCGAAAATAGCTGAACTTTAGCCACTAGCCCTTACCTATGGTTCCCACCGAGTATTTTCACACGCGGACATTGCACCTTGTACAGAAAACAAACCAAAAGTGAATAGCAACACCCAATCGTTTTTATATCGATAGATATCTGTACAGTCAGCACTTATAAAGACTAGTTCATGTGTGAAGCTACCTCTATGTGTGAATGAATTTTCTTAATATTCTCTCGTATTATGACTCCACATTGAACATCTAGTCACTCCTCAGAGAGGTAGTTGGATGGCAAGATGAGATTTTTATTTTATGTGTACATAGTATCATACATTAAATAATTTAAAATGAATCGAATATACTGGTTTGAATCATTGCTGTGTAGTAAATGGTCCTATTCTTGTAATTAAATGTATATTTAAATTTCAATCACGTGTCTTTGTTAGTTACTCGGCGTAAGTAGTTTTAAAATTCCATACAGACTGCTCTACAATTTATTGTACCAATCATTACATACATGTTACTACATATCTGCAGAAAATGCGAATGCCTTTTTTTGCTTAAATTTTTGGCTCAAAAGATTCTATCAAAATTTATTTTACAACATAGGTTTCAGCACAGGAGAATTTATCGGAAAATTTCAAATTAATGGAAAATAGACTGGTAGCTGACACCCTTTGTTTTCCATTCTTTACCGCCATGTGGTGACGATTTAAAAGTTTCAGCGTGGAACAGTCTGTGCAACAGAAGGCCATCACACAAAAGAAAAAAAATAACAACAACAATTGAACCTGCGTTTAAATTGTGCCCTGATATTCACAATCATCATATTCAGTCAGCCATTTGGAATAAGCAGTTTTTGCAGCTTCCAGTACTCAGATTATTAGGTGCGGAAAAAACATGGTTGTGTAGAAAAGGGGGCACTCTTTTAACACTTGTAGCTGCAAACTCATTTTGCGTTACTATGTGAACTTTTAACTGACAACAGAGAATAGAGCACAGAAGAAAAAAGAGAATAGAAGAAAAAAGAGAGGTGAATGAAAAATCAGGTGATTAAATGAGTAAGAAGGACAGACTGACTGAATGAATCAATGAATGATTGTTGAATGAATTTTTTTGCAAGGATGTATGAATGAATGGACAAATGATTGACTGGATGAGTAGAAAACGAACATAGAAATAAATGAATGGATAAGTGACTGACTGAGCAACAAAAGAACGAACGAACGAATGAAGGAGTGAATGGTTGGAGAAATGAATGAATGTATGATGGATTCATGGACGAATGATAAAATGAATAAAAAATACCTGGTGAGTGAATGAGTGGGTGAATGTATAGATCACACGGGTGAACGCAGACGTATTTCCGGCTGTCGTTTCTCTCCGCGAGAGAAACGACAGCCGGAAATACGCCTGCGTTCGCAGGCTAACGTCCGAGACGCTAGCTGCTACAAGTAACACCACATATCGACCCCCGGAATATCCGCGCACATTGTGCTTGGTAAGACATCGGTTTTGGTTATTTTTAGCACAGCTATAAGAGGAAACAAACTACACATGTTATTTTGGCACAATTTTACATCCTAATCCCCCCACGAAGTTACCTCGAAATAAACAACTATAGTTTCCTGCTCAGGTAAAATTATCATACATCAAAATACGTGTGATGATCGGAAATGTAGTAATCGCTTTTCTTAAAGAATTCTAAATATTCGTAACGTGTTAATGACTAATATTTCCATCTGCCAGTTCATCTGTACAGCAAATTTTGCAAACAGATGGGATTTATTTTGCCAACGTACATGCGTATTATACAAGCTTAAGCAAGTTATTAAGTAATTGTACACAATTGATGTAATTGTACATCAGCTACGTTATTTTCATTTGTGCCGGCTAATCTACCTATTTACTGACCTTAGAGGTCTTATAGTTAATTGTAACGCCCACCAATCGGGGAAACATTCACGAGAGGTTGTCATTACCAGATCAAGAGCTCGACGCTAATGCTACAAATGTGGACTTTCTAAAATCATTCAGTTGTAATCAGTGACATTCAGAGAACTCACCTAAAATTAGTTAGTATCTTGATTTATATAAAAGACGACGACTTTAGCTGTGACTTCTGTGGTAACGCAGCGAATAAAAAGGATGTGTTTCTCTCCATTTAGCCAACAAAATTCTACTTTTTTGAAAGACTGCTTTGTAGGAGATACTCCTTTGGTGGCAGCGTCTGTTTGTTTATGTAATCGAGCATACTATCTTTTCTGGCATGTGATTGTCGAAGGATGTAAATATCAAGGTAAAATGAAAAGCTTAAAGCCATAAAAGCATAAATGTTTAACACCCCCAAAATAGTTTTCAAGGCAATCAAACAACAACATAAAATGGTCTCTTGTTGTTAACTGGCTTCAGTTATCTAACCACAGTTCGAAGCATTCCATATTTTTTGCGCAGTTCTTATCACAAAAAGCAGATGTGGCGTTTTGATAGAACAAAAAATAAATATGTAACACACACGAACTTACTATTTACTCTGTTTGTTCCAAACGGGCGAAAAAAATGCCGAAAAAATATAGGAAAATAAAACAAAACTGAATTTAATATTATCCATAGGAATCTCGAGAACTAATACCCAGTAAAATGGTGTGAGTAAAGAAAAGGGATAACGTGGACGAGTGAGAATGTGTAAGCACGTAAGTGAGTGAAAAGCAAATATTCAAAATAAGGGGTAAAACTTGCAGTGAAAAATCAATCCCAATCAGTTCCTTCCTGCCTCAATGTCAACCTTAACTGCCACACCCAATCTGGTCTTGGTTATTATAAAGATAAGGAGTGCAGGCATATCATAAATATATACACACTTTAATAGCAACGGCAACGACGTACATAGGATATGCACTTGACTGATTACATTCTTGTGGACATTCTGTAGAATACTGCTACTCAAGCTTGCTACACGAGAATGAAACGACTCCAAGAAGTTAAAACTCGATTCTGTTATCACCAACATGTTTGGGTTTCGGCTTTGTATATGCTAATCTCTTTCACAGCAAATCGGTTTCACATTTCTAATGGGCCTCTAAACAAAGCAAATGGGGCTTAGCTTATCAGCATCAACTAGCGGTAGTTTTTAACCGACGTTTAATTAAGAACCATCCGCGTTGGTGACAGTAATTGAATTAACTTGTCATCGGTAGTAAAAGGCCCATTCATCTTAGATGGCATGGCAAAGAGAATTTTTACTCTCATCAGAAAGCAAAATATGGCTTGCTTTCTTTCATTCAGTTGAGAATTTAACAAGTAAGGGTAGAGAAGTTCGCAGCAAAACATTTCTTTTACAGAAATCCATAAACATATATCTTGTTAGCAAGATTTTACCGGCGCCATGTCGTTGAACTAAAGGCAGACTGGAAAGTCGTGTCGTGCCCCACAATCAAAAATTCAATTTATCATTTTGACAAACTGAAGAGGTAATACAAGGTAAAATTTACGTTAGGCTTCTTAAAGACTATCAACAAGGTTGTATATTGATATTTAGGAGAACTAGTTTATTCAAACTTTGCAGTTAAACCTGTGGCATCGGTATAATTTGGAAAAAAAAAAACAAAACTTTCTTTAAAGATTCAAAGAGGCAGGCCGTCAAACTAAGGGAGTGGAGGTCACTGAGTAGCCAGGCACGCAAGCAAAATTTCAAGATTAAACTGAATTTTTAAGGGTTCTTACTACGAACCAACACCTTACTACCGAAGGATGAGAGTTTGCCAAGGAAATTTTGTGTCTGACCAAATGAGTGCAGAAATGCCATCAAACCGTTTGAGGTTCTTTAAACATAGCTTTCAAATTCCACAAGATTGGGTGAAGTAGATTTGCATCTGATAAGAAGAAAGTCGGATCAGTGACTTCAATTCGCTTGAATGGAAGGATAGAATTATAAAGTAAATCGGTATGCTATTGTACGCTGTTAAATTAGATCATGTATTCACTAAACGACGGAAATAAAACGGATGAAAATTGTTTTACGTATTCCAAACTAAGTTGTACATGGTTAATGTAAATGCAGATACCAGATGCTCCTGTCAGTATTTGGCATATTTAGTCCCCAGTGATTTTGACGCTTCAGTCCCTTTGGAGCGCTTCGGAAAAAGGTGATCGTGAGTCATAAAAAAAGAGGCAAACAATGGACCAAAGAGTACTTCCAGGTCCAGGTGCAGGGTTTGAGAGAGAAAAAGCAGTGAGTTTAAAGTCTTCCTCCTTTATGATGGAAAATTTGTTGAAGCCTGACAAGGAGAGAAGAGAACCAGAATGTCCTATGGAACCTCCTTCGAAGATAAAAGCCCTTACTGTTGCAGCGCATCTTGCAGGTTAGAATCGTCCCTCTTAATAAGTGACAAAAGTGTTCTAGAGATATCTCAAACCATTTTTTGTATAATCAAGGCCATGCACTAAAACTCTACTAATATGATCACGAAATACACTCAGTTGTTCTTGAATCTTACTGCCATGTACGGGGAGGTCTCGCCGCTTCTCTTTCAATGAAAGCCATGCCAGTTTCGTTATTGAGAGTCCACATTTTAACGTTTGACTTCCTCCAAGACTATTGACATGTTACTTGAAGTGTGATTCAAAATCCAAAATGCCTCGAACTTTCTATTTCTGTACGGCATCACAGAAACAATTTATCGATACAAACAAGTATGTTTCATTGTCTGTTTCCTTCGTAAACAACTTCAGCATTCAGTTTGGTTGCATTGTGCTGAGCCTGTCAAATCTTTTCATCTTTCTTCATGAGGCCTGGACTACGTATCAAGAGAATCAAACTGAGTAACAAATACAACTGCACCGGCCAAACGATGTATAAATTCGTTAGAGAACTGACCATTTAAATCAGTTTGGTTTTCATCGATTCGAGCTTTACACATGTACCTTGATTTCCCGTCCTTCCAAATTTGTTCGCTGCATGGGTCAGAATGAATTTCCTGCCGTAATTTTGGAACGGAGAAATATGCACAATTCATTTTTAGCTGTAACTGTTTAATCTGCAAAAATTTTTCACCCAAGCAAGTTCCAAAATATCACAAAACCGTGCTATACTGAACTAAACAGAATACCACAAAGTACTTCGGCTGGCAGTGAGTAATGGGACTTGGTCAACACGCGACTCAATAGGAACTCATTCCATCGTTCAGCTAGTAAAGTCATCTGAAGAGCTTGAATAGCTATAAATCCTTGAATAGGTTAGCATTTCAGTGACTGGAAAAGACTCTTCATAGAGAGCGGCAAGGATTTCCACCTTTTTCTATACTTGCATAATAAACTATCGGTAGTTTGCTTCGCCACACAAACCAGTCTCTACCTCCCAGTAAGATACAATTAACTTTTAATCCATCAGTTGACAAAACAACGGAACTGTTTGGGAACTGTTAAAAGATTGAAAGGCAGAAAGATAGAGGCTTTATAAAAGGACGTGCTACTAGTGTTGAGATAAGCCTTTCGAAATGTGGACCACAGACCAGAAACGCAAGGAGAATACAAATGTATTTTGCTCGGAAAATCCTCGAGTAGACCTTAGAAGATTGGTTCCCTCTTTCGCATGTATTCGAATGTATAATTTAATGAATTGTTTAGTTATGAGTTTTTGGAAACATACTTAACATAGTAAAAAGTTGGCAGCTGAATGAGGCATGTGAAAACGCAGTCAGCAGAAAAAATTTTCACGGTTTAATACAGATATGGCTGCAAAGATTACGTTAGGTCAAAGCAAGCTCCACACAGTCTTTTGATTGTCTACAATTGCAGTTTCTAATCGTTTTGGGGAGAATGCAGTTTCATGTAGAATTGACCTCATTTTTACTAGGATATAAGTTATGCTCGGCTATTAAATGTTAAACAGTTGCAATAACACAGTGAGGTTGCCACTTTCGCATGCACCATCACATACGTAATGTGTAGGGAGAAATTTATCAACACAAAACTAGAGAAAACTTTTAGATCAGTATTATGTTTGATTCCGTTTTTATAGTGCTTATTTACAAAAAGGCTCAATGATGCCTCGTGTGCATATCATAAGAGCTTTTCACTTGTCTACATTACTTATTTTTTCTCTGTTTGAGAAATAGAAGCGTCTATTTTCTTCTCTCTTAAATAACTCGTTTGTGCACGGAATCGAGCCATTTGTTTTTCTTGGATTTATCCCCAACACGATACTGGATATTGTACTTATTATAAGAAATAAATTTTAGCTGGTTATGGCTAAGGATATATTTTTGCACGGAATTTACACTAACATCCATCTAATTTCATTATTCTTTTGTTGTTTCGCATCTCAGTGGCTAGATAGGAAGGTTCCACACCCTGTAACATACGATAAGGTGCTTTGCCTCCTTTTCACTGAGGCTGAAACCGCTAAGATAAGGGAATAACTAAAATTCCTTTGTTACCCTGAGACTGTCAAGGACTAGGCCGCCATATTTGTTTGTAAAACATATACGGAACTTTGAGTTTTGTTTCTAATCAAAAGGACTCCACGAAAAAGCAAGTTCTTATAATATTACGTCATTTCATTCACTTGAGAAGAAAATAATGTAGCCCTGATTTACGCTAAAAACTCAACGCATCAATCTCCTGATATTTTGACGCTTCTGATTCTTGCCATGGCCAACGAAAACATATGCTAGCCTAGTTATCAAAAACAGAATTTTTGCTAAAAAACAGAAACAGGGCTTCCAGCCCAAGCATAAGCGTTAGCTAAATATTCTTTGTATCAAGCGCTATCATGAGCGTTGACCTGACAAGCGCAAGCACAAATGAAAAAAAAAAATGGTGCAAGGATTGAATACCGAATGGTCGTTTAATCTGATGTCGTTGTTTGTTTTTCAGATATCATATTAGAGGCACATTATAGCTCTTCTTCTCCACAGTCTCGGCGCACGCGCACTGCATTCAATCGTCATCAGCTACGAATCCTTGAAAATACGTTTTCTAAGAATCATTACCCAGATGTAGCTTTGAGAGAGGAGCTGGCTTCGTGTACAAATCTACCAGAATCAAGAATACAGGTAAAGCAAACCTGCTAAATTCACTACGAAGCCCTTTTGGCGATTTTAAAGTAACATAATTCATGGCAACGTGTCTGGCAACTTGAATGAAAGATATCCAGGAGTATTTTAATGCAATACTGTTTGTTTCTTTTCCCAGCATTTTACAAGCTAAATTTAGGTGTTATTCAGTTAAACCTTTGAAGGGCAACATTTTTTTGAGAAGGTGGAACACAGCAATCGTGGTTTTTCAAATAATTAGAGGTTATTCAGTTAGGTTATTAAGTTAGGATCCTTAAATATGGTTAGCTGTGATACAAATGATAACAGCATGGATTTGTTAGAAAAGGCTACGCTAGTTAGTGTTTCCTTCGAAATTCTGAAAACTTATAGGCACAACTGAGTTCTTTCTTAGTAATTAAAAAAAGTGCTCTCTTAGTTTATCTTAGTCCATTATGTTTTCATTTCTTAACTTTCTAATCTATTTCTAAAGTTGTAGCATTGTACTATACATTTTTCTTTCCAAATATGCTGTTTGAGTCACAGCTAAGCAAGTTTTCCTCAAATGTTCTGTTTCAGCAACCAGCTAATGAATCATGAAAGCTTTGAATAATTTTTAAGTCAACGTCATTTTGTTTAAATAATTCTTCCAGGTTTCGAGCTAGGTTATTCCCTTGTCTTTTAAAAATGTTTGCTATATTAAAAAGGTAGACTATCAGATTACGAACCAATATATGACTGTAACCTTTCAAGAATTGGATATTAAACCATGTTAATAAAATTTCATTTTATTGTTCTTTCTTTACAGATTTGGTTTAAAAACAGAAGGGCAAAGTTCAGACGGAATGGGACAAGTTGTTATTCCTGCCCGTCGCTTCCAGTTCATTACCCATCATACCAAGTATATCAAGGACACTTTTCCTCAGAAACAAACCGGTCCAAGGTGTTTTCAAATCACGAAAGATCGGTATCTTGGATGAACCATGCTCACCTCCACGGGCAAGTAACAGAAAGAAATAGTGCTGGTTACCATCATCCATTACCAGACTCAAGAAGGCTACCTCTTTTCGGTGTCCATCTGTAAACCAGTATCTTGGGTTCACTGTGGACTGCACATTACTTACTTGAAAATGGCTTCCAATTTGTCCAGCGTCTCTTGTACCTTTGCTAACATAAAGAACACTGTGCGATTCGCCTGTCTAACCTGAGGCTATTTTAGAGTATTTCTCTTAGCGTTTCAGTTTCACGGTTTGTTGTATATTTGAAGCGATTCAGACAAAGTGTATCTTTTTAATGTACGATGTAAGTATGATTTGAAAGCAAACGACGATGAACTTAAAAGTAGATTCATTAACACGTGTCCAACAAAGTTTTTTTCTAAGCCATACCCATAGGCAAACATTTACAGTTACACAGCCTTCCAGCTAAAAGAAAAGAAAATTCACCTGAATATATATATAAAAAAAAAAAAGAAAAACAAAACTGCTGCACTTATTTCTTTCAATATGGTTCGATTAATCCCCCTTTCATTTAGGCATTTAATGACACTCTAAGGCGAAGAAAAAGAAGAGAAGCGACTAATCATTCAAGAAGTAAGCAACTGAAGCCATGCAGCGCTGGTGAATCAAACCTCACTGCCAGGTCAGGTTAACACTGCCAAATTCAATTGGAGATATTCTTGAGTGTTTTTCCACAGGCAGCCCAGACGCGTTGTAAGTGGAGTTCATTTAAAAATAGAAAAGGGTGAAAATATATGTAATAGCACAAAATAAATCTTTAATTCACGAAATAAATCTTGTTTACTTCTGCTTATTTTGTCCTGTTTAATTAATTTCCGGTTAATCTTGCAGCGCTCTCCTAAATTACGCAATCGCTTGTTAGCGTAGTGGAAGCTACCTCCGATTGAAAAAAGCCACAAAATGTCATTTAAACCAGCCAGGACGAACAGGGGAACATTGAGCTGAAGGTAGGCACGATTTATTTCAAGATATCTCGATTCTTTTATCACCGGTTAGTCTGTTATTAATCTCTGCAAACCTTAGGCTTAACGTGTTATATAAGCAGCGACGCTAACAAGCGATTGCGTAATTTAAGAGAGTGCTGCAAGATTAACCGGAAATTAATTAAACAGGACAAAATAAGCAGAAGTAAACAAGAATTATTTCGTGAATTAAAGATTTATTTCGTGCTATTACATATATTTTCACCCTTTTCTATTTTTAAATGAACTCTACTTACAACGCGTCTGGGTTGCCTGTGGTTTTTCTAACTGTCAAAAGTAATTCGAGTAGTGATTGGTTAAAAAGACTCGCACCACTTTCACAGCCAACCAGGAATGTTACCAAAACCAACTGTGTTTTTGTCGCTCGCATTTCCCGTGCTTGGCGACTGTTACGTGTATTTGCTTCGAGTTTTGATTGGTTCACTTGGTATGTCTGCTGTGATTGGTCAGAGTAATTTATTTGGGATTGGTTTTATCATTCTCAATTGAAAAGCGCTTTTAACTGATTTATGCCAGCGGTTCGCAGAGAGGGGAGTTTTGCACTTCTTGTGAGATGTCCAGGCGAGCAGAGTACCTTAGAATCTTATCAAATTAAAAATGTGACTGGCGGTCTATTGGTTGTTTCTAAAAGAGGATCTGAACACCTACTGAAGAAAGCTTCAAAAGGTTTCTCATTTACACTGTTTATAGAGAGCTCTAACAAGAAGAAAATAAAGGCAAAAACTCGAGGTGGATACGCAAGGTGCAAAAGTTCATTATCGGGACTTTTCAGGGGAACCTTGCTCACGGATACTAAACTGATTGTCTAATACATACTAGTATCATGTGGAAATTAGGTTCGTCATTTAGCTACATTAATAAGCTCAATACTCGCAATTTCTTGGTTCTGTCGTTGTAGCGCATGCACAGCTTTTTACAGATCTATAAGGCGGTTTCCCTATGGGAAAAATGTTGTAGATAATTACTTTCAAAACTGAAACACCTTGAAATGGACGCCCCTTAATTAAAACATTTCAACAGATTTTTGTTCAAAAGAATACGGTTGGAACAGGTTGTTATTTTATTAGAAAAAAAGGAAAGGTATTAATTTACCAAATCACCTTAGGCTGGAACGGATGATGCCACTAGAATAACATCAGCTGTACAGTATTTTAGAAAGGGTTCGCTTTTTTATGCGGAACATTCGGCATACCGGTACCCCTTCGGCGGGAGCCCATCGGTGACATGACCCTGCTTTCGGGGGATCAATAGTGTTGTTGTCCAAGTATGTGAATCAAGCCTAAAACGACCTATCAACAATCTATTACTGATTAAGACGTCAATGCAGTCTTGACAGAAAATGATAAATTGCTTTTTAAATGAGCGTAATTTTATAAATGGATCCATTTACTAAAGTAAAGCATGCAGCTCGCACAGAGCGATAAACTGTACAAAACACCAGATAGTGAATGCTCTGAAGATAACAGCTGGAAATCGGTTGGAGCAATCAGTTTCATCGGCTTGCGGCTCGGTACCTTTCAAAAATTACAAACACCTGACCCAACTGTATAAATAAATTATCTCTCCAAGTCTTGGATAACATCTCACCTCTTAGCGCGTACTAGTTTATTGTGAGAGGTTCCCTACGTAAACAATCGTTGTGCTCTTAGGCAAAAAAGCGCATCAAAGAGATCAAAATATAAACATCAAGACATTTTAAGTACCAACGTTGTTTGTTAATCGAAAGCACGTTTATGTTGCAAGAAACAGAGGCGATCCCAAAAAGAAAAGACTTGAAAGAAATGTTTAACGTGTCAATCGAATTTGAGCTCTGTATATGTTACAGTTGATATTGTGGTCATTGTCATTGAGGTCATGCCAGAGAGACAGACAAATTAATGGATAGCATTCTCGGTTTACTATCGGCAAGGATAACTGCTTTAGCATGTGGTGACAAGAAAATTAAGGGGAGGATACTGTACACTACAGAGTACATAGTGGTCTTCGTGCCACGTTAAAGGTGCGTGAAAAGGAACAGTTTATCAGACACTGCCCCAACAGTATCAATAAAAATCAAGATTTCGCGCTTCTAAAAAGAATCAAACGAATTTCTCTATGGCAGGAGCTGCAGATGCGCTTCCATTTTCAGTGGCTAATATCTTGAAGGTTGATTTGTCTAAGGAAGCCAGAAAAAAATCGGGCCAATCCTCTAACAATGCTAGCAAAGCTCTTACTCTCGCTGAACGACTTGCAGGTGAGTCATTGAATGGTTTAGAGCGGTATTAAGCAAAATTAGCACTCAAGACTGTCCATAGTACGTAATGGGATAGATGAGCTTGAAAAGCTTTCGATTAAAAGTTACACAAGAAAAGAATCTTTTCTCTGAATTTGTATGTGACTGTGCTCGGGGCTCTCTTCCCTCTTTATACTTGTAAATCAAGACCACGACAGTTGCCCTTTTGCCATCCTGTTACAGACTGAAAAAATATCCTATCCATCCTCCAGCCTTTCTTTCCTTTTCGAAAGTAGTTGTATGAAAGTGACATTGCTAAAGTCAGTAATTGTAAGCCAGCACTCTCAAATAAGCACTCTCAAATAAGCCAAATGTTAGTATCTATCCTTACTCGTAAACTACAAATTTAATGTTAAAATTCACCATAGTTGATCATCGTTCAGTGGACTTACATTGTAATTTCAGAATAAGAAGGTTTCACCATAGAAACACTGTTTCAAAGAAGGGTCGCAAAGGCTTATAAGTTGTAACAGTTTGTCAACTATTGCTGGGTACCTTGAAGAGGAGTCTAAGACAAAACAATTTTAGCTGCTTTTGTACGTTGGGTTTGGCTTTTATAGTGCCGATCTGTGAACTAGAGAATCTATATGGGCATCCTATGGGCAACTCAACCCTTTTACAGGACGATAATCGTGTAAGCACAGAAGTTTAGCACTTAGTAGTCGGCGACAAACTCAGGGCGACGAAACAAAGAAATTGACTGAGACAAAGGTATCGTTCACACCGTGGTAAACTTGAGCCACGAAAATGACTCAATTATTTGGAATACGGCTTAAATAAGATTCCTTTATTAGCAATACTGAATATTTTTGGTATAAATCGACCGCAAATTTGCATTCCATTAGGTAAGCATTATACCTTCACGCTTAATCCTCTATGACTGTCATAAACCACTACACTGTCGCTTCGCATTACAACCTATTGGCCGGAAAGCAAAATCCAGTCTAAGTAGTACTGATTAAAAGGACCTTTCAATAGAAGCTTTTGAGAACACTTATAGGATTATTTCACTCACGTAAAGGCCATGGCGGGATTTGTATAGTGCGTATGCGAGAATCTCCTTCGTGGTGTCCTTGTATGTACTGGGTTTCAGACGTATAAATACAGTTTGATCTGTTGCCTTTGCCTTGAAGTGATCTTGTGAACATTAAACGCAATTTCATGGCAACGGTGTATTTAACGTAGCGCTTGAAACTGATGACTACTCTTCCGATAGCTGCTAATGTTTGCTCATCGTCTGATTGAAGATCTGCACAGCACAAGAATTAGCTTCGAAAAAAGCCCAGTAATTGTGTCCACGCATATGCTTTAGTCCTAACTTTTAATCTCCCATAGTACAGGGTAGCATTTTATAAAATAGTCATAGACTCACTATGTTCCGAGTCATCCGAGTTTCGTGAGGACTTATAAAAGACAATTCATTATTTGATCCATTAGAAAAGAGCAGGGCTTTCACTAACAGAAATATATATCCGTAAACCAAACGTTTTATCACTGTTAGAATAGAATAAGATCATTCGTATGTCACATTCCAGGCCATCTCCTGTCATATTATTATTAATTGCGTTTGAACCTCTAAGTTGATAACCTTCTATGTTAAAGAGCTATTTTGCAAGCTTGGTGTGTACTTAAAATGGTAGTATTTAATTGGTTGCCAATTGTGTAACGCAAAAGGATGGGCGATCAGTCACTGAGATAAATACAATTAATCATGATCTGCCATTGGAGTAAACCTTTAAAAGGATTTAAGTCAGAAATACTTTCATAAACAGAAGCTCATGCAATAAAATCTTCACTGATTTTCTAGAACTGGACTGTACAAATAAAACAATTTTGCAAAATGAAACGAAATCTTTTAACTCTGAGAAATTAAACCTTGTTAACAAGGACAAACTGTTCTTTATTTAAAATAGGTTTGTCTTCAGTTCCGAAATCCTTCATAAAATGCATATTTCCATCTCCAGTTAACTCATGCAGGGTGTTCCCTCCAATTTTGGTATGAATTTTAAAAGGGAGTAAAAATCAAAGTCCAAGTTCTGACGGTGGCCTCAAAGACGGAATAACAACTAAACGTATAATAGAGCGATCATCGACAGTAGTTGCAAAGAAAAGTTACAGAAAGAAGCGAGGGAAGACGGTGGAAAAAGAAAATACTATAATCTGCAGGTGGATCAGATTTCGAAAATTGAGAAGTTATACTTTTTCACACTCTTTAGCTTAAGGGTTGCACTACATTGACATCCAAGCTCCATGAGCATAATAACAGAAGCTAGTGTCAATCAAAATTACGTTATGGCGTTGCTCTTTTGGTTTCAGTACTACATTGAAGCTCTTGGGAAGATGCAAGACGGAGGAAGCTGAGATCACCAATGGCTTTGACAACATCTTACGATCATAATTTCATATAGAAAATCTTTTTAAGTTACGAAGATTTCCATAAACCGAGCGAGTGAAATAACTACATGTTGGGAAGCCACCTTTTGCAGAACGACACCTCGAGATTCGTGAGAAGAGGGGGATTGGGCAGCCGACTTCACAAGCTTCGAAAAATAATTCGGGCTCTTTGAGCAACAAGTGTGTTTTAATTATTCTTCGCACTGCCCAATGATTGATAACACTTCCCCAAGTCTTCATTGACGTTACTTGTGTAAAACTAATGACAAATGACTGAAGTTACTTGGCTGTCTCATTTCGTTGATAATAAACAACCAAGAGACAGCATTTATAAGAAATACGACGCATAAAGCTATTAAGGAATCAAACCATTTTACTATTATGTTTATCTCTTTTAAGTGTCATATGGGGTAAACCTTATCTGACTTTTTTGGAAACGAGGCAAGAAGACTTGCTAATTTCCTGACAGCCCGAGTAGAATCCGTATTGAATAGAATCCGTTATGACGTTTTCTCTCTATTTTAATTGCTTTTCTGTGGGTCACCCGTTTAATAGATGTAATGTATAACCTTCAAGTTTGAAAAACAACCCGCGTATAAGAAAAAATTCAAAGTTAGCCTAGAAAGGTATTTGGTATCTTCTCAGAAATTAGACTGTTTATTAAGAGATTAGGGTCTATTGAGAAATTAGGATATTTACGTTCTTAAACGGGTTCTAATTACTTAAGGAAAAAGTACTTCATTTGCTGCTGCCCGGAACACTAATTCCATATGGATGTGTTCGGTTGCTTCCTTGTTGTAAACACTGGTCAGAACTACTATCGAGAATTGCAGGCACTAGAACTACACTACTAGTTACAGTATTTTGCACCGGTTTATTAGCCTTTACATGATAGCTAGTCTACTACTGAAACCATCAACAGAGGCAACTGTATACAGTGTCAAGTTTGTATTGAAATCATCAGACACTCAGGCAGATTTCTTTGAAATGTTCTAAATGATTTTTTTTTCCAGATAAGAACCTGCTTCATTTTTGGGATACAACAGGTTCTTATATGTTGGGTTCAAAATGACAAATATAAGACTATAGGTTCTAATACATCAAGTTGCTATACGCGAGTTTTACCTATAGCCTACTGAATCAAACTGGGATAAATGCCTCAAATAATTTCTTATAATTATTCTCTCAGACGTGATCCTGGATGCCAAGAACAATGCTGAAGGCGGGGGCCAGAAGCGTCGCCGAACGCGCACCGCTTTCACTCAGTATCAGCTAACAACGTTGGAGAATGCGTTTTCACATACTCACTACCCAGATGTTGTGATGCGTGAGCAGTTAACTATATGGACTCGACTACCAGACTCTACAATACAGGTACGTACAGTTCCGAATAGACAACAAAGCCGATACACTGATTTTTTTTTAAAGAATGTATCATTTTAATAGAGCTGAGGCTGAGCAAGGGCTGAGAGTTCTTATTTCAGGGTATAATATTAAAAGAGATAGATAAAGACTACATCTGCCCCTGTTTTTTTTGTTATATCGTATGACAAGCAAGTGCACATTTTTGTTTTACAAAAGCTAGATAGATTGTTCATGTTGCGTTATGTTACCATATGTATTGCATGTTTTTCGTTTCACTTGGACTATATAATTTTACAAATGCTCAGAACAAATTGTTAAACTTCACTTCAGTGTTCATTGGGCATTCGCAAACAAATGGAAAAAATGTTCTTAACAAAAACTGACGCTGAGGTGTGTTTTTAATATGTTCTTACCTTTTAGCCCTACTCCAGCCTCGTCGTTCTTATAAAAATGGTTCTTAGTAAAAAAATCGACATGTAGGCGCGTTTAAGGGGACTGCGTCATCTGTTTTTAATATGGTGTCACTTTAAAAATCCAGCAGTGCAGCAGCAGTGGTCCAGTTTTGTTAAAAATGGCTATTTTAGTGCACAGAAACTGTTAATGAATGTGATTGGCTAGATGTTCAGGAAGGAAACGGATTCCTGCTTGAAAATGTCGGATCCACTTATTCATGCCCTTCCTTTGGGTAAGAAAAAATTCTCTGAAAAACCGATTGCCGCTTGTTTTTCCTTAAAATGTTAGCAGGATATCGTTCCCTTGGGACAATATCAATTGAATTGTCGATATATACACAGCCCTCTGATCATGGATTAACTCTCGGTTATCAAATGGCACTAGGGTTAAGATTCCTACTGCGAGTTCCTACTGGAGCCTATCTTTGGCTTCTCTTTCACTGCATATAAAATAATAATTTCGGACAAGACAAACGTTTAAATGTCGAAAAAAAAATTAGGTACCAGTTAAAGTTTCCAAACTTTTGCAACAGAGGCTTTTACCTTTACGACTTATAAGACTTATTAACATCGGCCATTCATGACCTTATTAGGATTAGCAGTTGTCATGCAGGGCAATTTTCAGCTACAAATCCTCATCTCCCATGCTCTCATATTTGCTATCTTCAGGATCCAGTTTTGGTTTATTAAGTGCTTGTATAGTGAACTAATCCTAGCACCGGTCAGCGGTTATGGCGTAAGTAAGGAGAAAAATACTGCATAGCGGACGGTCGAGAAGGACTATCTACAAAAGTCCGATTTGTGCCGAAAAAAAAAGAGTCCAAGATACTATTGTTTGAAAGAAAATGATCTGACAATTTTGAAAGTTAATGTAATTGTACTAGCGACATCAGATGAATTACTCGTTATAAATTCGGCAGTTTCTGGACAGTTTCTAAGATCAAGTTTTAAACTCTCTTTACAATATCATCGTTTTGTCTGTCTAACAACAATCACTAATGTTGTCAACTTTGGGTTTTAAAAATGTGTATTTGCTATCCGTGAGAAACTTTTCCATGAAAGGAGCATTTAAATTCCACCAGTTGGTTTTCGATTCCCAGAAAACGACTGCTTACCTTCCAACTGCAAGATAACACCTCCTATCGATCCTCGCCTTTGGAAATTACTGCCATTGGACAAAAATGGCATCAGGTCCCAGTCTTGGTCAAAGAGTCATACGTCCCCTTCGGGTGGCCCAGACTGTTGGTCAAATTCCCTAGGGAAGGGATACAATACATCATTCAAATGTCCCCCCTTCTACCTGAGGTCCACCCTAAAACTAGCTATTGCGACGTCTGAGGCACAGGGGTGTTCTTACCCAAGAGCACTCCGGTTATTGCTCTGCTATTTTGTTTTCACTACAGATCTGGTTTAAGAACAGGAGAGCGAAATTCCGCAAGGAAAAGAAGACTTGTACTCTCAGTATTAACAAAGAAAAGAGTGACGATGATTCAAACAGCACAATGCCAGTGAGCCCGGTTTGCTGCCCACTGGGGCCACCATTGTTCCCTATATTTGTCTCTCAAGGTACCACATCCACCACTATTGGGGAGCAGATACAAGAGACAAAACACTCCCTTTGCCACCAATCTCTTCATTATCGAGGGTGACACCTTGTTGGAAGCTTGCGTAGAGGAAACCTAAACCTTTAACAAAGAACTGAAGTGTAGGAAACAGATTCAAACGATTGTGAAAATACCAGTCCAATTTGTACATGTCAAAACTGAAATGTTTATATTAGTTCATATATCAGAAGACATTTTATTTGCTTGCTGTTTTTATACTGTAGTGTACGTAGCAACTGCTCTTCCCGAACATGAAGGTAAGATGTTTTACGAAAAAAGATATTGCGCTCTCAGTTTTCCCACCTCTAACATACTATGGGATCCACGTTTAAGTCTTGCTTTGATGATTTTTTGCATTTTTTAGGCTAATCTTCACTTGAGCAAGTCACAGGTGTAAGCTTCATCTTGCAAATGCTATTTTTTATTAATTAAACTGTGGAACGACCTACCGAGCAATGTAGCTGTGGAAATTGACAGCTTCAAGGCATTTAAGACAAAACACAAAATGCAATTGGGCGTCCACTCTTTAATATGAATATGTAAATATGTAATTTTTATAAATTGGAAATATTTTTGTTAGGCAACTATTTCATGGGAGTTTTTCAAATAGGGTTTACCTTAGAACTCCATTTTAGGACATATCTCTTTTTATTCGTTTGAGTTTCTGAATAAAGTCATTACTACGTAATTGTAAGTCGCCAATAATCTTTGTAAACTCTAAGGAGACCCTGGAGATGCATGTGACGCACGCAAAAAATTGTATATGCCTTTGATCTGAAGAAAAGTTTAGATTTTTTTCAGGTTTTCCTGTATCAAAAAATTCCTTTTATACGTTTATTAAAAACTATCACACCGACACCGAGCGTCAAGTGATGAAATATATTAATGCTTGACTTGATGCCTTGAGACTAGGACATTTATCTCTACCAGAATATTATGATTAAACAATACAGTTCTTCCGTCGAAGGCACTATGGTGTGATAGGTTGCCCGAGGAAATTTGATGTTCACAACAAATATTAGCCCGAGAACGTAGTTCGAGGGCTTATATGAAGTTTGAACATCAAATTTCCGAGGGAACCTATCACACATAGTGCCCGAGACAGAAGCACTCTATTGTTTTTATTGTACAACGCTTAATTTTGAGCGAAAATTGTCGAAAACGGGCACTCTGTAGAATAATGGAATGTACGAGACAAGATGAAGTGACAACAGATATTCTTCTGATATCATCATGGTTGGACTGTTGACTCTTTATTTGATAAGATTTCAACATTTAAGAAAACGCATTCAAAAGTACGCCAGAATCACTATTTTCTATTGGCAACTGAATTGTTGTTTGAGCAAAATTCCAGTTTTGATGATTGCAACAGCTATAGTTTTTGAACTGAATTACTCTTAAAAGGGGTACGATACGGCGCAGGCTTACTTTGGGCCGCCAGCGAGCGCTGAATCGCGGTCATTACCCTATTTCATGTGGACACTTAGTTTGTGGGGAGCGAGGTAAAGAAAGGGGACGCTAGATGAAAAAGAAAAATTTGGGAGACAATAAAGAAAGCCAGCGAAGGAGTTTGTTCACATGTTATGGATTGCGCCTTTGGATCTGAAGTCTACTGTGTGGTAAGAGAAAGACTTTAGTTTGGAATAATTCCAGGAACTTGGAATCCGCGGCACACCCCCACGAAAAATGTCGAGAGGTACTGTCCCCAGGTATTTTTCAATAAGTTGTTTATGACCACAAAGCCCTAGTCATCGCGTAAATAGTTTCCGATCGCGCAAGTTAATAGGAACGAGCGTAAGCAAGCACAAAAGTAGGAATTACTATAGGCATGGGCCGTGAATCTCAACGCGCAACTCCTCGCCTCCTAACAATGCCCCCAGCGCTTGGAAAGAGGGCTGAAAATCCCGGAAGCAAAATGCAGCACAATTGAAAGCTAGAAGTTTGAAGTTTCTTGCATTATTGATTGAATTTCCTTTCATGACGAACTTGGGAACGATACAGAGACACTAACTGTTCAATTCCTCGCTATCTTTTATTTCCGGACATAGAGTTTAATCCAACGAACTTTAATTAGAGAAATAAGTCCTGGATCGTAGGCGTTAGGAACGTGTTAGATGTCATACACACGCAGTGTGAATAATGAGCTTTTTGTAGGCAGCTTTTATCCTACCTAAAGTTCGAAATAACGTAAACAAAGAATTGACATGTATACACAACGCATAAGCATATCGCTTCCGCAACATATGTTTTATAACAGGGCAATTCGGAGCTGCTTCATCGGTGCAGAGACAGTAATTCACTCCTAAGAGTATACCAAGTTTGTGCAAGTATGCTAGCACAGTAGGCAGGACATTAACAGTTGATTTTCACACCCCCTCCTTGGGGTAGCGGAAAATCAGATTATCACAACCTTTCAAAGAGCCATAAGGCGATAATGAACACTTAGGGAGTTCCCTTGAGCCCTTTATCGGCTTTGACAGTTTCTTTTATGCGTTCCGCTTATGAAAAAAAAAAAAGATTATCAGAGGTACGTTAATAATATGTAACGAGAAAATACACCTATGTTTCCTTATATATGCATTTTTGTATTTTGGTTTACCCGCACAACATTTAATTCAAGCGGAGTATATGGGTCCGTTCCCATTCGGTTTGTTGTTGTATCGAGATCAGGACAACACAATAGCCGTGTCTTAAACCTTTCACCCCTCACTGACTCCTGGAGCCAAGTTGTGTTTTCTTTGGATGAAATCATGAAGTGCAACCCGACTCAAATGCAAGCAGTACTTTCCAGTGCTGCTGACTACAGCCCTCTATCTACAAGGTGGTTTTAAATTTTGATTTTGTGGTTGAATTCCGTAAACGCAGCAATCAGTTGAAAGCTGTATTAGTATTGTTTGCCTATTGCTCTTCGTTTTTTTTGCGGAGCCATTTGAACTTAGGTGCTTACAGACACTTACAGGGAGAAAATATGAATGAATGAATCTACGAGCTGCTCGTCAGAAGAAATATACGACTTTCTACAAAGTAAAAACGGTGTTTTATCTTGGAAATGGCTTATTCGAGGCATAAAAAGTACCCCATACATGCAATTATGTTTCCGCCGTTTTTGTGTACATTTTTGTAATTATTATAATTACTTACAACGCAGGAGGTCTCAGGTAATAGGTGAGAAAAGTTGAGAAAACGTGCCGGGAAGTTGTTTTCTCTCGCTCTGTCTCCCTCCCTCTCTCTCTCTCTCTCTCTCTCTCTCTCTCTCTCTCTCTCTCTCTCTCTCTCTCTCTCTCTCTCTCTCTCTCTCTCTCTCTCTCTTTCTCTCTCTCTCCCTAGTGTTCCAAGTCTTCGAACACACAGCATAGTTATACATATACTTCGGAAGACAAAAGGCAATTTGACTGCTAGGTACAAAAACGCTTTCTGTAATAACTGATTAGCAAAACTGCGGATTTAATGCCATTATGAGGGATTATAGCATAAGCTTTAAATGTTTTGGAGAGTGAGTAATGGTTTCCAATAAGGTTTTCTTTTCTACTTCAATTATCTACTTCTGTGGGGGATCTAAAGTCGGAGTCCTTTCATTTCACAACAAAAGGAGCAACTCAAATAGAATAGCAACTCGCTCGTCGAAGGGAACCGGAAATAAGGATCATTTTAAATCACTCTGCAGAGCCACTTAAGGCGTCCGATATTTACAACCTTTGGCGGAGCAAATAACAACATTTTAAAGGCCAAAAGTCAAGAGCACTTAAGGATTATGGAAGTTTTATTATTGAAAGAAAAACGAGTACAATGGTTTTTAAACCCCGTTGACTGGCCCATGCAAAAGTGTGATTTACACGGACCAGTAATAGGTCTCTTACAAAACGATCGCGCTAATTCGTTACTACCACAATAACTACCTTTAGGTGGGGTATAGTCATTTCTAATTAAATTACCATCAATCACTTCGACAGGTTTTGCTCATCGGCGCTTTCACTGAAACAAATACCGGCGGCCACAGAAGGGAGATTTGGATTATCAATCAATAATGGTCGAACCAAAACGACGAGTTAACTTCGTACAAAGCGTTCCCTGAGTGACTGAATTTGGCTCCCACCAAGAGGGCAAAGTACTCCTAGGAATTCGAAAGGTATCTTCTCTTTGAATGCTGTGTTTCTTGATTATCGGTGATGGAATTCAACAATTGCTTTTTTGAGGCATGTATGTTTCTCCTTTTTTTTGCTAAACATGCTTTCCACTCGTTGAATGTACAACAGCTTCCAAATTCCTGATTTCAGTCCACTTCTTAACTTAGTGTGCAATTGCACATCCAGAATACACTGACCGATTATATGGAGGTTGTAGAGGTTTTGGTTGTAGAGTTGGCGAAAAATACGTTTTTCTAAAACCTTCCGATTGCCATGCTAGGTGGCTTGCAATAAAAGTGGTACAAGGCCTGTATTGTTTGGTTGGCTGATAGAAGCTAATATCGAACAACTTCAAGGCTAATATCTTGTTTATGTAAACCTACACCCGAAACAATGCAATAATACCCGCATTCTAAATGGCTAGGCTAATAAAATATTTGAATGTGGCCCACTTAGGGAATTGTATACAAAATAATCGCATTAAAATACCGAACAGCGAGACCGTCTTAGACAATTTAGCTGCATTTATCATGTACATGTACAACGGATACCACTTTGTGAAAGTGGAGACAACTGGTATCTTCATTAAGATTTTAATTTTTTGCATGAAAGAGAATGTCACTAGCTTGACTGTAATTGAAATATTTTACGGTCATTTATTCAACCTATAACAAATTAAGGAGTAGCCTACGTCGAAGACCAAAGGAAATTTCTGATTTCTCGCCCAACAACGTTGTGGAAATTATCTCAGCAGGTTTTAAACACCCGTGTGTGACAATTTCCAGACAACGTTAAGGATTGTAGTTACGTGGGTAAAACCGCGCCGACATCCGACCAAGCCATGTTAGTTTCTGATAGCAGCGTCAATGCACACCGGTGATTTACGCTGATCTGTCCTTATCTTATTCTACAGCGCCTGACTAGCACGTTCTTGGCAAGAGAAAGGTCGTTCATCAGCACAAGCGTTATCGAGTAACGTGATGGATTTTGCATCATCGTTTTCAATCGACAATATATTAAGAAATAATCCATCTTCGCGAAATACAAGCCAGGTGTTTAATGAACAAAATGGACCTCGCGCTCTCACATTAGCAGAGCGCTTAGCAGGTATGTGATATTTTGTTCTTTTATTCTGAGGACAATCAACAGTTTGTAGCCTTTGTATTCAATGTTGCTGCGATGAAGACAGCCAAAAAAACTACCATCTGTAAAAGGCCTTACAAATCAAAGCTAGAATAACAGCGGCATTTTGCTTTCAGTGGCAACTAACTCGAATTTGAAGGCGTAGGGTTTGTTGGCACATGCTGAATCTACGTAGTTTCACTTAATTCACTGTTTTCATTCGTCCTTGCCTCAAATTATTTCTAGGAAACGCCATCGAGGAAACGCAAATTATTTCTAGGAAACGCCGCCAAGCCTACGAGTTTTTGTCGCTTCTGGAACAACTAACATTTATGCGTTTTTGTTTGCCTTGTTTATAGTATGGCCATGATCAATGATTATATACTGTCTTTTTATCAGTCAACCGTGTCCTTATGACCACAGGCCCGTAGCAAGGCTGAAATAACTGGAGGGCCAAACGAATTGGCCTAGTCAAAGTCCCCCCTTCCCAGTCAAAATACAGACGTTAACAAATAGGTTATAAGGCATAAAAAAATTCACACCAGATAGAAACTAACACTGTTCACAATGCTACAGTTTGTGTCAATTTCGTCCAAAAGGACAGCTTTATGGGGACATAGTTCGCTAAAAATTTGGCCAAAAAGCTGCTTCCTGTTTGCTTTTTTGCCGACAAAGTTGTTGGCAACATCTACCAGATTTAAAGCATCAGCAGTTTAAAAAAAGTATTCTTGAAGTTACAAGGTTTGTTAAAATTCAAACATTTCGACAGCTAAGCTACGAATTTCGGACCTGTTTTACCTAACTCTCGTAAACATTTACGTAGGGTTTGTCACTCGATTGGTGAGATAAATAAAATTTTGTTCCTTAGTCTTGTGTTACATCAGTGGGGTTAAAGCCTGCAGCAGATACACAGCAGTCGCTTAGCTGTTAAAGGTGTTAAGGTCCTTCACAGTCTTAAGCTATAAATGCAAGGGTAAAGGTGGAATGGGTGAAGAAAGACATTGCTGAGGAACCTGGACGACTGAAATGTGCGGTGGGCTAGTAGATGTTTGAAGCCCACTTGCCCGATGGCTAGTGACTCAACTAAACAGATGTCGAACCCTATTAAAGGTTGTGAAATTATAAAGGGCACTTTTGACATCAGAATTCAAGACTGATTGTTGCACATTAATTTGTTTTAATTATATATTTTCTGGGACATTAATTGTAATGTTTTTTAACTTCTGGGGGGGGGGGGGAGCTTGGGCCCCCTGCCCCTCCCCCTGTTACGGGCCTGGACCAAGAAAGTATCAACTCATTTTTTTTTGAACGACTGGTACTTCGAACGGAAATGGGACTGTCAACGTTCTGCAGTAATATTAAAGATATACACAGCAGGTATATACTGAGCAGGAGAACTTTTCTTCGTTGTTTTGTCTAGCTTTCGAACAAACTTTAACAGATTAATTAAAAAGAAAATAAAACTCTGAAAAAAAAAAACCGTTATTCAACTGTTAGTTCTATATGTATGACTCCCCTCATCTGCGCTTGTAGCCCAAAGACATTTTCTGAAATTACTCTCGGTTGTTTGCCATTTTAAACCGATGTATGAATGGCCTAGCAATTAACAGCAAAAATTACCGTAACTACAATTATCTTCGGTATATTAAGAAGCAGGACACATGAATATCACTCATTTTCAAATTTTACGCTGCTCAGCAGGAAGAAAATGTTAACCAAATTCAAGAACTTCCTTTGTTTTATTAACCGCTAAAAAAAGTGAACGTGAAATTATGTAAAATAAATTCCCCTGAGCAGGGTTTCAGTGTTTTTTTCTCCAATTCGCGGAAGCTACAGACAACCAGAAGAACTTCAAGACAAAAAACAAAGTAAGGCCAAAATAAAGGACGGCGATTATTTGAGGTAACTTTTTAAGTAATGGTCCTAGTAAGAACTAGGCAACCCAACGGCAAGGAATGCAGAAAGGTGTTAATTGTGATATTGTTGAAACGGTCCACCTCATTGGCTAAAACATGAAAATCTACTATCACTTCACCAGGTAGCGCATTTATTTCTCTCTAGTTTACTTATTGATTCCCTTTTAGTGAAAACTATTCTGAGTTTTAATGCAGCAAAATTTCTATGTGGGAAACATGGAAAATTAGAAGCCTTTCTTGGCCATTGTTTTGGAGTCTCATGATTGGATAAAATCTTGTAACACAAAAGAAATATCGCTTTAAAATAAAGTTTCAGTACATTTTATTTCAAAAACGTGTTGTCCATAGGTTGATGTATTCTCAGTAAGAAAATCTAAACAATCTTATGTGGGGAAAGCGAAATGCCGCAGAACAATAGAGGATTGCCTAGTTCTTACACTCATTGTTACTTAAAGCATGTTTTAAGAGAAAATATTTTGCAGAAGAACTTGGCAAACGGGGTTTGAGGAATCCTTTGAGACAGGCAATTATTGGAGGAAATACATTCGTCCCGAATTAGGTCTACAGAAAGAGAGTAGATGCTGTAATGACATGAAGCAAATGAGTCGAGTTTGATAAGAATTATGACATACAACAACTACAAAAATTCTGCGCCATTTTCCATTGGAAGATTTTTTAAATAACAGTCTTTTAAGGTAAATATTTCGCAGGTTATTTCGGATGATTTTTTCCTCACTGGAACTCCTTTAAAAATAACACTGGCAAATGAGAGACTTATTTATCGTATGTTATCGTACCAATTTACACATACCCACATTAAACCTAACACTGAGAGACTTGCGATCAGACAAAGCAAGCAAAACCCATCCAAATCATTGGTCAGCCATTTAAGCTAAAAAGATTACAGTCTAAATAAAGCAGTCATGAAGTTATGTCAGATTAAAACTGAGGTTGAGTGGAAGATGCGGATATGCAATTTCAGTTGTTTTTTTGTTGTGAAGTTCGATGTTAAGTTAACCCCAGTGCAAAAAGCCTTCGTTGTAAAAAGTTTGGACATTTTCATGCTCGGATGCTTCG
Organism: Siderastrea radians; assembly: GCA_964017195.1. Classification (NCBI taxonomy): domain Eukaryota; kingdom Metazoa; phylum Cnidaria; class Anthozoa; order Scleractinia; family Rhizangiidae; genus Siderastrea; species Siderastrea radians. The sequence goes on from OZ024894.1 coordinate 35,652,009, forward strand.
GCCAAAATTTATAATATACTCCACTACTGTATTGTGACGGTGAGGAATAAATTTCCAATCACTGGATCTGTACCAGTTAATTCCCCCCCTCAACCCCCTCCCCCCACTTTAATTTGGGATGATGGTACTCAATAATTTTGGAATTTCGTCCTCCACTTTAAGGCTCTGTCACCTCTTCCATACCTAGAACAAAAACTGTACCACTTATACTTCGCAGGAAAGCCAAAAAGCAGCTGACCATATCTGCGTTGTACATAGCTGCTTAGCTGCTATCTCTTATAGTTTAACGTGTATTTTTGCGGCCCTTTAAGACACTAAACCAAAAAATATCCCCACCCTTTCGTATAATGCAATCACAAAAAAGGCAACTCTGGGTTTAACGCTAGCTGCTAATTATGGTAAAAAAAAAAATCCTCATTTTTATATCGGTTGACGGTTTAACTAAAATCTACTTGACGGTTGATTTATCTCTAATACGTCATTTTAATAATGCTGTATGGGTTTGTTGCAGATATAATCTTAGAGGTTCACTATGGCTCCACCAGAGGAAAGCACCGTCGATCCCGTACAGCTTTCACTCATCAACAGCTTCATCTGCTAGAGAACACCTTCACTAAAACACATTACCCGGATGTTGTGATGAGAGAACAGCTTGCCACTTGGACAAATCTGCCTGAATCAAGAATTCAGGTAACTGAAGTAACTGCTTGGGTCTTGATCTGTGGGGAACGATTTGGCACAAGAATAGAAATATGGAAAAATCTACCAAGGAAAATGTTTTTCCTGGATGGCGCTATAGAAAAAAGATACGAAAAGTAAAGAAAATCAAACAAAAGAAAAAGAAACGTGAAGAAAACGAAGAGAAGAGACGAGAAGAGAAAAGTCAGTAAAAATAAGGAGAAATACGAGAAAAGAAAATTGCATGCTTATATGTGTTATTTCCAAAAGAAGATCCCTTACTGGTTTTATGCTGTCATCTTTTTGTCATTATTTTGTATTTTTTGTTTAAATGAGATTGAAAGCAACGTATTAATAGCAGCAGGGATGGCGCAGTGGTGAGAGCTCTCGCCTTCCACCAATGTGGCCTGGGTTCGATTCCCGGTCTCGGTGTCATAGGTGGGTTGAATTTGTTGTTGGTTCTCGTCCTTACTCCGAGGGCTTCTCTCAGGGTTCTCCGGTTTTCCTCCCTCCATAAAAACCAACATTTCCAAATTCCAATTCCACCTGCTTGTAAAGCGCATTTGAATATATCCATATAGAAAATGCGCTATAAAAGTTCTAAATTATTATTATTAATTATTATTAAGTCTCCCACGATTTAACATTAAATCCGTGAGCCCCAAACTTAAACATTGCACATTTTGTAACACAGGGTTTTAGTCATATCCTGCACGTAAATTTCTGTGGGTGTTTTTGCTGTTCACACCCTTACTGGGACGTGATTTGTACTGTAAAACATGGGTATAAAACTAGTTCCCTTTCGTTATCTTGTTAAACTCTCTGATGAAGTCTACGTGTTTAGATGAAACCGGTCGGAGAGTAAAAACGTTGATAAGAAACGTTGCTGTGTGCTGCTCACTAGTTGTCATTTTTTAAAAAAATATAAAAAGTTTCCCATTTCGTCCATCTAGTAATGCTCGTATGAATGGCGGCCTAACACGTGAACGCACTGATTATCTTTCGCCAAGAAATAAAAAAAAAACGTGAGTGGACGTCATAACTAGCTGTTAAGTCATTTTAACACAGTGGTTTTTTGTTGCTCACTTGTCTCCAAAATATGTGTAGATCTCGACCGTTTTGGCCTGAGAGGGTATGCTCAATTTTTAATAATCTAATAAGAGGCGCCAATTTTTTTTTTCTCCCGAACTCTCTTAATCCTTTCCTCTTCCATTCTCTCATTCTTTACTCTTTCACTAATTAGTTTTAATTCGCAGCCAAAACGTTTACTAAATTTGTTTTTGTTTTGCACCTACACATATGTGGCACAGAAACCAACTCCGTCTCAATTCCCCTATGATAGGTAACTTAGAAATATCTCAAAACACTGGACATATTGTGGATGAAAGCAAATCTGTTTGCAATTTATTTTACAGGTTTGGTTCAAAAACAGAAGAGCCAAGTTCAGAAAGCAAGAAAAAGTAACAAAATTCACAAACTCCGACGGGAGAGATAATTCGGCTAACACTAATACCTTAGAAACAAAAATTACTCTCAGTGACGCAAGACAGAAAACGCCACTTCCAGTTCCACCGAGCATTACTTTTACTGGCGAAAACGAGTCGGCAGCACAAAAAAGAGTTGTAAAAACTCAGCAAGAATCAATACCAAGCAGTAGAGGGTCAACAAACAACAACGCCCAGATGTTTTCCTATCAAGGTCAACCCTACACCCACGAACAGTATCCAATCACCCCATACGATACTCCATGGTGTTGCTCCGATCTAAGAACCCACGACCCGTTTGTGCCAACTCTTGACCGCCACTCTCTTGGTTGCTCTGTCATTGACAAGGATACCTGCCAACTGCAAGGTCCAAATAAATCTGCATTTTGTGTGCGGAAACCAACTTCTTCCAGTGTTGACTTGTGGCGAACTCAAGCTGGGTGGTTAAACTGCGGTTCTCAATGGACAGGTCCTGTAGGATGCAGACCTTACTGATTGATTTTCACTCTTATTGGGCTGTAACCATAGCTTCTAATTTTGTAGCAAGGAAACTCCCAAGGAAGAAAAGCTTCCTAATTTTAAGTTACTAGCCTGCGCGCAGACGTCTAGGCTATTAGTTACAAGACATCGAAAAACAAACAGCGACATGGGAGGGTCCTGCTTTCAGTTAAGTGATATCCTTAGAATTTCGTCTTCGAAGTCAAAATTAACAATCACAATCAATGACAAGAGAGGTCTGTCTGGGAGTAAAAGGGTTAAACAGTGAGGCCTGTGGGGCGAGGAAACATGCACCATAACAACTGATGCTTTCCCAGAGCTAACCTTGATTATGTGATGTGGATGGCATCCTTAACAGCTTAATCGGTGTCCATCCAAACGAAAGCTTCCTGTGGTGGTTTGCGTTTTTTTCACTTTGGCATTCTTAGAACGTAAAGGATTCACTTTAGAAGCAAAAATTATAATATAAGTCAAGTGGCATTTGATCAAGGTAATTTCAAAATAGTAAAAAAAAGAAAAGGTTGCGTTAAACGACTGTCGTTTAATGAATTGACCTTGAAGACTTCATTAATGAAACGAAAAGTGGTCTACGAAAACAATTTCTCGTTGTAGCAATTTTGTTGTTTGGTTTTGTTTATACTTACTACTTGCCTCGTTCTGAAGATTGAACGAAATGTATTGAATTCAGTTTTCCTTTGATCTTGTCTTGCGAGAGTAAAATTAGCGATTTTTATACAGATACATCTTCATTATAGCAACGCTGTTGAAATTAGGAAACAAAAGAAAATGTGAAGGAAAAAATCTAGTAATAACCAGTGTCCGTTTATTAATCGTTCTGCCAGGACCTACCTAATCCCACCCTTCCTAGACTTTCTCAAACGTCCTTCGCTTCTCATTTCCGGTTCCGGAAAAAAAATTTTGAGCTCGACTTGTGGGCAAGTCTACATCCTACCCTACTAAACCCTGGGTAACGTTTGGTGCGTTCTGGATTTACGGCGCCGGCATGGTTACAGTGCACCAGTGAAAAGCACTAGCTCCTGAGCGAGATTACGCAACTCGATGAGACTCCTAGGACGCACTTTCTAATGTAAAATGTTTTAAGGTCCTCGCACTCACCTAAAGCAACATTATAACGATGCTATTGATAACTGGAGTCACATTATTTGTACTGAAGAAGAAATAGACTTGATTTATCATAATTTTAAGCAAGCAAAAACCAACAGTGAATAATAACCCAAAAACTGTTAGTATAGTATAGTAGAGAAAATTGTAAGGACGCGAGTCTCGGCTTTACTTATTGGCATGGGTGTTGGTTTGAAAGTTCCAAAAATAAGGCTCGTGCAATTTGAGAACTTTGAATATCCTGAGTCACATTTGCAGAAACATTCAGAATAAGACGTTGCTTTGCAGATGATTGCATAGAAATGTAGTTTGACTGCTAATTAAGTTTTAGTTCGCGATGTTTTTTGCCTTTTGTAAAACACTTGGATAATTTGAAGAGCTCACCATGCACCAAATGTTGTGATCATTTTCACCAATTTTCCCGTACCTAGATAAGGGTCGGTTTTTCTAAAGGCGAATATAAAGGTTACTTAAATGATCTTTTTTTCAAAACTTTTAACTTTCTGCAAAACAAATGCTGAAGAAAAAGTAACAAAGAGCCGTGCCAAACTTGGAAACTATTGGCAAACATGGTTTCCTCTAATCTGGGAGGGGGGGGGGAGGGGGGAGTGGCACTCACTCACTCACTCACTCACTCACTCACTCACTCACTCACTCACTCACTCACTCACTCACTCACTCACTCGCTCGCTCGCTCACCACCCACTCACTCACTCACTCACTCACTCACTCACTCACTCACTCACTCACTCACTCACTCACTCACTCACTCACTCATTCACTCACTATTATTGCTCACTCACTCACTCAATACATAAACTTAGAAGTGCATTATCGAGTATTGATATTCAAGACAAACTCCAATCTTTCAATACAGTACACCACAGTTCAATAGATGATGAGATTTCACAGTTCAATCAGATACTCAAATCAGTTGCAAAACGTAGCCTTCTACCATCACGTAAAACGCGTAAACAAAACAAGAAACACAAACCATGGTATGATAATACCTGCAGACAACTAAAGAAAAAGCTGCAGAAACTTGCAAAGGAAATTAATCCCACAGCTTCTCAATCACTGCGCCAAGAGTACTTTGCAGTCAAAAAGAAACATAAAAAGCTAGTAAAAAGATGTATAAAAGATATAAAAATCAACCTCATAAATGAAACAAACACTTTGAATTCCAACCAAAGGGGCGACTTCTGGAAACTTATAAACAAAATCCGTAAAAATGAGACGGTCGAGGAAAGTTCCGATACCTCGTCAGAAGACTGGATAAAACATTCTCAAAACCTTTTTTATGACGAAACTCAAGAATCGCACGGCGAGAACGTCACATTTCCAAACAATCTTGACCAAACAACAGCAAGGTCAGATAAAATTTTAGATGCTCCTATCACTGCAAAAGAAATTCATGATCAAACATCTAAACTCAAAAATAAAAAGGCATCTGGTACGGATAAAGAAAGTCATAACCTTACGCCCCGTGACTGGTTTACCGCGGAGATTCAAGAGCAGAAGGTGATTACACTGTAAAAGCTGACCAGTTACCATAACCAAAAATAAAAGGTTAAAGTTTGAATCTGAGGTAACCGTATTTTTATTGGTCACTATAAACTTTCAATTATCGGTTAAATTAACCATTTGCTTTTTAGTTAAAATAACCGTTCTTGAAAGGTAATTTTAACCAAAAAATGTAGTTGTTTCAAGCATAATCATACCCACCTTTTAAACCATTTTTAATAGGTTGTTATTACCCGATTTTTTAAGGTTGAAATGGCCTTTTATATTAGGTTATGTAACCCATGGATTTTGGTTAAAACGACCATTTTCTATGGTTGTATAACTATTTGAAATGGTTATAGTAACCTCAGTTTTTTGGTTCTGTCAATGAATCTGAGGTAACCAATTAAAAATGGTCAAAGGGTGGTCAATTTAACCATTCCTTATAAGTTACAAAAAGAGGTTATTTTAACGGATTGAAATAGATTACAGTGACTACAAAATAAAGGTTCAAGTAAACGTTTTTAATGGTTATTTTAACAAATCTTTACACCTAAAAGAATGGTAAATAGTAACCATCAAAATAAAGGTTATTATAATAGTTTTTAGTGGTTATTTCAACAAGTCTCAAACATCATTATTTCCATTAACTATTTCTCGTTTAAACATGGCCCTCATGTATAATCATGTGGTAAAATAAGGATAGGACACAAATCTGTCACAGGCCATTGTTCATTCAAGTTCTCAATACAAGAAGAATATAGACACTCCTCTGCATGCAAACCACCATTAGTCTTCTGCTGCCAGACAAAGTTCAACAATAGTCTTGATGCCTCTGTCCACTTGCATGTTTACTGGAATTACTGCACGGGATGTTGTGTTTTTGATGAGATTATCAGAGACGTCATCTCCATGTTTGCTCTGTAAAGTACAAAATATTTCTTCAATTAGTATGTGCATGCTTAAACAGTACTCACATTTTCAAGAAGTGTGTTTAAACTGGCTGTTAGTGGCTAATCTAGAGGTCCAGCCATGCATACATAGCAGACTTTATCTGACACTTGTTACCCTGTGTTTTTAAATGTCCACGTGCTATGTAGGTCTAAAAATATTTGTAGGTATCTGTAATGATAACAATCAAATAGTGTACATCATCAATCTCCACAAAGAATGTTGACGCAATGGATCTCAAAATAAGTGGCTAAAATTATCTGATGAAAGATTGAACCTCTTGAATAGAAATTCATTAAATGTAAAGACCCTCATAAATAGATGCAGTGTGGGATTTAAACCAGGTATTGTAGGGGGTTTGAATTAAGATATCGCATGATGAACGTCAAAAGCCAAGACTGAAGCTCATTTTCAATACGAAAACAAACGCGCTAATATGCATTTAAATTAGTATGAATGTGGTCACTCGCAATGGAACAGAAGCTTCAAGATCTGGCAAAAAAGCCATCACTCGCAAGCTGTACCAGGCATAAAGATCTCACATCACCAGAAAAACCTATTAAAGCTGAAACCAATTTTCAATGCAGATAAAGCCAAACTTTAATTATCATTCAATCAACACATCAGTACGAATGTGGCCTGCAATAAAATGATCCCTGGTAGAAATCTTACATACAGATGTAGGATCCTACATTGTATACACACCACGAGTAGGCCCCAAAGAATCAAGCGTGTGAGCAGCCACCCACCCCCACCTCCCCCCAAAAAAAACACCGAAAGAGAAAAAGAACCAACTGATCTGTTTAAACAGTCATTTCCACTAATAAGATCCAACCAACCCAATCTTTGAAAATAGTTTTCGAGAATAACACGCGAGAAACCGGAAGTTATTCGCTGTACAGTGCCCTCTCAAAATCAATTTACAATTGGACAAATAACTTCAATCCTGATCTACTTATTCTATTTATTTCCGGAGTTGGTTTAGGCTTATCGGTGTCTCTCTCTTTAATATTGCTTAGATTGTGAAGCGCTAACAAACGTATAGACAGCAATTTTCTCGTTTTGCTAGGATCAGATCGTTCGCGCGTGTTGAGACAGAGTTCTCCCGCGTCGTCGCGCGTGGTTAACAACTCGCTCGCTCGAGATCCGCGAACAATACTTCAGCAAGAGTGCTACTGATAGCCTGCGAATACAGCCGCCTCTCATTCACGTCCCGACGTGAATGAGAGGCGGCTGTATTCGCAGGCTACAGCAAAGGGTAAAATGTGTCCTTTTAGAGCAGTACAACAGACAAATGATCTGCATGTAGAAATTGGCGGTTCTGGCGATTACGAGAATTTGAAAGCCAACGGACAGGAAGTTCGGATTTGTGGTCAACATTCCAGTTACTCTCATTGGCTTAAAGCTCTGACGTCAAGGTGTTAACTGACATACCACAGTTGATCTGATAGGTTTAGATACCGAGGTCACGTAATTACACTAAAGTCGTTTTCTTGAAACGATATTTTTTTAATTCTTCTTCGACTTCTTCGTCCAATATGGAAGTTGTTCTTTATGAAAAAAGGAGCACTAAGAAACAATTAGTCGTTATTTCACTCCGAGCCCTAAGGATTAAACATCCAACCGCAAGTTAATTTGAAAGGAAACTGTCTCATTCTTGTTATTGGCTACTGGAACAAATTTCAGTCAAAAATTATTTTCGTAGCTTCCAAAATAGAATGTTGTGACTATTTGACTGAACTGAGACACAGTTTCTGTTGTACATATCCCTCGCGCACTAAACTTTTCCCTCAGTAGCGCGAGAACTCTACACGTGTTATGCTTTTCGATCGAGCCTTTTGGTAAAGTAACTATTCCAACTAGTATATGTAACCAATACAAAATCGGTTGCGAAGATTCACCAATGATTTTAACCATTTCAGTAGGTTATAATCTTTGGGCAAACTGTTCAGTTTGGTTTATTTTAACAGCTTTAAATGGTTATTTTGACCATTTTAACACCAAACTGTTTTTTATGGTTAAAGGAACTGTTTTTAATTGGTACAATAAACCAATAACAAATAGGTTATACATTTTAACCAATTATTTTAAGGTGAAAACAACTTATTTGAATTGGTTATAACCTTTTAAAATGGTTATGGTAACTGGTCAGTTTTTACAGTGTAGGAGACGACTAGAGCGCCGATGGCGTAAAACAAGGCTGACCGTGGACAGAGAACTCTACACACAGCAGTGGGTAACTGTTCACAAGCTCATCTGTGGGGCTAAGGAGAACTATTACACAGAGCTAATCAGTGAACTTGCGTCTGATCCTAAAGAGCTGTTTGGGACTTTGGAGATGTTACTGAAAGGTCGAACTGAGAGGCTCTATCCACTTCGTAGTTCTACCGAAGAACTAGCAAACAGATTTGCTGATTACTTTGAGCAGAAGATAAGCACAATAAGAGTAGAACTAGATTGTAAGAGGATGGAACAGCAGAATCCTTTCCCTGATACGTGCCTACGACAGAGTGATGTTCTACTTCGTCAGTTCACACCTGTTACTGAGGTACAGTTGGCGAAGCTTATTGGTAAGTCTGTGCGCAAGTCCTGTGACCTGGATCCCATTCCAGCAACAGTACTGAAAGAGTGTCTCACTGATTTGTTGCCGATCATTGCTGAGATAGTCAATGTGTCTGTAACTGACGCCGTGGTGCCTTCTAGTCTAAAAAAATGCGTCTTTGCAACCACTTCTTAAGAAGCAAACTCTGCCTTATGAAGAATTTAGCAGCTTTCTCCCAGTTTCTAACCTGGCCTTTATTTCCAAATGCGTTGAAAAGGTTGTTGCAGCTCAGACATGTCAACACGTTGAGGATAACAACTTAAACGAACTTTATCAGTCAGCGTATAAACAGTACCACAGCACTGAAACGGCAATGATCAAAGTTCAAGATGATATTCTTCGGGCAATTGATAACAACTGTTCCGTAATTCTGCTGCTACTTGACCTTTCAGCAGCATTTGATACTGTTGATCATCGTATCCTACTAGATCGTCTGTCACAACGGTTCGGTATCGTGGACAACGCTTTGGGGTGTTTCCGATCATATCTGTCTGACCGTCATCAAGTCGTGAAAGTATACGGAAGTCAGTCTTCTCGTCGTGAGTTCCGCTGTGGTGTACCTCAGGGTAGTGTCCTCGGACCCATTCTATTCCTGCTCTACGCGTCCCCATTAGGTGATATCATGACGTACCATCAAGTCAAGTTCCACCTTTACGCTGATGATACGCAACTGTATCTCACCTTTAAATCATCCCCTGAAATGGCTAAAGTGGCGATGGAAGCTTGTGTGCGTGACATTGATGCTTGGATGACGGCAATCATGTTAAAGATGAACAGAGACAAGACCGAGTTACTTGTCGTGAAGGCTCGTCATCGCCCACTCCCTCCACTGACGTCTATCTCAGTCTGTGATGAGGAAATCGACCTATCTTCTAAAGCCAGAAACATTGGTGTAATTTTCGACACATCCATGTCTATGGAAAACCACATTGCTGCTATGTGCAAGTCAGCTTTCTATCATCTCCGGAATATTAGTGGCATTAGGAAATATTTAAGTCTTCATACTGCTGAAATGCTAGTACATGCTTTTGTATCCCCTAGATTAGATTTCTGTAATTCACTGTTATTTGGTCTGCCTAAACAAACTCTAAAGAAGCTGCAGCATGTTCAGAATGTAACAGCCTGGATTGTGACACTTACGCGCAAATGTGAACATGTTACACCGGTACTTTATAAACTTCACTGGCTACCTATAGAAGAGCGCATAGTTTTTTAAGATTCTTCTAATGACATTTAAGTGCACGATGGGCTTAGCCCCATCATATCTGTCTGATCTAGTTGAAGAGATATGTCCCAAGACGCAACCTACGTTCTATGAATGGCCATCGGTTGGTGGAGGTTAAGCATAATCTGCGCAACTACGGTTTTCGATCATTCTCTGTAGCTGCGCCACAACTGTGGAATGCTTTACCGTCTGACATTCGAGCTTGCGATAATATATCAGAGTTTAAGTGCAAGCTAAAGACATATCTGTTTAGGAAAGCTTTTATTAGTTAGGTATTGTTATAACTTAGTGTTTTATATTTAGAATTACTTGATATACTACGTAAACTAGTTAGTCTTTTTATTCTTTTAAAGTCATTTTTAGTGTTTTACTCTTTTATTGATCTTTTATCTTTTATTATATACATACTGTAACGTTTTTGTATAGATGTGTAATTTTAAACAACTTGTTAAGCGCTGTTGGATAGCGATAGAAATAGCGCTATATAAATAAAGTATTATTATTATTATTATTATTATTATTATTATCATTAAATGAAATGATCAAACACAGGCGTTATTACCTCATGCCTTCTCTAGAGAGAATATTTAACGACATAATTGATAACGGCACCTTTCCAACTGAATGGAACATAGGTGTAATAAAACCAATATACAAACAAAAAGTGATAAGAAATCTCCAGCAAACTACAGAGGAATTACTTTAACTAGCTGCTTAGGAAAACTGCTCACATCAATTTTGCAAAACAGATTGATTAAGTTCATCGAACAACATGATGTTTTAAATCCGGAACAGTTTGGATTTAGACCAAACTCCAGAACTACGGATAGTTTATTTATTTTCCAGCAATTACTCCACAAGTACACCAAACAGCACAAGAAGCTTTATGTTGGCTTTATTGACTACGAGAAAGCTTTCGATAGCGTATGGCAATCTGGGATGATTCATAAATTACAAAAAAACGGAATACAAGGGAAATTCTTGAATGTTATGAAGTCCATGTATTCGTCTATTAGGAGTTGTGTTAAAATTAACCAAAACGCACTTACCGAACTATTTTCATGTAACAAAGGGAGAAGACAAGGTGATGGTCTAAGTCCAGTTTTATTTTCTTTATTTATGAATGATCTACCGCAATATTTTAAAGAGAGCAAATATCCAGGTGCGATGTTAGGGAATCGAACTATAAACTGCCTAATGTATGCAGGTGATTTGTTAATAATCAGTCCTTCTCCCGAAGGGTTGCAACAATCGCTTAATGTAATTCATAGACACGCTCAGCAATGGAAGCTCAAAGATAATACCAAAAAGTCAAACATAATTATATTTAGTGATAACGGGCCAAAAAAAAATTATATAAATTTCAAATACATTAATGAAACTTCACAAATTGTCGACAAACAAACATATTTAGGTATAGAAATGACTTTATCCGGTCGTTACACCTATGCAAGAGAAATTCTCAGCAAAAAAGCCACCAAAGTCCTCTCGATAATTAAACAATCCTTTTCTAACACGGATTCAGCAACTATTACGATTAAGAACAAACTTTTTAATGCTCTTGTTAAACTCGTGTTACTTTATACGTGCGAAATTTGGGGACCAGAACTATTGTCATACAAAACGCACTTCGATAAAAGCACAATTGAACAAGTCCACATTAAGTTCTGTAAACAAACATTAAACGTCCCATGGTATACAGAAAACATTGCTTGCAGGGCAGAGGTTGGGCGATATCCTTTAAGCATTGACAAAAAGCCTCAATCTTCAGCTACTGGCAAAGACTGAAGCATTCTTGTATTACAACGTTTTGTTAAGTGAAACATTTCAATATGCAACGACATCCACAACTTTTTGCGATGTTGTAATTAACGAAGAGATCACTAGCTAAGGGGGCATCAAGTAACAGAACCAATAACCCGACAACACATCAAGAACGGACGATTAACTATAAGGAAAACTCTCAGAAATCAGTATTCACAAAACTGGCTTGAGAACCAGAATAGTTCATCATCAACTTCGGGAGAAAAATTTACACATAAGGCAGTTAAAAAGAGCTATGAATTTGAAAATTACCTAAAAACAGTTACAAATCCAGCACATAGAATAAGCTTGACAAAGCTTAGATTAGGATGTCATGCATTACGAATACAGACTGGAAAATATGAAAATAGAGGAGCATCAATCCCTGTAGAGCAACGAACATGCTTGGTATGTAAACAAAATTGCGTAGAAGACGAAAAGCATTTCTTGATGTATTGCCAGGGGCTTACCACCATACGACATGAGCTATGTTCTCACATTTCAAAGATTGATGTAAGTTACATACATTTAAGTGAAAACGAGAGGACTAAGTACTTACTTAGTGCTGGCAATAAAAATACATCAAAAATAGTAGGTAAATATATACATTTAATGTTTCAAAAAAGGAAAGAGCTTCTTAACTTAGAAACACAATGAACATTATATATATATATATATATATTTTTTTCTTTTTTAATGAATTGTATAAGAATCTAGTTCTTGTTATTTCTTAATTATATTAACTAATGCTCAAACCTTTAGAGCGCTTTTCAAATGAGTGTCGTAAAACCAAAACCAAAGTAATTACCCCAGCCAATCACAACAAACACAAATTACCCAATGAACCAATCAGAACTCGAAGCAAGTACATGTTACTGGCGTCAAGCGCGGGAAAAAACGTGCCAGCGCGAGCAAGTCGCGACTGATTGGTTTGAGTTTTACTCCTGATTGGTCGAGAAAGTGGTGCGAGATTTTTTAACCAATCACTGAGCGAAGTAAAGCAAAACCAAAGCAAAACGCGAATTACTTTCGACACTCAATTGAAAACCGCTCTATTGTAAACAGACCAATACTTCCCTTTGAAGAGTACGGCGCAATAAAGATTACGATTACTCATTCATTCATTCATTCATTCATTCATTTACTCACTCACTCACTCACTCACTCACTCACTCACTCACTCACTCACTCACTCACTCACTCACTCACTCACTCACTCACTCACTCACTCACTCACACACTCACTCACGCACTCACGCACGCACGCACGCACTCATTCATTCATTCATTCATTCATTCATTCATTCATTCATTCATTCAGTCAGTCACTCATTCATTCATTCATTCATTCATTCATTCATTCGTTCATTCATTCAAAGGATTCACTCACTCATTCACTCATTCATTCTTCAAGACGAGTTTACGTTCTTCATAGTTTAGGTGGGTGAAATGAGTTTACAAGCATCACAAGAATGAATTACAATCTGATGGAAGCGGTTGCCCTAGGCGCCCTAGCTGGATGTAAAGACGTATGTGATATGTGCCCTTGCATATTCCGCGCTATATACTTTCATCAATGCATGGAAATACCTTGATTATATTGACTGGGAATCCATTTTTCATCTCCTGGGTGCAGTTGTTGGAAAGCTGGTTAACGCTAACCTGTGGTTGAATGTTAATCTAGGTTTCTGTTTCTCTTGTTGAAAGCGTTTTTCCCATTAAGTTTAATAAATAATTTGAGAACAGTCAAAGCCAAGAAGAATTTACCGGAAACTGCTTTTAAACGTATAGTTTTGAATTTTAAGTCGGCACTTATCCCGCGTTAGCTTCTTCCTGCTTTGAACAACCCGGCCCTGATCTGTTGACCTGGTGCGCTTTCGTTTCACTACCCTTTGGACTGTTGCGTGCTAACAAGACATGGCATTACTATGATCGCTTTCTCACTTTCCAACATCTGGACGTGGTATTGCCGATATCCATATTTAATTTGTTATAAAGACAAGACATTTGAAAAGGATTATGGAGGACAAAGACGTTTACAATGACCTTAGTAAGTTAAGCAAGCGTCTTCTGTTAATCTACACGACTAGCTTTTAAAGGGGATAACAACTTTTTCTGTGAAATCGCCTCTTGAACTTCTTTGCTACTGCATGACTCCAAATTAACCTGGCTATATCAACTAACTGGGAGAGCACGGACTTCACGAGAGGGTGTTGTCTTGTTATCCAATTAAAGCACAGCAGTAATCAATTTGTAGCTTCTCACGAAAAAAAAATCAGTTGGAGTTGTATCAGACTTTCTGTTCATCTTTCACTCAATTCTGCCCGGATACACCTACTGTTTTCTTGAGGATCGGTGGCTACGTTTTGTCTCTGTTGTAAACAAACACTGACTGCGTAAATGGGTAACATTTTGTTGGCGGACTACTTCTATTAATTCGATCGTTTCCGTGTTAGCCGTGCTGTGTATACACAGGCCCTTTTCTCCCAGCGAAAAATTGGCATCATTCAGTAACAAAACTGCTAATGGCAATAAACAGTTGCTCTCTACCCTAGTTTCTACAGGGGTAAAAGGATGTGCGGAAGAAAATTGACCGGAAAGTTGCCGAAAAAAAATAAACAGGATAAGAGAGGAAGAAGGGACACATTTGATCGTATGGGATGTGTTCGTTAGTGACTAAAGCCTAATTTCTGAGTTAAATCAGGGAGGAGAACAAAAATCACTTTTTAAGACTAGAGGAATCATGGCACGCATGTTTGACAAACTGTAGAGAAAAAGTGACACTAATTTGCGACTTGGGTTAACTGACCTATAACTGACGGCTGAATAGTGATACAGCTGTTAGGGTCTACCCATGCGGTAACTAGATGATAGCAGGGCGGTAAAGGTAAGAGTATCTAGCTGCGGTAAAAACACAACTTTTTAAAAAATTCATCTTTCGTGTCAATCGCCTTATCCAAAGCTAAAATATTCAACAGTGATCCTAAGCTCAAATATTTACTTGTGTCAGTATTTTCTTAGCGAGCCATATGTATCACGCCTTTCCTTAGTGCTATCTGCTGACAGAAGGAATTCGAGCGGCTTTCCGATCTTTTCTTTATTATAGGATATTTTATATTAGAATATTGGAAGAGCAATTTAAAGTTGCAACGTAAATTACTTCCTAGCCATTTCCCTACTCTTTTAAAACATCTTGTAGAATAGAACTGGGTGAACTTTTCTTACCACTAGCAATTAATTACAAGGATTATATGACAAAATAGCGATCTTGAAATCGGAGTACGAGTAACATTTTTGAATTTCAAAATAGCTAAGTTCTCAGAGCCCTCTTTCCTCCCTGTTGTTGACCAGTAGAGAAGAATGCTATCAGAATGATATGGAAGAGAATGATCACAATTCAAAGCCAGCAACCAGAAATTGAAAAGTCGTGCACGTAATCAATCTCGTATTTTTAGACCCATCTAAAGGTTGCCAATAACAAAGTGACAACCACCCGTCATCCGATGATCGTTAGCAAGCTTAACCTTTTTACTCCCCGAACAGAGCAAGATCACAGTTGATACAAAATGTATGGCTCGATTGCTCAAAGTAGGATTAAGCTAAGCCAGGGTTAGCGTCAATTTTGAATTCAGTTAAAAGCTCAAAAAATAAATAAATAAATAAATAAATATTAATAATAATAATAATAATAATAATAATAATAATAATAATAATAATAATAATAATAATAATAATAATAATAATAATGATAATAAACTTATTTCTATGGCGCTATTTCCTGCAGTTTAAAGCCGCGGCTACACGAGCGATTTTTTGCTTGCGATAGTGATGCGATTTTGTGAAATTATCGCGTCGCCAGCGCGCGGCGAAAATCGCAAGTGTAGCCACCCTCTGACAAAGACCGTGATTTTGTCGCAAACAGTTCAACTCATTGAATTTCTCGCGATTATTTTCCAAAAAATCGCATCACCATCGCAAGCAAAAAATCGCTCGTGTAGCCGCGGCTTAATAGCGTTTTACAAATAATAAATTAAAAAATTAATTCAAGTGATAAGTAAAGGTAGTGACCTTGATTATTTAGTTATTCTATAAAAACTATTTAAAAATCATTAAGATACTTTCAAAACCTAATTCAGCTTAGATCAACAAAACCTAGTCAACGTATATCTGTTTGAGAAGATATGTCTTAATGTCCGTTTTAAATTTGGATAATGAATCACTCCCGCGAATATAATCTGGAACTGAGTCCACAGCATCGGTGCTACAAAAGAGAAAGACCTTTGACCATAGCTAACTAACTTAACAGATGGTACTTCAAGTACGTTCCTTGAGGAAGATCTCAAATTCCTGGTCGGTACATATAGCTGGGTGCTAACCCATGGCGTGCCTTGTAGGTGATTGGTAGTAATTTATAAATAATACGATGACTGAGTGGAAGCCAGGGTAGTTGTTTCATAATGGGCGTAATTTGGTCCTACTTTCCGGGTTTTCGTTTCATCCTATTGTTCGTTTTTAGCTGTTTGCATAATGCCAGTTAAATTTAGTAGCAGGAACACTTTTCAGCAAGAAAAACGGAGCCTGAATTCACTTTTAATCCAGGATTCAAGTTAGGGTTAGCCGGCTTTCAAACAACTGGATGAGAGGAGTTAGGAATGTTTGCTCTCTGATTCTTCAAACTCGCTGTTTAACTCATGCTGTGCAATAAAAATTGTGAATCCAAACTACACATACTGTTCCTGTTGTGAGGGCATGGAAGGAATATAACAATCATCTTGTTTACCCTCAACCCAGTTGCGCTAATCAATGATTAAGAGAGGACCATCTCTTGTGATGGCGGCTTATTCCTTCTCCTCGAGGGCGGTGGGAAGCTTAAGTAAGTAACCCTTAGATTCATCAAGCATAGACTTCACTTCAGGCCAATTACACATAGGGGAGACGAGAGCTTTTGCCAGGGATAATTGAAAAAGTATTTCGTTCTTTTCGCTTTCAGTGCTTTTTCTTAACGGTTAAGGCGATTTACGATTGTAACAAACCATTGAGAATCATGATTTCGAAAGTTATCTTAGAAGACAACGTCAGAATTTTCAACAACAACAGCAAAAATTGGCACGAGAACTTATTAACATATTATTGTTGTTGCATCTAATACCTGACACGTCAAACTGTGTGCCTTTCATTTCGGCTTACAGCTGGCACACATATAAACTACCTATAGCAGGGAGGTGCACATTGCAGTAGAATGAATACCGAGTTACATGGACTTGTTGTCCTCGTGTGATTAGCTTTAAGTTGCTTGTTTTCGTCCTGATTTAGACTGATTTAACTGGGTTTACCCAGAAGCGAATATATACTCTTTTTCTTTATAGTATTAATGTCTTCGCCTATCAGTCTGTATTATTATCTGAGTTACTCATGGCTTTCCTCAGCCATTGCTCGATGTAGTCCTCCGCCATGTTGAATCACATATTTCTGTTTATCATACAGACGAGAGTGTTTTAGTGGAAAATAGACCACTGGTACAGTTCATACGAGACTAAGGTCGTGTTCTATTGAGATCAACCATTTCAACCAAAACCGGATTTGGTTGAAACAGTTAAGGTTCCCGAATAGGACACTTTTTCAACCGTTTTTGGTTGACATGCGGTTGTGACTGGACATAGTCATTTCAAACTTCCTCAACTTCTTTTGCCAACGTTGGCAAGATGGCGAAAGGCCGACTTGTTGCTTCAGTTGCCTCTCAAGAACTGGTAAAAGAATTGGTTCTGCCGCGCTGTGAATCGGTCAATGAATCAGAATATTTAGCAACATGTTTTGGTCATGTTTGTGGTTGTGTCAAGCGAGAAAACTCTCTCACATCAAGGTTCTGAAAACGTCGTTTAAAAAGAGCGTCATCGTTGTTAGTTGACAATTTCACCGTAACGACAAGCACATTTGAGCAGTTTACGCACAAAAACAATGATGCAAAGCATGAAAACTGATGCTTGCCAACAAGTCAGCGGACTCTAACCATCGTTTTCAACCGTTTCAACCAAGCTCAGAGCTGGTTGAAAAAGTTGAACAACCAAACCAACCGAAAACGGTTTCCTCCCAATAGAACACAAAAAAACTCAACCAACCAAACCAACCAGAAACGGTTGATCCCAATAGAACACGGCCTAAATCCACTCGAGTGGCGTATTTTCCATATCCTCAATAGTGAGGATATCGATGACGTCATTTCCCGTTTTTACACTGTTGTATGTGCAAAAATAATCTTGCGAGAAAATTACTCGGCGGCTTGAAGATATAAATTTTATTTTCTCGTGGTATTAAACAATATTTTAGCACTCGTAATACTTACGTTATACTGCCACAGAGTGCGGTACAAGCCCACTACAACGTGTAATATCTTGGAGGTAAAATACTTGTCTTAAGTTTATTTCGCATCATCTTACTGTACACTCAGTATATAGCAAGGACAGTAGAAAGTGGTGTTAGTGTTGCATAAGCTCCCTCATAAAATGACGCCTGCATTCAATCTCTTCTCCTACAAAGCAGCTAGAATGAACTTTCAAATATGGAGAAGTTGTTGTTTACTACGTGGGTTCAAGTTCCTTCACAGTGGGTGAAAACAGGAGCGTTACTTAGCATATTCAAAAACGAAAGTCAGTATATCAAGTTTGAGCTCCTCGAAGTTAAAACCCAAGCTCGAGACCATACGTATAAAACTACATTGCAACTGTCATCTGGGCTTTTAAAATGCGTCAAAACATATAACTTAAAAATTAAAGTTCCTTTTAAAGGTGGTTGCGTGTATTACTAAAAGATTTTTTTAAGAATACTTTGTTATAAGAAATTGGAAACATCACTCGCCACTAACTACAAGAGTTCAGCACTTTTCAGGAATCTACCCCTCATACTTACATAGCATGGCGTTTTTGAAAAATGTAGAGTGGGCGCTCGTGCAGAGCGCTAAACAAACCTTATGCTTGAGCAGCGACGCCATCTTATGTTTGTTTTTCTTTCATGGTAGTCAGCAGTTCTACTCAAATGAGCTCTCCCAGCGCACTTTATTGAGAAATAGAGTCTACAGTAGCTCACTGATTCCCAGGACGTCAACAACTGCATATAAAGACAAATAAAGGGTTTCACTTGATGGAAGGTCGCCCCAGAATGGTATAAAATTTTAGCATTATCTTTTGAAACAAATAAGTTAGCGGCGTAAATATCAGACTTTAACCAGTGTTTGTAAGCAAACCAAAAGCAACAACAACAACAACAACAACAACAACAACAACAACAAGCAACTGGAAAAAACAGTAGCAGCAAAGCCACCTATTTGTGATTCTGTGACCCGTTTCAATGGGTTGGGCAATGAGGGGAGTTTGAGTGGGGCATTTGGGATTTGGGTACTTTGTGGAGCTGTACAACTGAGATTCCCCACTGTGCTCTGACAGAAAAGGATTTCAACATGGTGACGGGCACCTAAGCATGTCAAATACGGATAGAGAAAGTAAACAGGTTTGGAATTGCTGATATATGCTAAATCAAAGATTTTCTTTATATTTTATTATATCCTATAAAAAATTATCCAAGAAACTCTTTTATTGTGGATATATTCTTTTGTTTGCGCTACTGCGTGCAGCAAACAAATCATAAATCATATGTAATGTAATCGTAAACAATTGCCGAACTATTCGTACAGGTATGGTATAGTTTTTGGACTATTTTATTGTTCAATAAAACTTGAGTATAGCCAACCCGTTGGGTTGACACATGCAACGCATGCGACAAAAGCGACATGTGGGTTGACACATGCGTTCCATAAATGGATGCCATGTCCTAATCCTATTATCTTGTAATTTGCCGCATCATGTCGCAAAGTAGTGATGAACGGAAGGATTAGCAAGAATGTTGCGGACTAGGTGAAGACCTAACAGAGATCTTCTCTTAATCTTAGTTGACAAACACCTCCATAGCCAGCAATAGTAAGGTGTTTAACCTTACGAGCAATATTGTCCAACGTCAAAACAAGTCATTTCTTCAGGCCTTGCGACCATATGCGACAACGTGAAGGATTTTCATTGTCACCTTCATACCTATGAAGTTTCCCCATATTTGATTAATTATTATTGTGTGTTTATCTGATTTTGTGTAAAGGTGAATTAAAGTTTTTATATGGCCCAGAAAACAAATGTACAATTTCCTAATCGTATTATTCAAAGTTCGTGCGTTCTTGAACCGCAAGGGCACTCAAGGAAACGTGTAAAGATATTTAGGGAAAGCCTCTTCTCCAAAGTGACAGTAATTAATTTTCTTCAGCTGTCACAGGACATTACGGACACTGTACGGGTAGCTTTTAGTTAAACGACAAAGCAATTACAGACAAGAATGAAAAAAAACTCTATACTCCTATAAAACATGCTACAACACAAACAAATCATTCTTTCAATCTGACATCGCATTTTGCAAAACGTCCTTTCGCGTTCTTTTCTGTACAATACGTTAATCCCCTCTGACGTTACTCGCACGTGCGTGTGTAAAAACAAATTTATCTTCGCGGCAAGTTTTGTTGACCCTTGCAAAGATCATGACGTGTATTATAGGTCGCCACTATAAGTTTAAAGTGTCATTTATATTTATCAAGAACAAACAGCAACAAATGAAAGCACTGCCCTCGAAAATCAGAACAAACTACACGAGCGTGGTTTGTCTCTGGGTGAAGGGGTTAAGCATTACACATGTTTTGAAGAGACCTCTGCTCCCTGACAGAGGGCACAGAACCTTTAAGACCGACCAGTATTTAGCAAGGGCACATCAGAAAGGTCTACAATCCGTGAGATCATCGTGCAGTTGGATTAAATGCGTTAGAGTCGCGACGGCTAGAGTCGGCTAAACCGCTATAGTACGTCAACATGTAGTCGATAGAACATCTTTGGCAGCCAACTTCCAGCTGTGGAAGTACTCAAAGGTGTGAACTTTCCTCGATCGCGACACTTTGAGTACCTTGCATCTCAAGGCGAGCACAAAGGTAATCACCACCTTCGGGTGGGGCAGCAATCAAAGAAATTAACTTGCCATCAATCAATGACACTTCTGCTGTTGTAAGACACTTGAAACGTGTGTTATTTTCCCATACTGCTCCAGTAAGTGGGTAAATCATATGCTATATTCCTTGTTATGTTCATAGAAAGTCTTCCTGCAAAGAAGTTAATGAAAAATCCTACTTAGACAAGTGCATTTTCTTTGTGACTAGAAGAGTTTTACTAAGCCGCTAAAAGGAAATTGATAGACAACTCGTACATGTAATTAAGCCGGTTGAATGGATGTTTGCCAAGTTTTCACCATGATGGCAGAATCCGAAATAGTTTGCAAACTTTCAGTTGAAAGCTATAAATATCGCAAACGAGTTTGGTTATACCGGGGAGTATGCTTGAGATGACATACACAAAGCACACATTGCGCATAATTTGTCGTATATCTTATCTTTTAAGAATTGAAGATAACATTGCGTCGGCCTGTAGCAGCGAAAATAAATCCCAAAAATTATTATCGGGCACTTGTAGTGGTAAGTGTGTGTATAACACGAGATGAATGTGTATCGGGGGCGATTGTATCTACTTCCTGATAAACAACAGGGCCCTCCCTGTTTCGGAAGATAAAAGGATTCCAGACTATTGAAATTGACGGCACATTTCAATGAAGTCTCATTTGCGGTTCTTGATCCTTCCTCCGGGGTTCCTTTCTTAATTCGCAACTCAGCTGACATGGAAACGAAATATTCACCATTTAGTGTTACTAGTATCCTACGGCACGATAGCTTGGCTCCTAATCGAGGTCATTTCAAGAGCGTCAGGACACACCAGGCAGTAACTTATCCCCCGGCAACGATGTCGTTAGCAGAGCGCTTAGCAGGTTTGTGCTCTTTTTCTGTTCCTCTTAACTCACTAGGATCTCAGTTACGGGCATGTCTATGTTATTGTGTGTCCGTAAAAGCATTCAAACTTCGAATTTGTTGTTTTGGGGCGACAGGGTCACTTGGTCAATTTTTTTAGTTATTGACCTGTGCCATGTTACAAGAAAGCTACGCAAATGCGACGACAATGATGGGTTTGTTGTCATTAGACGCGAACAGAAAAAACGCCCAGGCGACATATTTGTCTTCTCGGGTGTCTCTGGATCGTACGCAGGCAATATTTTAATCAAAATGATACAGCATTAATCTTTCCTTTTTGGGAAATCCGCTATTCAAGTTTGCGCACTGGTTTTGTTTGATATCTGCACCTGAAAAGAACGGGATAGATGACATTAACCCTCTTGAATTTTATTGTGGGATGTTTTAACGCGAATTATTCAGTATTCAATGCTACGAAACAAGAATCGCTAAGGTGAACAACTGAACGTTTTTTTAACGGTAAGTTCTTTTGAAAAAAGACCAAGTACAGGAACACTTTAAACACTAAACACTTTTAAGGTGAAACGTAGCGTTCTTTTTGCTGTGAACATCCTCGCCAAGTATACATTATGTGGTTTGTGTATTGCCAAATTTCCATGCCTCAAGTATCACTAAACGTAGCCCTGGTACAGTGCACGAATACATACAAAAAGCATTGGCGTAATAGTTTTTTGAAGCATGGGTAGAAAATGACATTTTGCAGCTAATAAATCGCTTTGTGGTGTGATAATTGTTAGTTTAGAACCTAATAATCGATTGATAAGTGTAGAGTCTTAAACAAGTTTCCAGCGGTGTTAGGTCCGTCTGTGAAAGTCAAACTCATAATTTTCTCGCTTCGTGAAATGGAGAAAACGTCAATCAAAAGAAGTTTTCTTGTAGCGAAGAAAAGCCGTACAGAAATCCACAGACATCCTGTTTGTCGCGGTTAGCCCACTATGAAGTACCATGTATCGTGTACACATGATGTATGCGTGTACACACTAATCGATCTTTTTCTCTCCTGCCATACAAAATACACAGACTTAATTTAAAAGTCATTTTGCTTCGACGGTACAAAGTCTTTTTTGTCTTGGCTCACATGAAAATATTTCATCTTCATGATTTATTCACCGCTTTGCTCGAAAATACCTTAAAATATGCTGCGTTGCTGCGGTGCTGCGTTACGGAAATATGTCTTGGTAAACTCTGTTTGTGTTATCGATCCTTCAGTATTCGGAATGAAACATTTTCATTTTCATTCTTCTTATCGAATCGTTAACACGTTTATGGCTAAGTTTTCTGTTGTTGAGAATACAGTGAGTTGCCAAGAAATACTTGGATAAAGAAATAATGTATTCAAAACAGATCACAATGGTTAACATACAACTAGTTCAAGCCCAAAATTGACTTAGCATAGACTTTTATAGTAGCCACTGCTTTCTTGATTATTGTAACAAGATGCAGCTAGGGATGTTGTGATTGCAAATATAGTTATTTTCTCGCTTAACTTTAACCTCAATATTTCGGTATTAAAGTTTGTAATTATATAATGATGTTTCATATTCGGAGATTGTCAGCATTGAAGTATGTGGCATACCCGGTTTGTTGACAATTTTCAGCTTTCGAAGGCGCTTTGGGATAAACACACATTGTTCACTTAGCGAGGATTCAAGAAAGGTGTACACATCGTATAGTATATTAAGCATTGATTGAAATACTCTTTT
The DNA here is from genome assembly GCA_964017195.1 of Siderastrea radians. Classification (NCBI taxonomy): domain Eukaryota; kingdom Metazoa; phylum Cnidaria; class Anthozoa; order Scleractinia; family Rhizangiidae; genus Siderastrea; species Siderastrea radians. The sequence goes on from OZ024894.1 coordinate 35,675,512, forward strand.
TTCTGCTAAGCTTTTGGCTTTACATGTTGTAGTTGTTATAGCCCTCCAACAAGAGTCAAACCTTCGTATTACTGCGTCATGTCGTTGTTTATGAAACAGTGAATTATAGGGATCGACACTTTCAATTCTCCCGTGATTGAAGTTTACGGATTTTTATTTAGGAGGTATGTTGTTAAGAAAGTCAACCTCATGCATACCATATTGGTCTGCTAAGCTTTTGGCTTTGCACGTTGTAGTTGTTATGGCCCTCCAAGATAAGTCAAACCTTGGTATTGCTACGTCATGTGGTTGTTTATGAAACAATGGATTCTAGGGATCGACACTTTCAATTCTCCCGTAATTATAGTTAACGGATTTCTATTTAGGAGGAACATTGTTAAAAAAAAGTCAACTTATGCATACCATATTGGTCTGCTAAGCTTTTGGCTTCGCATGCTGTAGTTGTTATGGCCCTCCAAGAAGAGTCAAACCTTAGTACTACGTCATGTGGTTGTTTATGAAATAGTGAATTCTAGGGATCGACACTTTCAGTTCTCCCGTGTTTGAAGTTTACGAAGTTCTATTTAACGGGCACATTGTTAAACAAAGTCAACCTTATGCATGCCATACGTTTCACAGAATTCAACTCACACATTTCATGACACAAGCTTTGGGAAGTAGAGAACGCTCTCGTGAAACGACCGAGCTGATTCGCCCCCGATCAGTATTCGCGGACAAGTAGTTGTATTTATGCTAACTGCTTCTAGCGGGAATAGGAATATGCAATGATGTAGATCTAAAAGGGACTCTGAGTAATGAATGTTACCGATAGACTCTACCACGTTTCTGATTTTCAACTTTTAATGTGTGCAAGGTGTGCCATCCGCATAACTTGCGCAAACGGCAGTAAAATTTCGAGACTTCAAAGAACTCTATTTTCGCCATATTTTACGAAGCGACTCTCAAACTGGAACCGATTACTCATTTTAAAGTGCTGTTTTCAGCTCTGTCGATGGATTATAGGCCACAAGGCTAATATGAAAAAGTTCCGAAACCGTGAAAGGCTCTATTCTTCCACTCAGCATCCTCCCTCTACGCCCTTCTGCTCGTGAAGTGCCTTCTTTCAGGCATTTAGATAAGTCGCAGAAAGTCTCTTTTCAAGAGAGATTAGCTGCAAGGGCGCGAGGTGCTAAGCTGCAAATTTGTTGTTTCGGGTTGCGTGTGTAGCTCCAAGAGTACTTTAGGTCGCATTTACGACTTAGCAACTTGGCATTCTAAATGAGCTGTCTTCTGCGGCTCCAAAAGTCGCGAGGGGTTAATCAGTGATGACATGCTTAGGCGCCTTGTTTACTCACTAAAGTTGTTTTGGGTGGTCGCTTGATTTTGCAGAAATACTTCTCAATACTTTAATTACTCCTAACAGTGACAAAAAAGAAATACTTCAGTGTTAAACCTTTCGAGTTAAGGAAATCTTTTGGTGGGATCGGGGCTGGAATGCTAAAAAGGCGGCAAGGGGCGCCATGTTAATTACGTAACGTATGCAAGATCCTAATGAGATCTCCTTCATCGCAAAACGATTTCGACTTAACAGGTCACAATGTTAATCCGTATATATTTCTTTTTGATATGACCTTTTCGCTAAGATTGCTAGCATAAAAGTGTAACGAGTCTTAGCCCGGCTTGAGATGTCTTGTGCCGTACTTTGACCGTGTGCTTGATGGATCCGGTGGTTCTTTCTGAAAGGCTCACTAGATAGCAGGAACGTATGCCCACACTATACAACCTTTAGGCAAGCCAACAACTAAAAAGAATAACAAATTTTCCACGTTTCTGGCAACCCTGCGGATAAATTTCTCTGCTTAATAGTTTTCAGCCTTTGAATTAAATCATAAATCAACAACAACAATTCAAATGTAACTTAATCGTGAACAATGGGTGAGTTTGCGTGTTTTTTTTTTACTAACTTGATTAGCTCTGCCATGTCAATCATGACCTTGCGCAGCATACATTCAGTTTACCTAAATCCCCTCGTGATAGGGACACACTGTAAAGCAAGTTAATAGCGATTTCTTCTTCTTTTTTCTACATCTCTTCTAATTCGTCTCTGTAGAAGTTTTGTTTTCCTTTTCTTGTTTGTCTGTTTGTTTGTTTGTTTGGTCCACTGTTTTCGAACCTTTAGTATCACCGGCGGTAAGACAATAGCATATACCCCTAACTGCAACCCGCATAGCAAACCCGCAGGCGGTTCGATTTGTTCATCTGGTAACTAAATTGGTTTAACTCAGCAATATGCTGTACATTTTGCTTGTACACTGCCTTGTGACAAGGCAGTTTTCAATTAAGCTCCGAAAAAAACGGGCCAAAGCCTAATCGACAGTCGACTTACTGGCATTAATCAGTTGCATCCCACCTGTGTATCGTCTCATTCATTTTGGCAGTGGAAGACAGTGCTTGGCTTAGGACGCACATGGAATTCGAGGTCGTTTTGTCTTCGTTAAAGGCGATGGAGGAGGGTCACTGCTTTGTAACTCACGGCAGAAATGGTAACTCTGTTTTGCATTGCACTTGCTCAGGGGATACATCTGTAACATTTATTTATCTGCCATAACTTGTTTATGAATAGTGTTTTTTGAGTCAAGTTCGTAATGAACGTTGCAAAAGGAATAGAATAGAGAACAGAGAAGCAGGTAGATGGACTAAATCATTTCAAGCTAATACGATTGCCTTGAAATACTAGCGCTTGTGCAAGATTTTATTGAGTATCTCACTACGATGTAGAATTAAGAAGAAAAATCGGCCTGTCACCGGCTTTTATTGTTTAAATATCAATTGTGCGTTTATCTGTGAAAGTACTGTGCTGAGTGCGTTTCATGCACGAACAGAGAGTCGATTATCTATTCCTACTGAAGAATTAAAGTTCTTAGAATTAAAATTCTATGACGATATACGACTCGACAAATGATGATTAGAATGAACAAAACAAGTTGTACATAAATGATGTTTCTTTTTTTTCTCTGCTTCAAATGTCTTGTAATTCATCTAAGATGAAATTTAGGAGGTTTTCTTACATGAAACAACTAAACGTGCCTCTGCTAAGTGACAGGAAGTGGAATAAATGTGACCTCCGCACACGTAAGGTGGAGTAATTCCATCAAATCCTGCAAGAGAAACAATTTGTCAAAAACGACAGTTGCCTGTCGGCGATACGATAAGTTTAACAAATAGGGCGCCGAGTGCTACAGCCCGACATTTTGTACGTGCTTATTTAGCATTTTAGAATGATTAATTACCTTGGAAGGAATCCTTTTTGGCGGAAATGACGCCAATTACTGGGTCATGACTTACTGCTTCTAAGAAATCATTTAAGATTGCGTATTACTTCTCGGCGAATGTCTGCGAACAGTTGAAATGAGAAAAGCAAGCGACACTGATTCTACATCGTTCGGTGTGACAAGAATTCTTGCAGTAGACCATCACTGGTGAATTATACCCTAAGTAAATTCTTTAGGGCCTTTGCTCGTTGTAGCACTTTTCTCTGTGCAGTAAATGAATTTCAAATGCTTTAGAAAAGGTGCTGTACGTGTTTTAGACACTGTTACATTGGTACACCTTGTTTACACCGTAGAAGACCCTCGCGGCTTTCTTAGAGTTTATAGTGCTTTACGTGTTTAGCTAGCTGTTTCTCGAAAGGTAGTCATTTATTTATTTTTAATTTAATGATGTTAGACTAAAAAAGAACATATCGTATATAATGGATATTTTGTTCCAGTCAATAAGAACAACAAATCACGTTCTTCTGTCTTTGAATCATTAGAGGTATACTGCGACATCCGATACGTTATAAAGGAGGCATGTTTCTTTTTCCTTTCTTCATCACCATTTTCATTCCACCTCTTCAATCGATGGATTTGAATTCGTGAGACAGCATTGTCGATCCCAAAAGCAAATACCTCTGAAATTTGTGCCACCTGGAAATCTGAGAATCTCGTAACCACAGAAATTAAAAAAGCGGAATTTCTTGGACTTGTTGCAGAATTCCTTGACTTTCCTTCCTAGTAGCAAATATAATTTCGACATCTGTGTAGGTGCTGATTGTCGCTTACGCATAGTTTGAGTGACCTTAGCATACCAATCAAGCTAGTTCACGGCCGGTGCAGCATAAACACAAGTTGCATTTTTATATTAGAAGTTTAAAAAACACCTCCTCACTGAAGAAGTTTCAAAGAAGGTAGTGTATACGTAGTGCGCGGTCTAAGTTCCTTACTGTTAGTAATCAAGCATCGTTTCAGGTTAAGTGAAAAGGCTTTGACCATAGAATAAATTTGGAAAACATAAATCACTTGATTCAAATGCCGATCGCTCTAGCGCACCTGTGCCTAATGAAAAGACTGTAGAAGAGAAAAAAGCAGTAACTGGAGAAGCGCATAGGCATGCAGAGAATCTCAGCTGATAGCCCAGGCCGCGGACCAGATGGCTTTTTTCCACTAGCGTGGTCCAAGAGAACAGCAACAAAGGCCGGTCATGAACTCTTAGCGAGTGGCCAGAGTGCAGAATTTGAACCCAAGACCTAGAGACTTCAAGTCCAATGCCCTGACCCCTCCACTCAGTCTCAGGTTTTCGCACGCGTCTGTTCTAAAAGATGCGTTTTTGTTTTCAGTATTACACTTAAAAAGAAACCGGAAACTTCTAACATTAGCGTTCGCTTAGAATAGAACCATCCTTGGGGCTATTGCACATGGAAATCCAATCTCCTCCTAAAAGCAACAGCGATAAGACTACCGCATTTAAGTGAGAGGCGATATGTGACATTTCTAAGCTAACAGAAAGTCATGTTTTACCGTTAAAAAAAAATTTCGCAAATAAATCTTAGACATAGATCTAAAGATCTTTTTGCACACATATATTTAAAGGCGAAGTGTTTCTGGATCACTAAAAATTTGCGTGCAGAAATTAGCTTACCGTATATAAATGGTGGAAATGATAGATGAGTATAATGGAGTGCAAATAAACTCTATCAAGTGCTACCAAGAGTGCTAATCGATCGCTTTGCCATTACACTTGTAACTGTGTATTTGGCAATTACTGCGTATGCTTACTCAGACTCTTTCATCAGATAGCAGGACCTTAAGTTTGCTATTTAAAGAACTGTTCTTGTGAGTATTCCCTTTCCTGCCACCTTCACATGTTACACCCTGTTTATAAAGCCGCGGCTACACGAGCGATTTTTTGCCCTCGATGGTGATGCGAATTTTTTGGAAATTGTGGCGTCGCCAGCGCGCGGCGAAAATAGCCTGTGTAGCCACCCTCTCACGAAGTCCGTGATTTTGTCGTAAAAAATTCAATTCATTGAATTTCTCGCGATTTTTTTCTGCGATTTTTTCATCTGTGGCATCGCCTGTGCGAGGGTGGCTACACATGCGATTTTCTCCGCGCGCTACTGACGCGACAATTTTCAAAAAAATCGCATCGCCATCGCAGGCAAAAATCGCTCGTGTAGCCGCGGCTTAAGCTCTTCATGGGCAAAAGGCACTGAGCCAACTCGTTGTGCTTAAGCCCGGCTTGACAAATCAACAGAGGTTTGTTTCTGGTTGTGTAGAGGTAATTTCAAAGAATTCTTGAAAAGCAGTTGCTTTATTTAGTACTACGAGTACTGAAATGTGAAGGTGATACTAGTTCTGTTCAGCCAGCGATAGTTTTAATTCATGCAATTGTGGCGCCAGTCGTCAAAGCTGATGCAAACGATTAACATTTCGTTTCAACAGATGTCATTCTGGACAGTCAAGATGATAAAGGAAAGCGCAAACCAAGGCGCATGCGTACTTGTTTCTCCCCACGACAACTTCAAGTATTGGAACAAACCTTTGCCAAGACACATTATCCAGATGTACTCTTGAGAGAACAGCTGGCAAATTTTACCAATCTACCAGAATCAAGGATACAGGTAACAAGAGTTACTAGCCATTCTAAGTACGTATACATGCAGTCAGTGCCACTACGTGAAGTATTGCACATTTCTATTGAGGTTCGTGTTATATGTTGAATGGAATAGCTTAGTTGCATAATCAAAGTCGTCATCTTCTGAGTAATTTTGTCTTACCAACAGTACAGCTTACTATTCAGTTGTACTGTTCGACATTTTCAACATTCTGCCAATTGTGACGAGTTGGTTTCATTTACATCCAAGTCTCAATTTTGTCTGGGCTTTCTACGTTTTGTAAAGATTTCTCACACTGAACAGATTTGTAAGAACTTCTATCACTTTTGTTAGAAACAACAACAAAAATAGGTTTGCTGTCAATACAAAGGACCAATTCTTTACCTTATTGATATTTCTTGTGAGTTTTCTAACAGGTATGGTTCAAGAACCGAAGGGCAAAGTATCGAAAACACGAGAAGTCTGGAGTAGAGATGGCGACAAAAACAAGACTCTCTCCATTTCGCAAACCTGAAAGCTTAGGAAACGGGCACGAGTGTACACCGTTGTCTCATCTTCCCCTCTTCCAAACTCCAAGAAGCGCCAGTCGACCAGTTTTGTCACCTGTTCCGAGAAAACCAAACCTGGAACGACCACATGATCATTCTCATCACCTTCCAAGCTTCTCAGCCTTTCTCCCACCTGTTCGAGAAATGCTTCCACATAGCATGATGTCGCCTTCTTTTCACTCATTCCAATGCACACCCGAATCATATCGTCAACAACCATTTCCAGCATGCACCCTCAAGCATTTTACTGATGTAGCTCCATTCGGATGTAACTGATACTTACTGAAATGAAAATGGTATCGCGCATACTTGAAATGTTCACACTATAACATGGACAGGTTAGAGTGTCACTACTACGACTGGAGCCACTTGGACAAAAAAGTATACAACAATTGCAGAAAAAAAATGAATTTCAACTTCCGCAGCAATTTGAGGCCCGCAACTTTTTTAATGCAACAAAAAACCTTAACCTCAGAAAAACTGAGTTAAAGGTCTTTCCTTCTTCAATACAACTGGCTGTGGTCCGTTTACGTTAGTTGCACTATAATCATTTGGTGGTGTTGATAAATGTTGTAAGTAGAGTTAACCTTATTTCAAGTGTCATTATTAAGTCAAGTCCGTAGTCAGAAGCCTTTATTTGCTTATCAGTAAGCTTTTTGGTAAATTTGATGGCTAAAGAGGCCACAGATTAACAGAAATGATTTGTAGCAGTAAGAATTCCAGTAAAAGTATTAGATATAGGGCTAAATTATTTAGAAGCTAATCAGTAGACCATTCCCGGAATGCCTTTACCCTTATTTTTCAAAGCAAGGTGTTTGACATGAATATGAATTTTCATTCACGTGGCAATAGATCTCATTTTCATGGACAGGGCCTCGGTCGAACGAATTTAGCATCATTTAAATGTAGCTTTCTTATACGATGTTGTAGGAGGTGGCCAAACAAATTCAAGAACTTTAAATGCAGGGAACCACAAAACGCAAAATAAGTCTCAGCCGGTACTTCTTGTTGCCGGATCTCGTTTTGTTGCGATGTTCGTACCAGACGTCACTGTAACGTGTAAATAAGGCTGGCACTATGGCAAAAGGACACTTTTATCAGTCCAATACTTCAACTTGTACAACTAGTCTTCTTCACTGGCCAGTGCTAAACTGAAGGGCATAACGGTTCTAATATTAGAGCCGTTATGTTATGTCCTTCAGTTTAGCACTGGCCCTGAAGAAAACTAGCTGTACTAGTTGAAATATTCAGGCCTAATTTAAGTGTCCTTTTCCCGTAGTGCCAGCCTTGCAATCAAAATAGTCTACAGTTCACCTTTACACCTTAGAACAAAAGAAAAGTTAAATCAGCATCCTTCAACGTCATTCAGCAGGGTGACGAAACCCTTTCAGATGTCGAATTCAACAATATTGAGCAGTGGTAAGGGGTGTTGAACCCGTTTTGTCAGAGGCCTTTGGCTGTGCATCAGGCCTCGCTCTGATAGAGAGGCTAAAGGCAGTTCGGAAATAGGCTATGGCATGCTCCATGCAGAGTGGCTGCATATAACATTTTTTTTGAAATTCATGAACATGTTTCCATAAGAGCTGACTGAGAATCAGATAAAACGCTTCTTGTTATGGAGCCCTGGTATCATCCATATATGCATTGTAAGGAGGATATAAATAGAAATACTTATAATTACACGCATGGTCTCTCCATATATGTTTTTCTCCATAATTTTTCATTGTTTTTCAATGCAGCAAAATTCTATATAGAAGTTGTTCCGTTTTAATTTGTGTGTTCAAGCTCGAAGTGCATGTCTATAATATTTACCCTCCAGGTACATTCCAAGCATTATTTAACAGCTATGTATTGTAAAAAAAATTGTAATACTGAACAAAACGATAATAATTTGTTGGCAGAATCAGACATCCTCTGATCTGTACTGATTCTTCATTTCTTGAACCCAGTCAATTATTTAACAGTTGATAATATGAATGATTAAGCACAGATTGTAAATAAAATCATCACAACTTACAACTTTTGACCACATTATCGCCGTCGCCTAATAATGTAAGCGTCCTAGAGCCTTTCAATTCTAGGGCGAGATTTTGGCCCGTTAATATGTCTGTATCTTTAGCGTTCCTGAACAAAATCCGAATTACGACCATTATATTGAAATGAAAGTTAGTGAGGAGAACTTTTCGTTTGTACTTTTATGCTAGCTATTCCGTTTATAGATGAAATCTTAAGCTGTGGCCATAAAAGGCTGTTGAGCAGAACGTTCCGATGGTACTTTAAATGTTTGAAAAGTTTTCAAACGAAATTACGAGTATTAGGAGTAAAAGGGTTAAAAAGAGTAGCCGAATTTGTTGTACTGCAGAACCTTTTTAAAACCAGTCCTGACCTGGTAAAATAGAATTGATCACAAGAAAAAAAGAGCCTTGCGGCAACCACAGTACTATGATATCCTTGCTTTCTTATATGAGTTGGTCTCATAAATTTCAAGCTTAAAAATATTCGGGTGCAACTCATCATTAACCCAGCTAAACGCACAGTGACCAACTGAGCTAACTTGCCAACTGGGAACCGCCCCTGTTTGGCTTGATAGTTCAAGTAGTTAAAGCGTTACACTTGCATCCAAGGCCAAAACCAGAGTCTTGATAGTTCAAGCCGAAATTATATTGAAGTTTTTCTCTATAAGTGTTGAAGTTGCTAGCATCACTTTCTCTTTCATCGCTTTCCAAAGTGTAAAGTCCTGGCCAAACGGAATCGTAAGTTATCGCAAGTTGAAAACTTGCATTAACTTGCGACTCCGTTTGGCCATGACTTACGTTTACTTGCGATGACTTGGGTTTACTTTGATCGAGCTCAAATTTGCACACAAGTAAACGCAAGTTTTTCACCGTTTGGCCACCCAACGCAAGTCGATGCAAGTGTGTCTCATCATTGTTTTCCTTTGTACACGCGCACGTGCAAGGCTGCACTGAAATGGCTTTCTTGCTACTTATGTTGAACTTGCGTCTACGTGCAAGTCCGTTTGGCCACCCATCGCAAGTCTCTTTTCGCAAGTTCACATTTCCTAACTTGCGTTGACTTGCGACACCGTTTTTTTTTGTTTTTGTTTGGAGAATAAGACGGGAGAGAAACCATTTTTTGCTTAGATGCCCGATGTATGTTTAATTTGATTTAATGGTTCAAGCAAATTTCGCGGTTTTTTATCCATCGCCCTTTCTCTTTTGTGAAGTTCATTGTTTGCATCTTACTATGTAAACACGTACGTTGCTTGCTTCTTTCAAATAACCTGAGGAAATGTCTAGGTGTTTGAAGTTGATAGTCGTGTGGTGTTTCACATGGACAATAATGTATCTGGCATGTCAGGCAAAGCAAGAAAAAATGGCAAACCTTCCGGCCTGTGTTCACATGTTTATACGTTGTTTTGATTAAACTAAATAATTCAGTTTTATTAAGCTATCGCTTTTTGTCTTAAATAAAATTGATTCTTGGTTTTCATCAATATGTTAAAATGAGTTTGCATGCACGAACAGAATTCAGTGAGTTAAACAGTGGGTTCTTTAAGCAGGTAAAGAAATCGATGTTCCTAGTTTCTCTTCAGAATAATTTAGATGACACCCTAACATTTTTATCGTACCTTAAAATTGAAAAGTAATGCCAAAGTATTAGTGTTACGACATTTTGAAAATTGCTGTATATCGTGCGGCCACTATATTTAATCAAATTTTAAAATTCTTTACTTCTAAAGCGAAGCAATTCTCTTTGGTGTGTAAAAAATATGAAAAGAAGAGGTGATGGCCTTAGTTTAAGTTTTCGAATTTTAAAGACATCACATAAGAACAAGCAATTGTTTGCATCTTACTAATGAAAATTGAAATAACATGAACAATGCCTAAGTATTTCAAGTTGACAGCGATCCAGTCTTACACGAGGAAAATCGTCTAACTGGCATAAAGCAACATAAAATGGAAAACATTCTGGCCAATGTTCACATGTTTGAAGGTTTTTCATCAAACTAGCATTGATTGATGTTGTTGCACAAAGCTTTGACTCACGCAGAGTTGTCGTAAACAGAAGTCAAAGGCACTAACCACAGCCTACAGCAAAACAAAAACAGACTTACGTGGTTTATGGCGCCATATGGAACAAATCAGTACAAAAAAGTCGCGAAACCAAAAACCCGGGAGGTACTACGCTAATTAAGCTACTGCATGGAACACTACTTTCATTAATGAGCAGAAAGCGAAAATACACTGCAAAGTTCTGGCACAAGAAATTGAATACAGTAGAGTTTTTATTTGTAGGTCAAATCAGCCACAATCACCCTCATTATCTATGCAACACGGAGTTGCAAATGCTTCTTTTACGTCAATATTTAAGTAAGTGTTCGAAGCTTCTACAGAGAGTAGTTCGAGGTTTTGGGAATGAATACTGTCTCCCGGTGCCCTGCAATAAATTGTCTTATACTGCTTGTTGTTCTCATTACACTCTGAATGTCACTGAGAAACGGCATTAGGTGAGAATCTTTCTAAATTTGTCGACGATCGATGGTTAAGAGGGGCTAACAAGCTGACAACATAGCAATCTAAACTGGCGTGATTTATTAATAAGACTTTCGCTCTTTGGAAATGTCCTTTGCTTAGACGAAAGCAATACAGTAATTTATCATTTTATTTCATCATGCCACCAACAATTTTTACTTCATCATTATAGTTTTCTTTAATTCAATTTTCGAAGCAAAGTTTTTATGTTATTTGTCGAAAGCAAAAAGGCCACTTGAGAGAATGCATGGACATATTAACTTCATTTGTTGAATGTTTTGTTATCAATTACACATTAACATCAGGTGCTGTAATAATCATTTTCTTACGGCACACTCGAGGAAACACACGCTTTGTGTTAGAGCGGTTCATTGGAACGGGACACACAAACACTGCCGCACACCCTCGGGCGGTTCCTACGTTAATTTCATTAATTAAAGCCAAGGGTCCTCTAATATCAAAATTGTCAAACCCTAATTCACTTCCAAAGACGCCCCTAGTCACCGTCGAAAAATCTAATGTTATTTGCAAATTTTTGAATAACAGGAAAGAACTCAGTCTCAGCAGCATAGGAGTTTACGTCTTTCACCCGTAAGACACAGCTCGAAAGTCAGAAACTGCATGAACCAAGATTCTACACAACCTGTTTAGTGTAGTTGAACAATAACAAAATTAAAGTTGAAGTGAATTTTTCACTGAGAGAACGTTTTCATTATCCGTTAAATGAAAAGTATAAAGAGATTGTTTCGACCCAGTGGGAAGCTTGTTATACAGATACACACGGTATCTGTTAACTATAGGTGGGTAATAAAAGTTTCGCACGGTGAGTAAGCAACATATTGTCTTTGTTAGTGAAACTTGTAAAGAAAAGTTGGAGGTGAATCTGTTGGAGCTGCATGAAATGAACCTTTTAAATCTGAGTTGATTTTACCAAATCATATGTTGACATAACACTAGCAGATCGATTTAAATATATTCCTTCCCCTCAGCTTCATTTAATTACAGTGTAGGTTTTTCTTTTGAACTGAGCATAAATCTTATCTCACAAAACCATTCCTTTGAAAATCTTGTGTCTTTTATGATGAGAATCCGCGAACAAAAGCTCTATGAAATCAAGGTGTGTTTGTTAAATAATTACCTTCAGAACTAATTATCATTTCCTTGACTATCACGGTTGCGCTTTCTTAATTAAGACAATGGCTTCAAGTTGTAGTGAAAGAACAGTTGACAACCTCGATTTAATCCACCTATTTAGTTTTTCAGGAGCTCCTGGTTTGTCTGCAGTGTTGGAGGTAAGCATCTAAAATTAAAGGTTTTTTTGTGTGAGCTATTTAGTAATCGCCAAAGCCCGAATCTTAAGAAAGATTTTTGAACAATTATATATAAATATGTGAATTGTCGCATTAAAACAAGGAAATTTTTCTTGTACATGGAGATTGTGCACAACGCACAGAAGCCGCTCGGAAGCTGGTCATTATTCGATCAATGAAAATTAAGTCTGAGGAGCGGGTCGCAAGGTTTCGAATCATGACCACTAGTACGTTGTTTTCCGGTCTAACCAATGAGTTTGTCTCTTAACATAGAATGAATCCTGAGCGTAAGATAAGATCAAAGGGGCATGCTCTTTAATTTTTAAAAATTATATTTACTAAATACATCTCACGCCAGTGTACCCTGCTTTTGCAAGGCTTGATCTAGCCTCCCGCTAAGTTATTTGGGCTTGTCTTGGGGGAGGGGGAGAGGGGGGCACTTCACCCATGTTTGGGTGTGATGGTGTCGCTGAGGGTCTAAGCCCTAAGCCTGTGCAGGACAGCAACCTCCATTTTAGGTCCCTGTTTAGGACAAATGACAAAATACGCTCTCACTTGTTTTACACAATTTTAAAGTGTTTAAAAGACCAGCAAGCCTCTCCGATCAAGGATTGCTAAATACTGTACTGTATAAGCCATATTTAACGACGACAATGATTTATCGTGCAACCATACGCTGTTTAGGACAAGTTCAGACCCTGTTTAGGACAGACACGCATAAAATTATACACGTTAAATCAGGACAGAGAGGCCGAAAACCACACTCTGTCCAGCGGCAGGTTCCCGTATAGGCCATGTTCAGGGAGAGTTCCCCCCCCCCCCCCCCGCACTTGGTGGCTTGTCCCATATAATAGGAGAGGAATATGTGACGAGCCAAAAGAACGTCGACAGGAGGCTTGGATGGAGACAGCTGAAGGAGGTTCTGTTGAGGAAAATGTCAGTTGTCCATTAAAAAAAGAAAGGAAATTAGTCGTAATTGTCAGTTCCGAGTTTGGCCAGTTTTCAGATGTCAGCAATGACTTAATTTCCAGTTTGATGTAAGTTTTAATTAATCAGAATTTCGTACCATTTGTGTTGCTTGTATTATGACACGCCGGGCGGGCTCGTCAAAATACGGTACAACTGGCAAAAATATAGATTATTCAACTGCATTCAGTAGAGTACAAATAATACCCAAAACGAGTACAAATACCCCACGGTATTTGTACTCCAGAAGACCGGTTTGACAGGTTTTCTACAAATGCCACGTCAGGAATTAGGCTTACAAGGTGAACGATGAAAAAATGGCCGAAACGCTCGTTTTTCCCGAAGAAAACAATGAATGCTTACCAAATTTTGAGGGTTTTAACGAAAACGAGATCCTAGAGACAAGCAATGACCTAGACGAGAGTGAAATTTCTTTATTTATTAAAGAAAATCGAAACGTATTAAAATACAACAGAAAAGACAAAAACTGACCTCAAGTCCGTTAAAAAAACAAGGGCCATTGAAGAAATTCCCGCCGAGGAACTTAACAATCTTTTATGTCATTTGTTTGTCAAAGTCAGGAAAGGGAACCCATCTTTTCTAAGGAGCTGTCTTCAACAAATGCACAATTGTTGTCGGTCAGAAATCTCCACCAATATCTCTTCCAAAACGACGCGTGGTTAGTGATTCGGACGAAGATGACTGAGCTTGAAGTACTGTTTAACTTTGTTTGACTTGACTTTCGAGTTCTGTTTGTTCTGTCGAGTTCAGGGTTCTTTCTTTTCGTAGTTTTACTGGGTGACCAAGAACATTGTTGTTCACCTAACTGTAAACCCGAAAATAATTCAGTTTTGCCTTGTTCCATCTTTGTTTTCCTTGCAAGTTTGAAATAAAATCACGACGCTTCGCTCGATTGACAGGTTTGACAAATTTTCGTTTTTGACCAATCAACAACAACCTCACGTCAAGTGCGCGAAACCTAACCCCGCTGGCGCGCTCACTCGCTGCTCAGAAGTCACGTTAGTTTGTCACGCAACTCAGACAGTTTATAAACCACTTTTCCATTTTGTAGCTAAGTTGAATAATAAATCCCTTATTAGACGGTTGAGCGGTTGAGTGTGTAGTATCGTGGGATATTTTTACTCGCCTCTTGTATTTTGACTCGCCCTACGGGCTCGCCAAAATACGGCGCGACTCGTAAAAATATCCCACGATACTACACATTAAACCGTCTAATAAGATATACGGCGATACTTCACACCGACGCCGTCAATATAATGCAGTATTGCCGTTTCAAAATCGCAATTAGTTTTGTATCACGATTCAATCATTTTTCGGGCAAATCTGAGAATTTCTTGCACTGATTGAAAGATAAATTCTAACGAGTCGCCAACTGTTGAACACGAATGTTTGTACGCCTAATCAAATCTTTGTTTTGCAGAAAAATTATGAAAATGTGGACTTTCCTCACCATAAATCGGTGCTTGAAAAAACGAATTCGAAATTGTATCTTTTTGCAGTTTTCGTAAGTTCCAGATTTCGACAAAACAGGTAAAATAACGCAAACTCGACGAGCTTTTCATTCAAAACTTTCAAAAACAGGAGTGCGTGATTAGCGCGCGCACAACAGCACCTCGACAAAACCATGCAAACTATTAAACTAACAGTAAGTCCGTGAATAGGCCGAGAAAAGATGTACATCAAAATCTTTACAATGGAAAATTTTGGAGACACAATTTGCGCTATTTATCATGCACAATGAAGTGAAAAAGTATGAAGTTGGTAAAATGTAAGAAAAATGGCAAATTTTAGAGACACAATTTGCGCTACTTATCACAATGTAGTAAAAAGTATAAAGTTAGTATTCCAGAATTGCCATTTAGAGCAAAGCGGCCAGAAATATAAATTATTTTGTCATTTGAAAGAAAAGTGAAAGTGATATTTAATTTTGGAGTCCATATTATCGAAAATCCAAGGTAAGACGACGTTTAAAGTGTTTTTAATTCGTTTTAATACATGCAACATAGCTTTATTGAACTCTTTCATTTCCAAGAGAGCTCATGTTCAGTGAATGGGAAAAATTCTCAATTTCATTTCTTAAAGTTGTGATAAACAAGAAGCACCACTGGAATATACCGTCCAATAGCTTTCAGTCTGTGTTCACACTTTGTAAGATCAGATGTCACCTTACGCCATAATCATACGCCGTGTTACCGGAAAGTAAGAACCAACAGATTTAAGATTTCATCAGCAGACTCAAACGATAGGGACGTGGATGGAGGTATGCATGTTTTACGGTTTAAACAATTTAATCCACCCATGGCAATCTTAGCCTCTTGCAAGTTTGCGAAAGGTCCTCTTCTAGACTTTCTCAAAGTCCGACAGCGTCGTTCGCTTTCGCGACTTCGTCGCGCTCGCTCACTCGCAGTCGACTTGTAGCAAGTTTAGTCTTCTTCCTCCAGGCCACTTGAAGCTCTCGGTACCTAATTAGGGACTTAAAGGCCGCAGGGGAGAAACTAGGTCCTCAATATTCATTTATTTAAAGCGTAAGCACGAAGTGGTAACGACATTGCACGAAATATTCATGAATAGGCCCTGCAGTAAAATGTTCGGTTTCTGATTCGATAATTGAACGTACGTTTTAGGCCCCGTCCACACGTATCCGTTTTCGTTTGAAAACGCAACTTTTTCTTTGTGGATTGGCCTTCCGTCCACACGTATCCGGTGAAAACGGTGACCGAAAACGCGAATTTTCGAAAACGCTCTTCAGAGTGGAAATTTTTGAAAACGCCGTTTTCGTGTTTTTGTGTGGACTGTGACTGAACTTTTCGAAAACGATGATGACATCACAGTATTGGATCCTTTTCTGGCATGATGCCCAATTGACATTTTCCGAGGTCTCAGAGACGTTAAATTCGATTGTAACTTTAAGAAGCAGCTCCATTTCGTCATCTGTCTAAACAAACGAGTCAGCCTTGCTCTTGCTTTTAGATCTACCCGGTTTTTGTCCTAACTGCAACATCTTTAAACTATGTCCTTGCTAATTTTCAAGTTCCTAACGAAGACAGACACGCGAAACGAAGAAAATGGCGCCACTTGCTGTCTTGCGAGCTCATTTTACTGGTAAATGCGCATGTTCCGTCAGCAATATTAGCGTTTTCGAATCGTTCTAGCGTTTTTGTGTGGGGACGGGCGAAAACGATTTGAAAACGCTACGTGTGGACGCGACCTTAATGGTGTGGCACGGAAGGTCTTTCAAGCATTTTTAATTTAAAAAATGCACTGGAGGCTGGCTTTCTGTGTCTGTACTGTCGAAGGCCGTCATTTTTGTTTTTTTTTCTTTAACTGAAACGTTAATGGAAACTTTGTTGAAGTTTCCCATCAAAACAAAACAAAAAATTGAAAAAGGTATTTCTTATATCTAATCTAGAACTTCGAAACGCTTATATTTTTCAATCCAAACAGTTTTCGATATCCAAATTGCCGGCAACGAATTGTTCTTTTCTGCACTGTGAACAATAGCTGCTGGAATCCAATTTCCACAATTAGCATAATGAAAGATTTCGTAGCTTAAACACTCGTGTTTATTCGGCAAGCCTTCGGAAGCCCTAAAACCACCAATTTTGTGTCCAAGAATACAGCGCGGATACAGAATCTCCTGAACTGACACAGCAGGGAGTTAAACTAGGTGTGTTGTAGATTGTCACAACAGAAGCAATATTTTCAAACAGACGTTTCAGTTAACAGAATATTGAAAGCTTGGTAAAATCAAGAAGCTTTGTCTTCTCCTCCAGGGGAAAACTTGGACACAAGTTTTCCAAATCCTAACTATTACGTTGAAAGGTCAAAGCATCGCAATGAAGCACAATCTATCAAATAACAAAACAACAACCTTTTTGCACTTCCACAATTCCCCAAGCTCTCTGTTAATTTTCAACGGAAGCGGCTTCTACCAACATTTTGCCTTAAATCCACTCATGAGCAGCTGCATGTCACCCTCGGCCTTAAGCCTTAGAAAAAACGTTACCGTGACGGCTTAGTCTGTGTATTTACGTCCTTTGATTCTACTTCGCGATTATTCCAACTCGTTTGACTTGTCTGTTGTGGCTGAACTATCCGGGAGCTGAATTCTTAGGGCAGGTAGAGAAAGGAAATTCACCGTTGAGTGCTGCCGTTCTCCTAAACCCTTAAAACTGGTCATCTTACGTTGCTGTTTTGCAAAGCACGGCAAAGAAATGCACCGGAGTGTATAACGCAAGTTTAGAACCATTAGCCTCTTTTTTTTTTTACGTTCTCGTTACCGTAGCCATTGTAGTTGCTCAAACTCTCTATCGATGGTTTTACTGAAGGGATTATATTTCTCGTAATAACTGTATGCACGGCATTACAGTTGACTCCAGATAACTCTAACGCTCAAGAGAAATCAATAAAGGTCCAGTTATTGGGAATTTGGGGGATGGGACGGCGCCTGCTGATACCGCTTATGACATGTATTCTCACAGGAAGAACTGAATCGTTTTGTGTACCATAACAACAAAAAACTAGAGAAATTGACACAAAGGACAATTAGACACTTGAAAAATGCATGCTGCTCAATTTTGTTGAAATTGGATTTAATGTTACAGAGTATGCTTTGTCTCATTACACTTTGACAAACGCGGTTCGAGTTATCGAGGGTAAAATTATATTAAAATAAAAAAGACACCAAGGGAAAGATTCACTCTCAGGTAGCGGGCGGTTGGAGTTAATGATGGTTAAATTACAATAAATGTACGGAGCAAATCCATGCAGGGGAACTCACTTTTGGTTCGAGTTAACGCGAGCTTTGAGTTACTGAGTGTTCGAGTTACCGAGAGTCAACTGAATATTCAGGAGAAACTAAAGCCTGCAGGAAGAAATTAAAACAAAAGACTTAATTTGAAGCGGTCATCAAAGGGACATTGTGAAAACTAACAAAGTTTACAACTTGTTCGGCTCGCGCTCTTTAGCTGAATATTTAAGTGAAAAATATAGCCTTTGTCTTTTCGAAAGTACTTGCTGGCCTTTTTACTGACTAAAGGGACATTTCTATCCGTCCGATTACTAGACAATTTTTTTTCCGGTTACGAAAGTTCGACGTGACTTTTCAGTGAAGAATGCTGTAGACTATCGGTACGGTTAAATTGGAATATCTAAGGTAATGTATTCCACCAAAATGACTTTTGTGTTGCCCTGGGCACAGGGAATTCTTACGAGGCATTTACATCAGCAAGTATGTTTCTCTTTATTAAACTTAAACAGCTGAGGTTCAATTTTTCTTTTTAACACAGTCTTCTAAAAGAGGTAAGCGAAAAATAACTAATGGTCGTAAATAAATGATACATGCAGCCGGAGGTGTATTTTAAGATTCACGAATAAGATACATAACAATTAAACTGAATATTATATAGAGTGGAAATGTATATTTGCCTTTCGGTATGAAGTAGTATCCGTTAGTAATTCATTATTCTTTTGCCCCAAGTCGCAAAAGGAAGATGAATCCGCTCTGAAATAAAGAAAATCAATCGAACCATATTTCTAATACTAATGCACTCATTGTGTAAGAACACAATATCTCAAACAGGCGAGCCTGCTGACATGAGTCTATGAAAAAAAAAGGCACAATACTGATATGGAGCAAATCTTGTGGAACTGCGGTATATGTTTGTAAGTAACTGAAGGCATTAAATGATCTTCTTCAACCTACCTAATGAGCAAGTTGAACTATCGAGCTTGATTTTTGCACTCAGGTTGTTCATCATAACGTCACAGTAATGTGCATGAAATAAGGAAAGAGTGTAAGCAACAGAAATATTTAAGTATTTCGCCTTGTGAAGTTACAAAAGAAAGGCTTCCGCATTCTTCTTTGATCTGATTTTAAAGCAGTTGGGTTTTTGCAGCAACATTGGAAAGGAGAAATGAGAGGAAGTCTCAATTCCATAAAGAAAGAATAGTAAAATAAAGTGTTTCTAGTGTTAACGAATGAAACTGGTAATGATATGCATGATAGAAGCATGTTTATGTATTTACTAGTTACAATTTGCAAGATGCGAATTAAGGAAGCATTTTACTTTAGACGTCAATGTTTTTGTTTCCTTTACTCGCACAATAAAAGTTGAATTTCACTTTAAAGAAGCAAAGATATGAATAAACATATATTTTTTTAAAAAACGAAAGAAACTTTTAAAATAGAGACATCTTTCTACATTCACTACATTAATAACAACATCGATATATATCGCAATTAAGAAATCTATTATAAAGAGGGAGTTTAAATTAATGGTCCATGAAAATCTTTCTAGTATTACAGCGATCGAAAATCATAACAACGAATTTCAGTAATATAATGCGAGGAACCCAATACGTCCAATATAGGCCTGGAATTTTCCCAACAGAGATCTTTAGAGTTGTTCCAGTTTCGGATGATCCACCTGACTACAAATCAGCACTGTTTGCCGTGACTCATGACGAAGCTGCTTTCGGTTGTCTATCCGGCCACGGTTGTTTTCGTTGGGTCGAAAATTTCTTGTATTAAAGATTCTATAAAAACAAGCGATATTTGTCAAGATACTTTGGGGATTTAAAAAAGTGCGATGCATATATTTTATTAAACTAGCGTGAGGTCCGTACTGGGAAACAAATTGGTCGAGTTCCTTTTTTGGAAGTTTAAACTTCCAAAAAAAGAACGAGACCACTACTTTCCCAATACGGACCGAACAAGCTAGTTCAATATTAAAGGAATTATTATTATGGCTTTTTACAAATTTGCGAACAGCAAAGCGTATTTCTACTAGTAAGCGCGCGCTACAAAGAAGAAAGAAAGGAACAAAGATTTTCATAATTCCATTTTCGCGGAGGTTTTTGTCAAAATTATAGGCAAGAAAGGAACAGCAAGGTTTCGGCTTCATACACAACTGTCCTCTCTTCTAGAATTTTTCAAAAACACGATTTATTGAGATCTTTTCGTGAGCGGTCCGTCTTAGCGGTCCGTATAGGAAAATTCGGACTGCTCAGGAAACCAACCAGAAAGCTCCTTTTCAGCGCGGGTCATTTCAGCCATATAATAAATGGGTGTTTTGTATAGCATGCATGGATCAAGAATTGTTTTTCCTGAAAGGTCTTGGAGGATATCGCCTGCCAACATGCACTGTCTTGCTGCAGAGAAACAATTTTGGCCTAGAACGTGACTCTCGTTGGCGCATGAAATCTGTATCCAATTTAGAATAAAAATCACTAAAGAAAAGTCAACAAACATCTCTGAATTGAAAATGACGGAAATTGCTTTCTACTTTAAGGCATTTTTAACACCATTTTCCAATTTCTTTGCAAGGAAAAGTACCAGGCATAGACCTCATTTAGTTAAATACATCCATAATTTCTCGCTGTTGTAGAGCTTCTGTGTATTTTCGGTTTGATTCTTTGCTGAAGGATAGATTGAGATGCGTTTTTCTTTAGTTTTCCAAAAAAACGTCCGTGCGACTTTTAGTGTTTGCATCATCTGGTTGTGTTTTAATTACTTTTATCAATGGAAACCGATATTTATTCCATGTCTGGGATTCGAAAGACTTCAAAAAGTCTTCAAAAGTAATATTCAATTTACCCAGCATTAATCACTTTCTAATTGTTATTGGGCTCTTTAGTTAAAACAAGTTCCTATTGTCTTGCAACGTGCGGGCACGGAAAACAATGGAAAGCTATCTTAAAGATATTATCCGTAGAGTGCACTGGTGTCAGTAAAAGGGCCGTTTTATCCTGATTTAGAGCCACAAAATACACAAACACGGTTTGTCATGCAAATTTCTTTCTAAAAGCTTTGACAAACGAAGCAAGTTCAAGATTTGGAGTGTAGGGTCAGAAGTCTAACTTCACATACAAACAAAAGTTTTTTTGTAGACAGTGTTCGAACGAATCTGCTATTGCCGTAGTGATTCTAGAGATTCACAAAAATAGCGAGATGAGAGGACACTCAAACATATCAAAACTGTCTTCTCTCTTCAAATGGAAAAGATAAATGACAGGAACTAAATAAACTCTCTTCCGTCGTTTGCTACGAGTTTAGATTGCAGTGATACAGTTTCGGTTCATATCGGCACGGTAGTACACGCCTGACCCAATTAAAACTCCTTTCCTTTTCTCTCGCAAACCTTTGAAAAACTCGATATCTTTTGATCTCATTGATCATCAAAGGAGAATAAAGCCTACAACAAAACGCTCTTGGGAAAAAGCCGTAAACTAATTGCTAAAACACTTGTTTAAAGAATGTAGAACATTTTGATGTTCGTCTGACTCCTATTGTTCTTCCATTTCTTTTTTGGTGATACTGGTTTAGCAAAATAAGGGAAGCTTTGGTTAAGGAAGCCTTTTTTTTTTCGTTCACTCAATCGGCGATCTTTTCTTCCCGAGATTATAAAGTATGCTTCTTTTATTATTGTACATCTCGGATCGACTTTGCATTCTAGCGTTTTTTTCCCGCACAATTTCTTTATCTGTTTTCTTCGCTTTCAAGAAACAAGTTAAACGCTAGGAATTTTAACCATTTTCGAAACAACCTTATTCAGTCAGAAATGTGTTCGTCGTCGTCGATTTCTTTTAAGACAAGTTTGCAAAATTAAGGTACGTGAAACTAAGTGTGTGGTGTTTATTGTGAATAGAATAATGATACCCGTTTGGTCCTAGTAACGGAATAAAATGACAAGACCAAATTTTAAGTCGCGCAATGTTTAAAAAAATAAAATGAGGCAGAAAAGTATAACATTTAAGTTCTAAAGCGCAAATACAAATAAACTCTAGATAACCATGGTATCTGTAAAGTTTTGTCTGAAATCCGTACTATTAAAAGAATTGTTTAGTATTGTAAAAGGGAATCAGGGAAAATTGTCCAAGCAGATTTCAATGCATTAATCTATGCTTCATGGAGGTGGCCGTGTGCTTTTTGTTTAGTATATGGACGATACCAGACGTTTTTCATTAACTAAATGAGAAAGTATCAAACTGTTACTTGTCTTCAACTCAGAGAATTACAATTTCAGCATGGAAGCAAAGACTAGGAGCTTTTTGAGAAGCATTTATTTGTTGCAAGCCCTTCCCTTTAGACTACCAGCTCCGCAGAATACCATGAACGACAGGTTATTGTAAAAAGTTAGGCATAAAGGTCTTTTGCAAAGAGGCCAAGGCTTTGTTAAGGGATTAATTCTTGTGAGAATGCAGACTTCAATGACTAAATTCCTAGGGGTAGCATTTTGCTCCTTATAAATAACTTGTAGGTTCATCTTAAACAGAGTGAAAGATGTTCCCTCATATATCGCTACAGAGGTTTAGTTGCTGTTTGGTATGCCAGAGATATTTACATTGACATAAAGAAGCGAATTTGTGATTCGTAAAACCGTGGTTATAAATGCTAAGGCCATTGAACAAGAAATCTTCCCAAACTCGTTTTCTCTTAACATAGAAATAAATAAAATCAACCACAACGTAATAAAAATTGAGAGGAGAGAGTACACTGATCATGATCCAAGCTTGAAATGACGGCCTCTGGGAACACGTCACCTGGAATATTTAGATCATGAAGACCAATTTTCAAGTTTGTTTACTCACGCTCGAGAAAAATGACCTGAGTTTTGAAATAAAATCTGGCTGGGTTGTTATTTTTTCACTGACCTTGTGTTGACTGAAAAGATCAAAGTGGTTCTGAAATTATCATTTATGTTGGAAAATAGAAAACCTGTCGTTTTGCCGTTTTGGATTACATTATGCGCAACAAAAACTCGCATTTAATCCATGAAGATGACTTACGATGTCAAGAAACAAAGTCTAACTTTCATGATTTCACACGTTTTGTTGGCTCGTGTCTTACGCTAAGTCAATAACTGTAACAAGACCTTGTGATAACTTTGACGGTTGCCTTGTAATTAGACGGGTCTTTGTTGTTTCCGCATGCGGTATTGTTTCCCGTTTTATGACCTCCGCTAACTACCCGCAGAAAACGAAAGAAAATTACTTAATGAGGAAATCAATACCATGAGGCTGCAAAGAAGAGGAAACAAGTTGACGAACGCAATTCTGTGTGATCTTTTCTATTTTTTAAATTGTATTTCGCATATGTAATTTGGATGAACCCTTTGTAAGGTTGTGTCTCCCAAAAACTGAAATAAAGTCGATATAACGTCATTGACCGTCTAACTATTATTAATATTCGGTAAAATACCGTGTCTTCCTTTCTTCGTTTTAAATTTTAAGTCAGAGTAAAATGATAAGAAAGACACATCCTCATACGGATACAGTAGTTTCAGTTAGCGTTCTTTTTTATAGCCACACATAGGAACACATCCGCCAAAGTCTATAATCCTTCAGTGTTACTTAGCTTCTTATAAAGAGAAAAATACAACAAAAATTAAAAAAATGTAGAAAGAAGTCAAAGAAATTCACAACCTTAGCTGAATCAAAGATTCATAAACGACCGAACCTACAAGTCTCGAGTAATTTTGTTTACTTGTTTATACCGTCACAGTGTTTTCGCAACTTTCCTTGCTGTCGGGAATAGCGAAGGAGTAGGTGCGAATTTGGTAGATGACCTTTGCTTCATTTTCCAAGAAAAACTCCGTCTTATTACGTTTAGCATATTAATACGCACAACTTCAGGGAAAGATAATTCTGTAGTTCGAGGGCGGCATCGTGGTTTGCCATTGTTCATTTATACAGTCAGCCCTCCCCTTGCCTTTTACTCTCTAGAAATAAATGGAACGCTCTTTTTCAATTGATATCAACAACCCAGAGAAAAAAATTAGTCACTACTTGCCTGATAAAGCCGATCAACTAAACGCTTTATTGAAGGAAAGGAGGGTTTTACAGGTTTTGTTTTGGCCACGATCTCCGGAGCTTTA
This sequence comes from Siderastrea radians, assembly GCA_964017195.1. Classification (NCBI taxonomy): domain Eukaryota; kingdom Metazoa; phylum Cnidaria; class Anthozoa; order Scleractinia; family Rhizangiidae; genus Siderastrea; species Siderastrea radians. The sequence goes on from OZ024894.1 coordinate 35,699,683, forward strand.
TTCTATTCAAATTCGTTGTGCGGAGGTTTTTCTACAACGTGCATCGCCAAGAATTTCCCGCCCGATTAGACGTGTAACCTTAACCCACCATTACAAAAATTGATGGACTGATTGCATAAAACCAAGCATGATTTTTCGCCTCCTCTGTATTCTTATATCAGATATGCAAAGACAGTTTTGTTTCATTTTATTCGTTCATTTTCTTCTCTTTTGGACTCAATGCGGTACGAATTCACTTTGTTTCTTTTCCAAGGGAAGAAGTGTAGAAAAATAATAAGTTTCGCCGACAGCAAATATGCTTAATTTTCTATTTAACACTTCTTCGCACGATCAGATTAAGAATGTTTTTTTTTTGGACTAAACAATGGACTAGAAAAGCTTAGGTAACCTATGTATAGTCTCGTTTTCACTACACCTTAATAACTGGAAAACGCAGAAAGTAGTGTTTTCCTGAAGGACGAAAAACAGCAAAATACAGCATGATGTAACAGAAAGCACTGATCTAAGAAAAAAAGTGTATATATGAGACAATACGTATTTCAGAACTGCGTAACGTTATTTTTCGGGAAGCTAAGGAGAAAAATGTTGACACTGATCTATAATCAAATAGAGGTCTAAAGGATACGCTTGTCTGAAGGATACGCCAAAACGGCACAAGATGGAACAAACGTCTTGCGTTGGTTGTTTGGAAATTAAGCCAAGCTCATTAATTCATTTGTTAAGTCGGTAGAACTTTCTGCTTTCTGTGGGTCGTATCAGCTAATCTCTTTTAAAACAATATGATAAAAATTTACTAAATGTTTTGCTATTTGCTTGTCATCAACATATAACAAAAATGATATTCTTGCGAATATTCTGGTAACGAAAAAAGCCCATCCCCACAAAATTACAGATGCTAGCAGATCTCAAACCTTTGCATCGAATTTACCAGCGACCAAAGCAATATAGGTTTCCCTTATGTGAGATTACTTTGTACAGTACATTTCAAGTGTCAATTTGTTACTTTGCTATTGAAGTGGGAGGAGACAAAGCAAAGCCTTTACCTGAGGCGTTTAAATTTACTTTTTTACTCCCACATTCATAGGAAATGAATTTCTTTCTCGCTCAAATAAAACCTCTCAGTTCCATGGGATATAAACAGATTTCGAAGCTACGAATTCATTGATGTCCTGCGTGTGGGCTGCTGAGATTGAGAAATTAAGTGCGCCAGCGGAAATGAAGCAGAAATCCCCCTTAATTGCTCTTTACACTTCATGTTTCCCTCATCAATTCAGATTGTTCGATTTGATAGATGATATTTCGGAATGGAAAGTGAAAATCTAATTTCCGTCTTCATGATGAGAGAAACGTGCTAATGGTTTTTTTTGAAGTAAATATCTTTCTCGAGGGAATTTATTGGAGGCAAGGACAAACCAAAATTAATTTTCCAAATCTGATCAGTCATAACTAAATATTCATTCACTCAACTGAGGAAATGTTGAGAATTTAGTATTTGCTCAGTTTGCTGACCAAATCATTTAAGGAAAACGAAGAACAAAATATACATTCATGTCATTTTAGGCGGTCGATTGACAATGTTTGGCATAACAATGGCAATATTTATATGGCGAAAACGCCGCGTGTTAAATAATTAGGACCTAACGACTTTTACTAGTCATTTACGTTCATGTTTAAGTCTCACTAAGAAAAACGAAAGGTCCTTTTACGCATCTTATTTAGTCACCCTTTTTTTAAAAAGGGCCGAAAACATTGCGATGTAAGGATATAAACCAAACTGGCCATTTTTACAGAAATGCTTAGTTTGTGCGAAAATGCTTTGTTACGTTTGGAATAATCTTTTACTTATTCTTATTTGGGTTCATAAATATCCCACATGTTTAATGTTTTTTACTGTTAAAGTTACACATTTGACACGCTGCTTCTTGTGTTTTTAACACCCGGGAAGAACTCAATGAGCCACGCATGCGCAAATGCATCGCTAGTTTTGGGTTTATTCGTGCTCCATCTGGTGTACTCATTTGTCATCCCACACATTACCGCCAAAACAAGCAGAGATAACAACGCTAAAACACTCCAACAAGCTGTGTTAGATAGCAGGAATGGTGATAAGGAAATATGATAAGAGATCTATTAAAGAAAATTGTAGGACTTTTACAAAGGGAAAAGAAACCTCAATTTCAAAAACGTGCAATTTCAACACGTAAGTGCTGATTAAGGCAAACGCGGTGTGAAACCAAAACTAACAAATCGGTCTCTCTAATGTCCGTTTAAAGGAAATAAAACTGCTTTTGTTACCCGTATAAAACTCTAGAAATGCGATACGTTTCACATTAAGCAAATCTTCCTGCCTTTGGCATTTGTGAATAAAGTAACTATTGCAGATTAATGAAATATTCCGGCGTTTTTAATTTCTCGAGAACAAGGATGTTTTGACAATGCAGAACCCATAATTAAACTTTAATGCATCATCAGTTTGCCTACATGAAAAATATTGCGTTAAGGGGAGAGATGCTTAAAATGGAGTAATTTCCGGCGGGTAAGAGGCGGGAGTGACTTTTACCAATGCGAATGAAATCAAAGGTCAATCACAAGGAAGGTTTTAATTTCGTGTTGAACGGATGAATTGGTAATTTTGTTTGATGAATACGTGCTGCGTCGAGAAGGGATTGTCGCTAGATAAATAGATTAACAGTAGTTAATTACTTTTTATTATGTATCAATCAGATAATTTGCCATAGTGGCAAGGGTCTCAACAAAGGATTTTTAAGAATTTTAAGACTGAGTGCAATTTTAAGATTTCGGTGCGGTCTACAAAGCAAACAGCGCAAATTGCTACGAAAAATTTAATTTCTAAGATTGAATGATCATTTAGCATTTTAATGGAAGAGCACAAAAAATATGCAAAATGACAAGCTTGGGAGAGGGTGAGAAGAAAACATTACTTTATCATGGTAAAATTTCATAGATGGTTATTTCCCGCAGTATCAAGTTGATAATGACAGGATAGGAACAAATTTGTCATTCCAAATTTTTAAAATTGATATTTTTGTTCTTTTGCCTAAAGATGAACTATTTTTGCTGTTTTTTTTTTTAAGTAAAAAAGAATAAAATTTCACTTTGGCATAGGATTATTTTTATTTCAAGATCGATTCGTCTTAAAAAATTTATGTTCAATAAAAGTATCACTAAGAAAATAAGATTATTTTGACCAGAAGAAAAAAATGGGCTTTATATTGTATCCAGTTTGAATTGCACAAACAAAATTGAGTTAACATTTGGCATAGCCTTTCATTAAACTGTAACGAGTGTTAAGGGGATTTGAAAGGCCTATTCGCACTTCCATAAAATTAATTACATGGCCGTGAGTCCGTACATGAAACTATAATTCCTACTCACATTATTGAGACGAAGTATGCATTTTCTCTTGTTCACCTTCACAAAACATGTCTTTCTCGTGTGCCATGCATAATAAATGAAGGCGATGGCCTGTCTTCAATAAAAAGAGTATCGTTCGGCTCGCTTTATTTTGATCTTTTGCTCTTCAAATGGCGTGGAAAACTAGAATCTGCAGCAGATGATAGCATTTCTCCCATAAAAGAAAGGTTAATATAGAAAATTACATAAAACGCCCAAAGTCTTTGTGCCAACAATAAAGGAGAAAAGGTGCTGTTTATATTCAATACATCATGCAGAAAATGGTACGTTTCCCTCACGTTCAGGGAGCTGAATCACACGTCGCGCGTAAGGGACGCTAACAACAATCATCCGAGCAGCAAGCTGTGACAAAGACTAACTCTAAGAGCACGGCACCGTTACCGTTAAGGTAGAAGAAACGATACAGCTAATAGGGGTGTGAAATTTAGGGGTGTATCAAAAATTGGTACGGGAGGGGTAATTAGATTAAGGCAGACCTACCTTGAGCCTCACGTGGGCTGAACAATTTAAGCACCATCTGTTGACTATTTAGTATTCTATTAGCCACAAACGACAGATGGCAAGTGCATGCTAGAATCCCATGTGAAAGTTCCCACAAAGAGGAGCGTTGTGGTTCGCGTACGATTTGTTGTATTCTCTCTCCACTTGGCCCCATTGCTCAGTCTTGATTTGGCAATGTGACTCCATTAATAACATAAACACACAGCTGTGGTGCTGAGAGAAAAAATGCTGCTGATTTAATTTGATTTTAAAAAGATTTAAATGAGTATAAATTCTGAGTGAACAAGAGAATTTAAACAGTCATTCAAGGGTGATCACTCGGAGTGAGCAGGCATCAAGTCACATACGGAAAAAACTTGACCGCAAGATAATTGCTGTTGAAACTTCTGACCGCAAGGTATGAAAACTTCAGATCGAGCAGTGCAATTTGTTTAAAACACAGAAGTGCTAATCATTCAAAACACTAACTGTTTTAGGTTTAATCTACGACTTCAAGTTTTGAAAGTGAAAAACGCAGAAGACAAATTTACGAAGCCCTGAATCTCGGAGAAAATGAATCACCTCGGTAGGTAAATTTTCTTGTGATACATGAAGCGCGACCTCTGTTTAGTTCAGTTTCTTTGCTTCGCTTACCTATTTGTATTTTGAGCTGTAATTGCTACCTGAGTTGTTTTCAGAAGCTGCGGCTTAATTTGTTAGGTAATCAAACGACATGTAGCTGAAAATGGAAAATGTACAAGAGTTTTGAATCGCTAGATCTTACCCACGTTTAAGGTCGCCGAGGTTCTGCGAGGCATGAAACAGTTGTCGAATATGCCATTTTGAGGACTATGATTCGATTCGGATCGAAAAAAACCCCGACTCGTTTGTGTTATGTTTTGAACTTTGTCTTCTGAAGCCTCGTGGGTTGTATATACTTTTCTTCGACTTTTGTTTTACTCAGCGTGGTCTCAAAACCTAAGTATTGTCTACCAAACATAAATACACGTACACATACAAGTAAATATAGAGTGACCATTTCAAATTCGATTCTTGCACATTTCGTTCTCCGCCAAAGATTCATCGCTGTTGTTTGCACACGCTTTTTACACTACCCGCTTAAGGAAAAGCGCCTTCAGTCTTGAAACCAATGCCGTCACGCCTTTTCAATAGAAGCATTCTCCCTTTTCAATACATGTATATAGTTAAATAAACCTATTTTGTTTGAATCTTTCACTTCAATTCATTCTTAATTGAATGAGTGTTTCCTGAAAGACAACGTTTCTATGCGACAACGCTACTACTAAAAAGCAGAATGTAAAACCTTGGCCGTAAAAACCGTGAACTGGGATTATGATTTCAACGGAGAGACTATGATGGGTATTCGGCACACAAGTCAGCTGAACTCGCTGCCACCTTAATAACCACTCAAAACATTTCATTTCTGCTCGCACGCAGTGACTGAGGGGCAATTTCATTTAGAAGAAAATTTTGGTAACAAATGGCCACGAATTAGATTCATCTAATAGTTTGAGTAGGTGAAAGGCCTTCCTTCACCTAAAGCGTTGATTTGAAGCTGGTCGCCTTTCAACCTTAAAACTAAACGCAGGCGTTTTCTTGTGACCAGGTTTAATTTTCTACCATATCATTCCTCGTATCTGTAGTTCCTTGGAAGTATATATATATATATATATATATATATATATATATGTGGTCCATGTGGTCCATGCCCCTCAAAGCGAACTTGAACTTGAACTTAAGGCAAGTATTCTTGTTTAATGGACGTACTCTGCAGGTTAGAAATTTTATGTTTCTGTTCTCTTTAGAGAGCCTGTCGTTTTTTTTTTACGATTGATCGACTTAAAGCTATCAAAAGTGATAAATAGTATCTAATTTACGAGAAAACTAATTAACCAAGCATCGCTAAAGAGAATAAAACAAAACCAAAGGAAATTTAACTCGACGATTTAAGATTTCAATAAAATTGCGAAACCTATAAAGTACGAGAGAAACCAATTAATTAAGGTAGCATCTTAATCAAAGTTTGGTATTGAAGCCATACAAACAAAAAGCGCGCAAGCCATCAAAAAATAGATGAACATTGAATGTTCTTTTTAGTTTTTCTCTAAAACGATATAGATGGGGATTTTAAGACATACTCGAATAGTCTTGTAAGCCGGTGTCCGAAAGCTAACAAGGGTCTGACAGTCGTGAATATCACGGTACGTAGCCAGACACTTGGTAATTTACAAATTCAGCATTTAGGTTAAATAAAGCATTTTGGCGACGGTTTTGGCCAATGTTCTAGATTATTTATAAACTGTTTTGTTCAGTGCAGAAACTTGGTAGAGATTTATAGCGGATAGAGATTTACTTTGTTTACTCTCCCCGGTTACACTTTCTTTTCTATCAGATACAACACAACTACATAAACAAGTAAATTATGCAAAATTTTTATCTATTATCAACACTATGATTACTATCTCCAAAGAGTGTACGCAATCAGCAACCGATCAAGTTCACGCCGGACGAAAAAGTTTACAGTTAAAGAAGAAGAAAACAGTTTTCTTTGCTGATAAATGCTTCAAGATTATATAGTTGTGCATTAGGCTCTTCCTCAATTAAAAATCCGTTCACATTTTACTCAATTTCTATATGTAATGATATATTTTTGTTTCTATAATGAGCCCTAAAAGCCCGCTGGTTGAATGAAAATTTATACCGGCTTATTTCTTATCCGCTCAACCACAATCTTACATGCAAAGAAAATTGATTTTGAAAACAATTGATAATTTTGTTGGTACATTTTTATCAGTTTTTATATTTCGCGGTTATAGAAGCAATTGATGTTGTAAAAAAATGCGAATTATTACTTTTTGTCGGTTATTAAGGATACCATTTAGTTAGACACTGACAACAATCAACACAACCAAGTGTTGCCAAATAAGCGCAAGATACCATCCGAAAACTCCAGACAGATTGCAATATTGCCCACCCCGACCCCGCTAAGTATCACTTGTTAGTGATTTATACATGTGAAAACTTGACAGCGAAAAAGTGTGAAATGATGTTCAACTTTGGCAGTGCTCTGGCGTCAAAACCGTTGTTTATTCAATGCCTTTATATGGAGTTTATTCCGTCTAATTTTACGTGATAAACGAAATAATCCAAAAAGAAAGCTAACTAAAACAGAATGAAACAGAATAGATAAAGTTCCACACTCGCTAGACTTACCATGCGCATTCCATGAGTCCGAGAAGTTTAGTCTCGGTTTTCTGCGTCTCGGTTTCTAGTTTCAAATGAATACTGGAGTATCATCCCGGTCTGTGGAGAATGCAGCATTTAGTTTTTAAAAAGGATAATTCGACGGCGTTCCTGAAAGCTTCATAGCGTCCACTGGAATAGAAAGAAAACATTACATGCAAAATTACATTAATATTTGCTACACTGACTTAATTTCCTCCGTCGCTACAATAGCTCGCTAAATATGCACACTTTTGATACTCTTCTGCGAATAATTGTGCTTGTAAACAAAGGCAAACCTTTCTTAGCCTCCATACTAACCGCTTCAGTTAAATAATGTAGGCTGAGCGAGGAACTGCAGTGGAAAATTCAAGAATTGAATCGTTGAAGTCGCTTCGCTTTAAACAAACACTGATGGCAAATTTGTTCTCAGTCGCGCCGCAGGAGGCGCGCGCTCACGTCAGCGTGATTTTCCCGCCAAAAGCGTCGCTTGATTCGTCACCAGTCCTTTACATGAAGAAGCATTCGAACTCAGTGAAAAGTCAAGAAATCCGTGTGAAATAAAGACAGCAACAAATTTCCTAGCTTGTACATCATCCTAGTGAATCAGCCATATCTTGAAATCTGTCACTATTTTTTTCCTATTCCGTCTCTGGCATTTTTATTACAGTTTTATTGAGAAGAATTCATTGATGGTGATATTTGAAGCATGAACCTTCTAAAGAAATATTAAAAAACATCACGTTCAGTTATTCGTAAGACTTAACTGACGAAACATGGAATAATTTAGTCTTTTTTCCTTTTATCTTGCAGCGCCCTTCCTTTTTCAAAGCCACGGTGGGATCAACCAACTTGGAGGGCCCTTCGTGAACGGTCGTCCTCTTCCGGACTACATTCGCCATCGGATCGTGCAACTCGCAGCATGCGGCGTCAGACCATGTGAAATTTCCCGACGGCTATTGGTTTCTCATGGCTGCGTCAGCAAAATCCTGGGCAGGTTCTACGAAACAGGTTCCATCCGTCCAGGGTCGATTGGTGGGAGCAAACCCAAGGTTGCCACCCCTCCAGTAGTGAACAAAATCGTTCAGTACAAACAGCAGAACCCGACAATTTTTGCGTGGGAGATCCGTGATCGCCTAGTTGAAGAAGGCGTCTGTGATCGTGAAAACACACCAAGCGTCAGCTCCATTAATCGCATCCTCAGGAACAAAGCTGCGGAAAGAGCTGCCCAGTACGCCATGATAGAAAGGGAAAGACAGCATTTGGCCAGCATTTATGGCTTCCACCCTTGGTCTGCTATTTGTGACCCCGGCATGCCCTGGTCTTGCCACTCTATGCCACACCCTGACGAGTTACCTTCTCAGGAATACGATAGGAGAAGCCTGGAACCTCCTCCAGAACTGTCCATCATCACATCATCAGAGAGCTGTAACAGCCACGATGGACGAAGTGAAGGTACCTTGCCACGTGATGTGCTTTTTGCTTGAGCATATTGTATGAGATTGCTTTCCGAATTTATAACCTAAGGAGTTGCTCCTTACGTTTTTGGTGGCCTGTCTGCGATATGATACAAGGACGTACAGGGAAGGGATTTTGTGACATTTTTGGTCTAATGCAGAAAGAGATATTGAGGTTTCGTAAAGGGAAGATTCTTAAAATCGAGCGTGATATTAGGATGCTTAGATGATACAAATCGTCTTGTTCCTTACGATTTTTGGTGGTATGTTTACAATGAATGGATATTTATGGGGAAGGTAGTTTGCAAAAACAATTCATCTTGCGCAAGGAAAGAACTCAACTTAAAGCCTTAACTTAAATTGCTGAATCCCCAATCTCTTTCTCGCCTAACATTTGAATAAAACATTTGTACATGGCTACTATATTTGTAAGATAAGTACAATGTAATCTAATTCCACACTCACAAGTTTTTCTTTTCTGTTATTTTGCTTTATTTTAGTGAGGCTTAAAGGGGAAGATGATGACGAACAACGCCTGAGACAGTCTACGCCAAGCAAAGAAATTACAAAGAGGGAAAAGGAAGATACTATGCCTCAGATCATCCCCAATGAGCAGGAAGAGGCAGAGGAAATCGACGCTTTTGAAGTAGACCTGCAGGAAACTAGCGTGCATAACAACAACAACAACAACAACAACAACAACAACAACAACAGTAACAACAATAACAACAAGACTCTTGACACAGACAGCAAACTTTTGAACAACAGTACTGAAAACGCCGGCTACAACAGTGGAAGTGAAAGTGGTAAGGAAGAAAACGATTGCCAGGCGAACCAGAAGAGGAAAATAAGAAGAAACCGAACGACGTTTTCGCCAGAGCAGCTGGAGATGCTCGAGAAAGAATTTGAGAAATCTCATTACCCAGATGTAGCCACGAGGGAGGAGCTTGCTAATAAGATTGACATGTCGGAGGCACGAGTGCAGGTGAGATAAGTACCCGTGCTGGTGTTCGATGATGTACACTTCGTTTTTGTCACACAATCTTTCTCGATCTCACTTTTATACACGCACTGCCTGACTGCATCGCTCATGCTATATAGATAGGAAAGGGTTAGGCAATCGCAAAACTTGTTATGGCTATTAATATTGTGGAGTCTAATGACTGATTAACAATTTTATACATAAATCAATAACTTGTGTTTTCATCGCTTTCCAGGTTTGGTTCTCCAATCGCCGCGCAAAATGGCGTCGTCATCAAAAGATAAACAGCTTACCACATATGCGTCACTCGCTCCTTGGAGGTTGCTACCCAATGTGCAGTGAATGTGATCTGGCTGAGCAACAGTGTTCCTTGATACCAGGACCCTACAGCCCACCCATGAACTCTCTTAGTCTGCAATCACCCAACGCTGACCTAATAGGAACGCCGTCCAGCTCCGTCTCCGTCTTAGGGGGCGGAAATGCACGTTCTTGCTCGCCCCAGGACTGCACTTGTTCGCGAGTTTGATTCAAAGCATGTTGTTTTGTGTATTAATTTACCGGTTAAATGTAAATAGTCAATTCATTGTTTTCTTGAAATGCTCGTACCCAGTGTCTCTGGGATCTTTGGTCAGCTGTTCATCTCCAGAACGACTAAACAGCTGACCAATTAAGGAGCTTGAAGATTTTTGGTAAGATATTGCTTTGAAATTGTACATATTGTAGGGGGATTTGTAGGTGTGTGAATTGAATTAAATAATAGTTGCAGAGATCGAGAGAAATAGTGTTCCTTAAAAATTGACGCCGAAAATTTCGCTTTTGAGATTTTCTCTGTGTATATATTGACCAGAAGCGCTCGGATTTCAGTGAGACTTAGCAAGTTATTTATTAAAATAAAACCTGTGTGGCTACCGTGATAGTCTTGAGGTGTAACCTATTTCTTTAATTAAAGGGCAATTTATCAGGGGTAGATAAGTCGAACTATAGTAGCCCGGGAGGTCCGGACCCCATTTTTATTAAAGAAATTTAGGCCCGAAATGCCCTTTTCCAATTTGAAGCATTCCTGACTTCCTTATTTTCCTCCTGGCTTCCTCTTTATTAGTGAATCTCTTTCCACTCAACTACTACTGATTACTACCCTGGGGCTGGATTCACGAAACCCTCCTAAGATAAGACGTATCCTTTGTATTGTCAGAAGACAAAAGCCTATTGTTAAGAGACAATACTTAGGATTCATCTTGACTTATGACAGCTTTGTAAATCCTGCCCCTGAGTACCAGAGGTTTCTCTCGCGTCCTTTCGACTTGCAGAGCAGTCTTCGGCCAAAGATCTGACATAATCAGCCCGGTCGGCCGGAGGCCAACCAACGAGCGTGGCGTAAGCCTACAAAAGAAAATATGGGACACCAAAGTTCGCACGTGTTCGGCGAGCGCCCAAGAAAAGCCTCTAGCATCCAGGGGGTAACTGATTACGTGCTGACTTACAGTGTAATGATCACGGCCGTAGGCTATGTGTTACCAGTACGGTACGTTCGGATCAAAGCGTCAAAACTCAGTCGGCTAAAAGACCGTCAGGTGATAAAAGAATGCCTATCCCAAATAAATAAGAAAAACACAGAGGCAAGCGCCGATGCACTGTTGATGTTGTAGTTCGATGTTTCTTAAGCGTTGATAGATCTTGATGAATCAGGAATGAATCCCTGAAGAGTTCATCGGGTTAATATATCGGGGCTCAAACTGCAGCTAACTACAGTAAATGGGTGCGTTTATGGCCAAGAGAATCTCTTGTCATTGATGAGAGTGCTGGCTTGTTTATGGATAAATGGTTGAGTTACATGGGTGAGTGGATGAGTTTATGGGTGAATGGGTGTTCATGATCAAGAGACTCTCTTGTCACTGGTGAATGGATGAATTCGTGAATGAAAAAATGCGTTACATCGGTGAATGGGTGGGCTTGTCCATAAGTGAGATACTATCTTGTCACGACTGAATGGATGAGGTCATGGGTGAATGGGTGAGTTTATGGGTGAATGGTTGAATAAGAGAATCTCCTGCCACGATTAAAAGTATGAGGTCATGATTGAAGGGATGAGTGACGTGGGCGAATGGTGAATGGGTGACTTTAATGAGTGAATGAGTGAATTATTTGAGTGAATGGGTCAGATTACGGGTGAATGGGTGTGTTCACGGATCTCTTGCCACGAGTAAATGGATGAGGTCATGGTTGAAGGGATGAGTGACGTGGGCGAATGGGTGACTTTAATGAGTGAATGAGTGAATTATTTGAGTGAATGGGTGAGATTACGGGTGAATGGGCGTGTTCATGGGCAAGAGAATCTCTTGTCAGGAGTGAATGGATAAGTTTCGTGGGTGAATGAGTGAGTTTTATGAGTGAAAGGGTGAATTATTTGAGTGAATGGATGTGATCATGGGTGCGTTCATGGTTGAGTTTAAGGGTGAGTAGATGGGTGAATTCATGGGTGAGATCAAAAGCTGAGGAAAGTGATTAACTGAGTATAGCGATTCCACCCAAACCATCCAGGTGGTGTCGCGTTTATATGGCAAAAGAACAAAAGCCTAGCGACTGACCAATAACAAACGAGTGGCGTCACAGACCGAGAACCAATAGAAACTAAGCACGTGAAAACTTGTGATACTTTTTATTATGTAAAATACGTAACTGGTGCATAATCAAACTAAAATACTTGTCAAATTTTTAACTTGACACAAGAAATTACGCTAGCCAACGATTTTCCTTTACAGCGAAAAAAGTTAACAACATTTTCTAGCTCTGTACATTCTGTTGCCACTACAAAGTAAAACTTTTTTATGTTTTTTTCGCTACAAAGCCGCCAACTCGTAATGCAGTGATTTTTAGTTCACTTGTAAAGAGAATTTCTATCAAAATAATCATGCAAAGCAAACTACGTTGTTCATTAATTTGGCGCGATTTTGCCTTTGCAAATGCATTCGGTGAGTCCACTATATAGTAAAATTGATGGTACATTTGTTCTTTGTGCTTAGTTCGCTTGTTGAAGTCCATTATTGCGAATATTCTTTATAGTCGAACTTGTTGGACCGAGTCCAAAGGTATGCTCCTCCGATTGGTCAATTATAACTTCTACTTATCCCTTCGTCGAACTTGTAGACTTAACATTTCACGACTGATGATGAACATTATATCTTTCTCATTTCATTACCGAAATTACTTCGTTAAGATTTAACACATTTCTTTGAACCATCGCCATATATACGAGCACAGCTATATAAAGGACAGAACATACGGTAATCAGCGAAATTTAAAATGACTTGTGTAAATAGCTTCCAGGACAGTCAAGACACATCAAGAAACAACAAAATAATATAACGTAAGTAATGTTTTACTTAGACGTTTACATTCTTTATTTGTGTTTTAATTTCATTTCAACTTGTTCGTTTATTACATTAGACTGTCAATGAAATCTTCTACTACTGCCAATTTGGGCTGACTGTGATGCGAGTGGCTTCGCCATTGCTCAGTATTCCTAGCAGTATCAAGGAAGCGTGTCATAATAAACCTAGTAAGTACGGACCTAACTCTCAACGAGTCTCCCATTAGCTCAGTGGTTAGAGCATTAATTTTTAAAAAGTTGTTTGTAAATAGTTTCTGTCATGATGTTTGCTCCTTTTTTGCTAAATACTGAAGGCGAACAGGATGCTGTTTGCCCAGGTCTTGCAATTGCAAGCTGTTGTAAGCTAGTACCGAGAGTTCGTGCTTATTGGCTTAACTGTAGGTACAATCCTGAACATGTCCGATGCATAAACTTGCTCTGGCGTCTTTCTTTCTTTCTCTTGGTGCTACCAAGAGAAATTCCTTATTTTCTCTTGGTGTTACTCCAAAGTTACTTACGGTACGGCGTAAACTGATGATGATAATAATAATAATAATAATAATAATAATAATAATAATAATAATAATAATAATAATAATAATAATAATAACAATAATAATAATAATAATGTTTAATACTTCTATAGCGCTTTTCACATTCACATATGATCAAAAGCGCTTTACAAACTTCAAAAATCCTCTCTAATAATAAATTAAATGATTTAAACGAAATTATCTAAAAACTAAATGACTAACTAAACTGTTTACATTATATTGCATTGACAGACCACTTGAAGCGAGAGATAATACAATTTTTTTTCCTGTAGTTTGGCCACAACCTTATGCATGCACACAGCCAAGTTAACCGAATTCTTAAGTTGATATCTTTACCGTGTACTAGTTTATAGGAACTCTTGAATGGCCAGCTCCCAGTTGACTTGATATATCGCCAAGTTGGCTAGAGGGCCTGTAGCGCAGGGTCATTGGCTCGAATTCCATTCAAGCCTCAATTTTTTAACTGCGATGGCCATCATCATTTCTTAGTCAGTCGGTCAGTCAGTCAGTCAGTCAGTCAGTCAGTCAGTCAGTCAGTCAGTCAGTCAGTCAGTCAGTCAGTCAGTCGTTTCCTCGTTCTGAAGTGCACACTGGGAAACCTCCTCCCCAGCCCTCGACTCCTTGTCTAGGAGGCGCGGCTACTAAGTCGCTAATTCCAACATGGAGGTTATTGTGGGGACATATGAACAAGTTCTCGTTGGTTTTGACGTTCTTAGCGGAGACGACGAACTTGAGGTAACTTATGCGATCTTGATATAAATGATACCAAACCAGGAGCCCATTAATGGGCTCCTGACCGAACATTCAATTTAATATGATTAATGTGATTAAAATTATTTTTCGTACTTCTTCGAGCAGTACCGGTTGAAGCCAAAATTCGCTGAAAAGGAGCATGCCGGTTGTATCAAGTGTGCCGCAAACAACGGACAATTTCTCGCCACGGGAAGCTCAGATGAGACGATAAGGTGAACGTGTTATCTTTATGCATTCTTTAAACGTGGTAAGGAAATGAATTGGCGCCAAAGTTCTTAAATTTAGTGTGTGCTACCCCCACCTGTACGGTCTGAAACGAGAAAGGAAATGAATTTGCGTGAGGTGCACGTGTGTGACATTGTTTCTATATATACCCATAATGACAAACGATGACAGACGATCGCAGGATCGCAGAAATTGTCTACTTGTTCGATCGCAAGCGAACCTAGAGAGCTGTATTTCCGTATGATCGCAAAAGATTGCGAACAATCTAAAAATCCTGCTTACATACATACAGCTAGCGCCGACAGTCAGTAGAATTGATTGGCATTGGATGAGTTTTTATTAGATACATGTAATTAATTATCATTCAGCGAAGTAGCGGTGAATGGTGGTGGCTATTTGCCGAGCTGCAAATACCACTCTTCACTGCACTGAGCTTAATAATAATTATTGTTTTAGCGTATACCAAACCAGTGGATAGGCAGCACCAAATACTACCTTTTTTTGTGAGAAATGAGGAAAAACTTGCACGCGAAACCCAGAACAATGCTAGGAGGTGAATAGCAGCTACAATCCCAAGATTGAGTAACCAATCAGAGTGTCCAAGGAACACTGTCCACTGGTTTGGTATATACTAATTGTTCATGTAAAAACTTTGTCGTTGTGTGTTTGCATCATAGCAATTCATTACAGTTAAGTGATTGCGTGAGAAATGTGCAACATTGTTTAGGTTGGAGTACATGTACTAATTTTGTTGTTTTTCTCTTTTTAGGTTATATAGTCTGAAGGATCACAGAGAGCTGGGTGCCTTAATGCAACATGAGGGTAAGCATGACTTTTACTAGGCAAAGAATATCAGGGCCACCGATGGCCAGTGGGTGACCTATGGTCATGAAGAAAAACTAGCATTTTCATTACCCAAATTAATGTCTCCTCAAACATTTTTAACATTTGTAAAATCATTCCTTTTGTTCACTGTAGCATTTTCAGAAAGCCAACAACAGCTTGGAAATTTGTAGAGTGAGGTTGCATTGCTAAAAGTTTCTGCAATCAATATTTTGCTGTTCTCAGATTACTTGCACTATAGTAATTTGTTATATCATATAAATGTAATGCAAAAGAAAATGAAAATCAAACCAAAATACACTAGACTAAATGTAAGTATGGTTCACATCGGGTTTGATGATTAAGAAACCGTTTGTGTTATTTTCAGTATTCCTCAGATCAAAGGGCAAGCTGTTGCGCATTATCATAATTATAATAATTTCAACAAGAACAAACAGTTGTACTTGCATCTTTTATTTAATTATAGTGGCTTTTTTCTTGTCATATTACAGGTTCAATAACTTGTTTAACATTTTATAACAACACGCACATGCTCAGTGCCAGTGAGGATCACACCATTTGCGTCTGGGAGTGTCGCACATGGGAATGCCTGAAAACTTTAAAAGGCCACAGGTACGAAGTGCTCGTGAACATGTATTGTGAATGAATACTGTTGAATGCAACAGTACATCTAGTTGAGGTTTTTAAAAGCAGAACAACATTTTAAGTTTGAAAACGTTTTGATGGAAACTTCCTTTTCTGTCAGTTACAATGGATTTTTGAATAAGGTAAATTTCCACTTCTAAAAGTTACAAGGCATTGTAACTGACCATGATGAAAGTCTCCATTGATATAATTTTTGGAAAGTAAAGAAAGTTGTTCTGCCTTAAAAAATCTTGATTGTATGTGTTGACCACTTCAAGCTTAATTCACCTGAATTTGTCGCCTCTGTTTACTTTCTTTGAAACTGATATCTTTCTAGTAAGAATTCAACTATAACAGCCACTTCAACACAGTGTTTGCCATTCATTCCAAAACATATTGAAAACCCTGAATTATAACTGAGGACACTGGGATGTAGTACTTAGTAGAGGGGTACAGGTGGATGGCTGTGAGCCATAAAGGATTTCTTGTTAAGGAATTAAAGCTGAATCAAACGAAAAAAAAAATGCAGATTTCACACCAGAATGTGTAAATGCACTCGGCTCGTGTGCAACCTTTTTGTTCTTAGGGACCTGTCATTTGTTAGAGGGGGGAGGGCTGGTGCAATTTTTTTTTACGAGGTGCAGTTTTTGTATGCCCTCCCCCAATTTCCTGCAGAAAAAACTGTAACCCTCCCCCTCATGTGATCCAAAAAAGTTATGACCCTCCCCACACTAAAAGGCATGATAGGAATTATTAAACGAGATCAATTAAATTTTACTTTGTTCTGTTCATAACAGAAAGCGTGTTGCTCTCCTCCCTGATCTTGTACAGGTAGGAACGCGAGAGGAATTGTCATAATCATTCTCGTCACTTTCCTCCTCTTCCTCAGAGCTTGAAGAGCCAATTTCTGCTAATACAAAATCCACCGCCTCATCTTGATCTTCATCCTCTGATGAAAGAGCGGCTTCTTCCAACTCGTTGCCACTATCAAATTGTTCCTGTTGCGTTGCCGAGTTTGTTAAATTATTTATCAGGGCTCGACACTAACAGTGGTCTGCTGGCCATTGGCCTGTAGAGATAACACTTTGGCCACCAGAAATTTGGAACAACTGGCCATTTTGTCCTGGAGAAATTTTACAATATATATATATATACTTGATTAATTTCGAATTATTTGCGGACCTTACTAAGTGAACTTCAAAATATTAATTTCTTAGGCTTTTAAAACGAAAAGCATTTTGCAAGTTATGGTGCTACATATTAAACACAAGCACGAATCGTATCTCCACCATGTTGACTGGGTTGGTCCTGAAGTCATGTTGGTCAGTCTCTTTCATAACTGTTTAGAAGTTATACTTATTACAAACTAGTTAACAGAATCGTTTGTCATTAAGATTGAGTTGCTCCTACATGTGGCCAGTAAAACTTACAGTTTGGCCAGTTAAAATCTGATTGAGGTGGCCAACGGGCCAGTTCTCCACAAAGTTAATTTCGAGCCCTGTTTATCAGTATCAAATGGTCTTCATAGCACAAGTGTTGTAATTATTTTTAAAAACACGACGACGTTCTTCAGTTTTCGGAATATGTTTCGATGTTTCAAACACTATCATCAGCCATAATAAATATAATTATACTAAGGTTAACAGAATGATCGTTATTATACATGTATAGGTAACAGCCTATGCTGATGATGGTGTTTGAAACATCGAAACATGTTCCAAAAACTGAAGAGCGTTGTTGTGTTTTTAAAAATAATTTATCAGTATATGTCTTTGCACTTCAATCAATTTATCTTTTTTCAAAGGATGGGACTTCAGATGATGGTTTGTAGGTATTTGTCCAACATGGCCACTGTTTGCTTACTTAGAGTCCCATCATTGCACATACCAACCCAATCATAGTCTTGGTAAGTCATTTTAGCTTTAACAGACGATTTCTCCAGTCTCTTCTTCTTTCTCTTTTCCTTCTTGAGCTCCAACAATTTCAAGTGCTCCAAATATGTTTTCACACATTCTTCTGATACAAAAAACTCCTGTGCGAATTTTGAAATGCTGTTGAGATCTTCCAGAGAGCGTTCCTACCTGTACAAGATCAGGGAGGAGAGCAACACGCTTTCTGTTATGAACAGAACAAAGCAAATTGATCTCGTTTAATAATTCCTATCATGTCTTTTAGCGTGGGGAGGGTCATAACTTTTTTGGATCACATGAGGGGGAGGGTTACAGTTTTTTCTGCAGAAAATTGGGGGAGGGCATACAAAAACTGCACCTCGTAAAATAAAATTGCACCAGCCCTCCCCCCCCCTCTAATAAATGACAGGTCCCTAAAGAACATGTGCATGTTGTCATGTACAATATAACTTGCTTTTAAAAAGTGAATGCAAGTCTAAGCCTAACATAATTATTTTTTTATTTAGGGGTCATGTGAATTCAGTTTCTGTACATCCATCTGGGCGACTTGCACTCTCTGTATCCAAGGACAAGACATTGAGGTTGGACTTTCTTCTTGGCTATAAAACTTCTTTCTCTTAGATCAATGTTCTGGGTTTCTAATATTTAAGGCTGTTGATGAGGTGACTGTATATATACATTTGAATCGTGGTGCAAACAATGGATGTGCAGTACGAAAACCTTAGTTTTTTGGAGTGGGAATGGAAATAATGAGATTTTTCCAGGCCTGTGGATGCTCCAGGGCTCAACCAAAACTTAAATTCCAGCTTGCCTTTTGGGCAAGCAACTCCCAAAATTTGCTTGCCCAAGCCCATGCTCCACTTGTTCAAAATTCTGACATCCATAAAAAATTTGTAAGCAAAAGACAGGAAATTTTGCACTGTTTTAATTGGAAATCTTTTCTTGGTGTTTGTTATGCTATGTCTCTCTCTTGATTGTTTGATATATAATGCAGTAAATAAATAAAAGTTGGCAGACTTGTTCTGTAAAGTTTAGCTGACAGACAGTTTACCCAACCCTTGCTCTTTGGGCAAGTGAGCAGAAAGTTTTACGCATACTTGCCCAGCTTAAAAAATCTACTTGTCTCATGCATGACAGATGACCTGTTGGGACTTTTGCTTGTTTGAGCAAGTGCAGTATTTTACGATATTGTTTGCTTTTGCAGGACATGGAATCTGGTGACTGGCAAGTCAGCATATGTTACAAATATCAAAGAAGGTAAGAATGCTCTGAATTCTTGAGTCAGTACATATTCGGAAAATGACGTCTGTACCCCATGGTTCAACAACACTGCACAACAAATTGAAGTTTTATAAACATGTCTCATACATTTTCTTGTATATGCACTTGCTTAAAGGTACATCAGATTTTTACATTTTACAGCAACAGACAATTGTGGACGCAATATACATGTCAAAATGTAGAAAAGTTTTGACTGCCACCATGTCAACTACAGGTCACTAGAAGTTCTTTTTGGGTGAAACCAATCCATTTAATATCAAGCCAAATATAGTGATCAGAAATACCTAAGTGTGTACATATAATTCTGTATCACACACATATTGTACCTTGTTAAATTCTCAATCGCGGTTATTGCATTTCCAGCTTCCTGACTGGCTCACCACACACAGGTTATCAGCGAATAATCCTGCTTTTTACCTTATAAGGAAATAGGATGCTTTGTCAAGTGCCACAGCATTCAGAT
The DNA here is from genome assembly GCA_964017195.1 of Siderastrea radians. NCBI lineage: Eukaryota > Metazoa > Cnidaria > Anthozoa > Scleractinia > Rhizangiidae > Siderastrea > Siderastrea radians. The sequence goes on from OZ024894.1 coordinate 35,719,300, forward strand.
TTTTTTCACCACCAAAGATGTGTCAAAAACTATGCCAGAAAAAATTCAGCAACAATTACCGAAGCTGAGAATTTAATAACACAATGATTCAACTCGTGCTTTTTGGATATGAGGTGGTTATCATGCCATATCCAACGTGTGCTCATGGAATAATTGTTTATTATTCATATTGTGTTTTTTAAAACATGTTTGTTTACCTGTTTGTGTTTTCATTGTACCTGTAGCTGCCCTGATAGTGAAGTGGTCTCCCACTGGTGATAGTTATGCTGTGGCCATTGGAAACAAAGCTGTTGTTTATAAACTTGCAGTGAGTACATGTATTTACACGTTAAATGGTTTTCTTATTTTGTCCTAGTCTAGTACAATCAACACGTGTTTAATACCTTAGTGTTATTTTTTAGGCATCACTTAAATTCAACATCATCCAGAATTGTTGATTACAACTTTGTTGCATGAATATTTGATGACAATCAGATATTCATAGAGTAACCACGATTACTTTTAATGTCCCTCGCAACTTAAGGCACTTGTCAAGAATGCAGTCTCAGAAAGAAAGGGGCTAACATTATAACTATTTTGTTTGGTTTAGACAGCTGCCTTGTCGTTTACAATGGAATTCACCAGATATGTGTTAGCCTTGGAGTTCCTTTCTGTAAGTACATGTAAAGATGTATTGTACAAATCGCTCTGCTGAAACCACTGTCTGAAGTTTGGCCTGACACGACACATGGGTATGATGCATTGGGCTAATTGCAACTTGAAGTGTGAGGCCTGGGCTAAGGGATCATTAACCAGGGTTTGTGGTAGATCATATTCTTTGATTGTGGATGAGGGTCAAAGAGAGTGCATGAGATTTACTGAGCAAACATGAACAAGGAATTGGAATTTTTTTATTGATTCTAGTTTAAATTAAGCAGATTCAAACCCTTTAACTCTTCTTTCCTGGTTGCTCCTGACTGCAACAATGACAATAACTACAAAAAACCGAGGATGTACAATGTGTAGTTCCAGAAAAAATCCATACCCACCCCATGGAAGGTCATTGGAAATTCCTTGGGGAGGGGGGTCATAAAAGCCAAAATTTTAGAATCAAAATATGAAGCTAAACTGGAATTTCCTGGGGGAGGTGGATGCAAAACAAAAACCTTCTGTGGGGGGAGTTTGGATATTTTCTGGAGCTACACAATGTAGCAACAGCAAATTGGTCTGCAAATATCAGCTGAAAGTGCACATGCAGAAGTAATGCAATGCTTAATGTCCATCCCTGAAAAGCCCCAAGGGCCACCCCACAAACTTGTGCAGCAATAGAGGTTAGCCACTGACCACACTGGCTTGAGTTTAACCTTACCAGACACAAAACTGAAGTAAACAAATTAATCTATCTTAAAAAGTGCTCTGCATTAATCTTGAATTCTGAGTAAGTTACGTGTATACTAGAGTTAATATGTTTCTTTCATCTAACAATGTATACATGTAGCCATTATGTCAATGCTACATTTCTGATCATCCTAGGAAAACATCCTGGCTGTAGGCGGCGAGTTTGAAGGCATAAGAATTTTGGACATTGCAAAGGAAGAGTGTCTTCAGACATTACAAGGGCATTCAAGCAGGTGAGATTGTGTATCAGTTTAACTCATATCTGTAATAGAGCAAATACAATAAATCTGAATTTGCTGCAGCTCTTGACCTAGGGCCATGTTGTGGTGATATACTGTGTACCAGAGCCAAACAAAGTGTTTATGCCATGTGTTGGTGCATACCATTATGAAAATCCATTTAAACTGGTAGTTTTATTTTTTATGATGACTTTCATTCTTCCAGGTGTAAATGGATACTGACATTTCAAGATGGTGGGGACACCTTTAAACCATTTCTGGGATGGGTGATTGGAGGGAATTCCCGCCAACGGTTTTTAAACGTACTGGTTCCACCAATCACTTTATGTCACAGAAACCTGGATAAGTTCCAACTTATTGAGTCACTTTAATTTAGTCTCTGAGATGGGCAAAGAAATAAACCGACTGGTAAGCAGTAGGACAGATAGACAAACAGACAGACAAACAGACAGACAGACAGACAGACAGACAGGCAGGCAGACAGACAGACAGAGACAGTCAGTCAGTCAGTCAAACAACCCACTGAGTTAATACTGTTTCCATTGCAGGGTAAAAGATCTCTCTGTAACTTACGATTTGCTGAAAGAGGAGGAAGACAGGCGATTGCTGTTATTCTCAGTTTCTTCTGATGGAGATTTGAGAGGATGGGCTTTTGACCCTGAAAAAGTAAGTTTTTTTTGCCATGCTCTGCAATATGTTTTCCCTTACTGTATGTAATAATTACCAATCAGAAAGGCGAAGAGAAAGTGATCAGCTAGAAGACATTTTGTGGATGGATATGCCACCAACCTCTAGTGACTACCATTGAAAAAAATTCTCTGGCAGAGAATATTATATGGGGGATTAGTTCTAAACAAAAAGGTTATTTGCATTGGCCTTATTTTATTTACTATGCATTGACAGTTCGAGGAAGAAGCCAAGCTTGCAGCAAGATATGAAGTTCCCGGTAGACCTACATGCCTCACTGTTGTGGGCAGAAAAACGCTCCCCACGAAGGTCAAACCATCAGCAGATGAAATGGCCGTGATGTCTGAACACACTGCAGAGGAGAAGAAGAAGAAAGAAAAAGGAAAGTCAGACAGACGAACTACAAGTACTTCAGGTATATGGGGCAATGGTGCCTTTGATGCAATCATTTCGTAAGGGGGGGGGGAGGGAAAAGCAGGAGGGGATTTTTCTCTTAATGAGATCTATAGATGTGTGTCCCTCTCTTTCCTCCGCTACACACACAGAGAGCCCTGAATTAAATTTGGAATTCAAAAAAGAACTAGAAGATTGGAAAATATGTAATATTTTTCCCCCCCGAGTATTCAGTAGCCAGCGCTGATGAAGTCTTGCCTCTGGGGCAGGGCTCGAAATTAACGGTCGCAAATGTGCAATTTGCGACTGGTTCGAAGACTTTTGCTCCTTCGACTTTTGGCCCAGTCTCATAATAAATACGTTTTCTTCTCCTTGTTAGACCAAATTTACTCCTAAAATTTTGGACCTAGGAGCAGAATTGCTCCTGGGAAAAAAAATAATTTCGAGGCCTGCTCTGGGGAACGTAAAATAGTGCTGGGGAGAAAATAGCATTCCATCCGGGGGGATGATATTCCTAGTCCGCGCTATTAGCATATCACAGGAACAGAATTTGTCCTTGATAGCAGGTGAAAAACAAAGGGTTAGTTGGAGGTTTTCCTGGCGCGGCGTCAGGAGAGTTGAGTTTGTTGAGAAAGTCTGTAGCTGTCCAGGCAGTGATATCTCGTGTTCATGGGTCAAGGACTCTTGAAGCGAGTCTTGTTGACAAATATTTCTATTTTTTCGTTGAAGATCCCTCTCTCTCACCCTGCGTGTGTAGGCTTCGTTTAGACGAAACTATGCACCGTTCCCGTTATCATGGCATTTTTGATCCGTTTGTTGAGGTTATTGCCTTTTAACATACTTGAATATTTTGATCGCGTATAAATGTATAGATTGCGCTTGTTAAGTTCGTGACTTGCTCATGCATTCTGACAATTTTTGTTTTTGTCTACAGAGAAAGGTCCCTTAAAAGTAATGAAATCCATAAATACAATTAAATTTGTTGTTCAGTGATACTTGGTTTTGTTTACTTGATTTGCAATGAACAGGCGACGAACCCAAGAAGAAAAAGCACAGGACAAAGAAGAAAAAATCTGCCAAGAAACGACAGGGTGAGTTGGGTCAGCAAGCAGCGAAAGGAGCAGTGAGTAGTACGAGCGAACAGGCAGACGATGAAACTGGTGAGATGGAAGTGAATGACAGTCCGGAAAGTGAAGAGGACGATAACTGATGATGGTGACGTCTAGCAAGCCACCTGCATAGCGGATACATTTGTGCGAAGGCTGGAACGATCAAGTCAGGATATTAACGAGATCTCTAAGAACTGGAGTTCTTTTGTTACGCTGATGAAATAGCAGAAGCGCACAGCCACGTTGCTGACCCAGAAAATGACGATTGTTGGCTCGGTGAGAGTTCAACAAGTGCAGCAAACAAAGTGCAGCTAAGACGGTCAAGTGAAATAAAAGGATCAGAGATCGATTACTCCATCGATCATATTTTGTGTGTCAGAGCTGAATGCGTGCATTTAGCAATGCTCATGCCCCCCTACGACACGGTAAAAACTCGTTACCGGAGTCACTGCCTAGATTTAAGGACATTTGTTCCAACTTAATTTAGAAACAGAGAGAAAGAGTATAAACGTGCTTACGAAAAAAAGGAAAGAAAAATAAAAGATGACAAAACAGGTAAACAGAGAAAGGCGATCCTTAATCAGTCTCAATTAAATTATTACCACTCTCATCAATCGATCTCAATCACTAGCTTTAGTTTTGCAACCTAACAATCCCATGGAAGTGGCAGCCGTCTTTTAAAAAAAAAGCACGCTTTGAAAGGTCGCTCATTATTTTTAGCGTGTTCAGCTTTTTAGAACGTTAAGGAACTCCGTTTGTGCCGCAAAACGCGTTTATTTTGCTGCAGAAGGGGCCAGTTCCCCAGCACGTGGAGTTTCGAGTCGACACTCCGAGGAGGTGCGGCACTCTAACCAACTCAGCACGGTTGGTTAGAGCGCTGCGCCAGTTTTTCAGGGTCATGGATTCGAATCCCGTTCAAGCCTATTTTTAACCTGCGATCAGGCCGATTTTTAGCATCACGCTTATATTCTCTTTCGTTGGTCGTTTCGCCCTTCCCGCCTGAATGTTTCACCGAGCGAAACGAAAATAGAGCCTGATCGCAGGTTAGCCTAGTTTTTCAGACTTTCTTTTCACAACTCCTTAAGATGAGTTTACAACTGATCTTTCATCTCCTAAATCTCTATTCCGAAGTTCACAAAATTTGAATTTTCATACATTTTCTTCCATCTTGATGTATTCATTTTTTGGATGCATTAGGAACTCACAGTTGGCTCCCAGTTGGCTTGAGAGCTCGGTTGGAGCGCTGCACTGGCATTGCAGGGTCAAAGGTTCGAATCCCTTTCAAAAGCCTTAATTTTTGTGTGGCTTCAGTGAAGCTGAGACTACCATGCCGTCGCCTGCGATGTCTCTGGCTTTATTTGACCCGTGCCCCTTGACTAGTCATGCAAGACTAAAGAAATGCATGAGTCACACAATGACGTGATCTGTTCTAACAAGTCGCGCTTGTCACTCGATTTAAGCCGATTTTGAGTTCCAAAATATTACTTCGTGTGAAATAATGTGGAAAATAAAACAGAGCTTATTTATATATTTGTCTGGATATGGGTTTGCCACATTCGTCAAGCATGATGTCACCAGTCACGCAAGAAGATCAAACTTCAATCCATTGTGCTTGCTTCAGAAGGGATTGTATTATTTTGTTGTCTCATTTCTTAGTTATATGCTTTACGAAAACGGTTGGTTGGTTAGTGATTCTGCTATAATGGCAGCTATAATTGAGGTCGCTAAGAGCGAGGAAGACGAATTGGTGAGCTGTTTCAGTTGTCTTTTAAGTTCAGACTGTAAAGAAAAGAAAGTTCGAAACTATCTCAAGTCTGCGATTCATTATCCTCCCACGCAGCCGTTTTTAGGGGAGTCGTGTCCCCTCGTCCTGTGGGGAGGAGGGTAATGCGGTCTCCCTAAAACGACTGCGTGGGAGACTAGCAATTCATGTGCAGTCCTCTCAGTCAATAAAACTCCAGATCGCTTAGCTAGGACTCAGCACACGAATAATGTCAGAACATGCACGCTTCGTAGCACGTAAGTGATCGCTTTCCAAACACTTGTTATATTTCGCACGCATCATAACAAGAACGTGTTTCCCACTTCCCCAGCTTCGGTCTGTTAACTCGATTATGACGGATTTTTTCTCGTTTTTTTCTTGTTTTGTCGTAATTTGAAGCCACACTCGTGTGTACGCATCAGCATACCGTTTATTTTTTACTCTTGTCACAACTGCTTTTAAAATTTCTGTGTACGTATACGACTGTTTATCTTCTAAATGTTCATTCTGCAGTTCACATAAACGAATTTTCACGCCCTTGTTAGTTATAGAAACCTTAATTTATTTCAATAGGGTAACTCGTTCTGCCGATTGATACAGTCAACATAAACAACCACGGGCATGGCAAACGAGTTGAAGTTTCGCGTCAACCTTTGCAATTATAGTCGACGGTGTTGTTCGTTCCTGACCGGTGTCCTAGCGGATTTGGACTCCCCCAGAATTGGACCCCCCCTGTTCAAATCCCCTGGCGAAAATGGACCCCCTGTCCAAATTGCACTTTCGCTAACGGATTTGGACCCTCTGTCGACCGGGGATCCAAATCGGCGGGTTCCTAGAATGTATATACTATATTAAAGAGGAGGAACGCGGGCGCACGAAACGGTTGAAAATCGAGCCCAAAAACGCATGGTGCAGACATTCAAGTCGAAATTCCATCGATGACACGTAGGACAAAATCGTTGTTAAAAGTTTGTAAAAATAGTTGCTCCAAATAATCAAGCTAATTTTTTACTAAGGCCAACTTCAGAATGGCGTTTTTGGAAGCAAAGCAATTCACAATGCTGTTGGGTGCAAACCTATTCTACGCTGCTTCTGTAAATTTACACTACCGAGACGCTGGCTTCGCGATCTTGCCTTTTGAGCTTGCACATTTGTTCTGCTGATAAGTCACCAAATATTCACCTCATAAATTTTGCGCCCCAGAAAAAGTTTATGAGTTCTCTGCGCTCTTCCTAAACGTTTTCCTATATGCTAAAGTCAAACAGCAAAACAATTAATTTTAGGCAGTAGATGTTTTATAATCCTGAAAAAGTAAACGGTTTTTGAGGTCATGAAAAGCACAAATGGCGGCCATACAGAAGTGGACGCAAAAAGTCGGCTTTTAGTACGCCTTGCGTGCCTACAAGTAGATATTTTACGTTTTCTTCGTGGATTTACTATCGATTCTCCTTCTTTTTTTTCTCTCCCATCCTTACTGAGTAGAAAATAGGTTTCTGTACGTTAAGATACACATAGAATGGAAAAATATAGCACCCCACAAATGTATGTATTATCACGAAATCGAAGTGACGCGTGTGAACAGTCTCCCAGAGTTCTCTGCGCTCGTCTTCCTGACGTGGCGTGTAGTGTCCAGTCCCTTGTTGCAGCCGCTGTTTTCCGGCGTCCGCCATTACCCTAAAGTTGGTCAGATTCTTCTTACAATCCAATAAACAGGAAGCCATCCCTTTCTTTATGTAGCTAATTCTTGCAAATATGGCATCTGGAAAGAATTGTGCGTTATTTCTGCTGGTTATTTTATGCTTGGAGCCTATCACAGGAGACGAACACGACCACAAAGTAGGTTGATATTTGTTATACTTTTCGCGAATCTTCTCTTCTCCTCTGTTGCTAATTTCATATCTGTGCCAAGGATGCGGCATTTTTTTGGCAAGACTTCGAATTTTCTTTCAGCATTAAAGCGGTCTTATGGTGTCGCAGTATTTTCCATTCTCGAATCCAATATTCTGTTAACGAATATTTGATAGTGACACATCAGCACTGGGAATTTGTACAAAGCTAAAGGTTATATGGATCGACCTTTTAAAGATCCTTGCAAGTTTTCCGTTTCATCCCGTCGTGCGTTTTGCGTTTCATCTCGTGGATCAATACCTTCAAATTTGTCATGAAGTGTAAGAAGAGCTCTTGATGAACATGTATCATTTAAATACGATGATCATATTTTAAAGTTTTCCGTAATGTTTGTTTACGGTAATCATTTGGAGATCTTTTTCCCATTCCAGTCCATTCAGCCGTTGGTTTTTGTTGAAGCTTATTATTCTTTCGATTGTGACACAACCATAATTTCTTACAAAGGTTTTGATATAACTTATATTTGAGCGTTTGTCGGTTAGCTGTGAAGAAGTTTTAAGGTGAACTGTAAATTATGTACATATTTTTGACTCTGAAATAAAGGCTAGTGACAACTTTTATTTCATACATGTAACTACAGTAGCTTAGTGTGAGAAGCGGTAACATGCCCTTTTGCTTAGTGATCAAGTGGTGTGTGTGTGAAAGCTGACATATGATATCAGTTAGCCTTTTTTCAGCTTTGTTGTGAATAATAATTACTATTTAATGCACCCCTTGCTTTTAATAATATACAAACTCTGAAGCTCAGACCTTTTTGTCAGTTATCTTAGGAGACTTTCCAGGGAGCAAATGAGTTAAGTGTATGAAACTCAAATGCTTTAAGGCATTGGTCCTTGAGGTTATTTTCCTGCAACCTGCAATGTAATGATGACAAGAACATTGCAAGGTAAGTTGCAGTCTTGCATGCTGCAACTCATCTCGCAATGTTGCAAAAAGTAGAATCTTGAATCTATCGTGTTGCAAGAATGGTTGCCAAGACGGGGTGTTACACATACAACAGTATTGTGTTCCAAGTTGCAGGAAAAAAGTTTCTCGTTGACAGGTATCAGAGCCTTTAGTTGTTAGTTAGCTTGGAACTTCAGAGTTTGTGTGCATTGGTCTACTGGCTAAACAAGTTCCATAGGGTAAACCAAATTGAAAGTGTTAAACAATTTATGACTGAAAAAGGGATGTATAGGTATTGCAATGCAGCACTCTCAAAATGGTTTGTGGTTAATAGCCAGCAAGGGCTGGGCTGTACTCACTGGCTCCCTGTACATTTGGAGAGGGCTCATTCATGCCCCCCCCTGCCCTTCCCCTCTGGATTGGATGCTAGTCACTTTTCATGAATTTACTCTTAGTATTATGCTAGCTTTCTGAACAATTATTTTTATTTAACTATTTTATATTTCTGGGTGGAAAGAGCCCATAGTCTTCTTCAGCTGAGTCAGCTGTTTTTTCTAATGATACAGCTGTGTGATTTGAAGTCTTAAACTGCAACAACATGTATGACCCTCAAAGTTTGGATCCCAAGTCCAATGCATTTACTTACGAGACTGTACTTTCTGTCTTTTTTGGGTGTACATGTACATTAAAATTGAAGTTACAAGTGAGTTTGGGTGAGCTCAAAAGTTTGTTTTCTGTTGAGTACACAATCATTTTTTCTTGTTTTTGCATCAGGCAGGGGTTGTGTGCCTCCTGTTATGTTTTGGATTTTTGTTCTTTCTGGAAATGGTTGACTTTTACACCTGTTCTTGGAAGAATCCTGAAAAATATAAATGATGTTATGCCATGTGGCACAAGGTGGCATTACGTGCTCAATATTTGGTCAATTTGTGTAAAATTTGCACAACCAAAAGATCTTGGAAAGATCTGCACAGTGAAGGAATAAAATTGAACCCCCTCCTGTATGAGACGTGATTTACCACCACTCCAACTTTTAGAACATTTTCCCTTTGTAATTTTAGGTCCAAGTTGATATCTGAGAACAAGGAGTGCACTGAGAGCTGCAAATTTAGCTATTGTTTAGGGGTATACCCAATATCTATGAAGAATAGGAAAATTTTAAACGTTTTTCTTTTTTCATTTTGGACACTTCTCAGTCTAATCTGAGACATCCTTCATCCCTGTTAGTATGATTTACAGCACACCCTAGAAATTACCTTTCAAATGGTATATCACGTGGGGTCTACCAGTTCATTGTTACCAAATTAAAAAAAAACTTGGCATTTACCTTGGGTGGGAAAGGGTTAATAAATTTTCTCTTTTGAAAATGCACTACATATGTCACACAACCAGTTGACTCCTGATGAAGACCAACAGTAAGCAGTCAAAACATTGCAATCCACATCAAAGTGACAATACTGTGTGACAAGCTATTAAGACGGATTCCGCTCAACGTTCGAGCAATTAGTGCAAAAAATATTTACCAAAAAACTACTCATAACACGGTAACATTTTAAATGCTATTTGAAACATCTCACTCTAGTTCACTTGCCCAAGTGACCCCGCGATGAAATTCTCAAGCATTCTCAAGAAAATTAATTTCAAATCTCGTAAAAGTATGCTAAAAATGGGCGCCATTTTGTTTTGAACTGACTTGAAGCATCTTTTTAATTGAAATATTGAGAACTTCAAATCCAATTTTCTCTCGCGGGGTCAGCTTGGGAGCAAAAGTAACGATAAGTTCTTCTTATCCATTCTCAAAATGTGACAGTGCTGCAAGTATTTTTTTGGTAACTTAATTTTTGCACTTACTGCTCGAATGTTGAGCGGAAATCGTCTTAACCCTTTAAGTCCCAATAGTGATCAGCATCAGATTTCTCCTTGTAACATCAATACACAATTAAGTGCACAGGTGTTGAGAATTTTGAATAACTTCTCCCAACTAGCACTACAGCAAATGTACAGTGTTCTCCTTATCAGGCGGTAATCGGTAAAATTTACCGCTTGTAGCACTATTTGTTACCGGTTGGAACCACATCAGTACTAAGATCTGGATTACAAATATCAACAGATTTGGATTGTGAAAATATTTTTACTGGGTTGAATTGTGAAAAGATTTATGTCAGTCGTTCTATGTACCATGTAAGTCTAGCAACTTATCTCATTATGTCCATACATGTAGGTTAGTCCGATATTAGTCTTATTCTCTTGATGTTTCTATGTTCATAGGGTGGTAGTCTTATTGACGTTTCGCTGTACTTTTCTACGCTCGTTAAGTGTTAGTCGTATCTTTTTAACGTTTCTCCATATCTTAGTACGTTCCTAGGGTATTAGTCTTTTCTTCGGCATTTTTCCGTACGTTAGTACATTTATCAATATTTTGTCTTATCTTCTCGACATTTCACCATGCGTTAGAACGCTTGTAGAATATTAGTTTTATGTTCTCGACATTTGTCCGGATGTTGGTTAAGGTGCTGTTAGACTTATCTTTTTGACATTTCCCTGTACTTTAGTTCATTCAAGTTGAGGCTTATCCGTTTGCTGGTATGTTCATAAGGTGCTACTAGTCTTATCTTCTTGACGTTCTTTATTGGTGCCTCCATAAGGTGTTAGTCTTACATGTATCTTCTCAACGTTTTTCCGTACATTTTTACATGCGTAAGATGCTTACAAGGCCTTGAAACAGGAATCGCGAGCGTTTTGAAGGTTTTTGAGACATATGCGAGTCTAGTATCAAGGGCAAGAATCCGGGTTTGATAATGACACTTCCACTCCAGGTTACAAAAGCAGCACTGTTTTACCGGTCTGGAAAACGGACTTACCTGTTGTGCTAAAAACTACGGAGAAGACTGAATGTATGGCAGTTAGTAAGGAGAATTTATGTGCTGGCACTGGGCATTAAAGGGTTAAACAATTTAGCTTCAGTTAACTACAGTACCATTGACTAAGAGTAAAAGTTTGCCTGTAATTGAATTTAAATGTGTTCTCTGAACATCCTGGAAAACCTGAGAAAATCTGGAAAGTCCTGAAATTTTTATTTTCCTAAGGCATTTGTGTGTACATGTACAAACCCTGATTTCAGGTGATGATGACCCCCATCAACATGCATATAGTGAGCCAAAAGATCTGTTAATGCTGTTAATGGCAGTGACAGGTTGCAAGTCACAGGGGTTTGATAACTTTTGAAATGTACATTGCAACTACATGAAGCTAAAATAGGTGGCTATTGAGAACTCTTTGGTAACCATTTTAAATGAAAGCCTAGACAAAGAAGGGAGCTACATTGTACATGGGTTGGAGCCACCTTCTAATAAAGCTGCTGTTTTTAATCACATTAGTATGAGGATGGTGAAGAGGTAGTGCTTTGGATGAACACAGTGGGACCTTACCACAACAGACAAGAAACCTACACCTATTTCTCACTTCCGTTCTGCAAAGGTACAAAGAAGAGCATTGGCCATTACCACGAGACCCTTGGAGAAGCTATTCAAGGCGTTGAGCTTGAATTCAGTGGGATTGACATTGCTTTTAAAGGTTTGTTTTTGCAGAGTTGTGTGTTTCTTCATGCTGAGTAATGAATGAAATACTTGTAAAACATCACTTTGTCACATACAGTGGAAAATTGGGCTCTAGAGTGTGGGAAGTTCCGTTTCAAGGGGCACAGTGTAAGGTTCTTGAAATTTGTTTGTTGCAATCTGCTATTGTCTGGCCTGCACATTGGCCCATGCACTCTTCAAGTGGTGTTACATGAAGTGAATGGTGAATTTGTCAAAGTTTTGGTTGATTTGTATGGATGAAATCCAGTGGTTGCAATTGAAAGCTCTTTAGGCTGGAATACTTTTCCTTGGCACTGTTGATTATGCTGTACAAGGTGTTTTCACATTGTAACTTCTGTCTGTGATAAAGTGTGATGAGATAGGGTCACTGTGTCAGCTAGAATCTACTGAATACTGTTTTGTTTTGCAGTCAATGTGCCACCTGTGGGGTACTGTACTTTGGAGCTCACCCCAGATAACACAGATGCCTTGATATACGCAGTGAAGAACCATTATTGGTATCAAATGTACATAGGTAAGAGTGGTTTGTTTTGGTTACTCTGCTCTCTGGTCAGATTTTCAAGATTACAATTTGTACTTGTACATTGTAAATGTATGATGTTAATGTACACAGGTAACTGTGGTTTGTCTTTGTGTTGGTTACTCTTCTCACTGGTCAGATTTTCAAGAATACAACATATTTCTCTTCTATGATATCATTGTTTGGAAATTGATATGTTTGTGTGTATTTTTTATTCCTAAACTGCACTGGAAAAAGATACAACAGAATATTTCTAAAAAATTGTATCCTGAATTTTGAGTTCCCTGTTGCTTGGGTCCATACTTACATCCACTACAGTATGCCTGACCTGTTGCTTAACCAGAAAATTGAACCTGCAAGAGTCAAGTGCTCTCAGCTGTAACAGGTGTTAGGGTTAGCCTTTGTGTTGTTGCAGTTTTACATTTTTTTACTTTGTTTTTGTTATCCTTTACAGATGATTTGCCAATATGGGGTAAGTGTTGTTGTTTGGTTTGTTTAATTGGTAAAAATAATATTTTCTTGATGTCTGTATATTTAAACATACATGTACATTTTCACTAAGAATAAAATCTCTGTTCAAATGAATATGTGCAATGAAGGACAAAATCCTTGTTGTCAGTAGGCCACAGGGCTGCTTTTTCTTATCCCTCTTGTTTCTTTTCTTTTGTATGACTGTAACAGGGAAACCTATCTTTAACCATATTGTAAGCCTTTTGGTTTCCTTCAAGCTTCCTTGCCACAATAAATTAAAAATGCTTTTTTGCCTTATTTAACATTTTGTTAGAAAATGTACATGTACATTCAAATCAGATCTAATTTCCCTTTCTGTATTTTTTTTTTTTAGGTATTGTTGGTGAAATTGGTGAAAGTAAAGATGAGTACTACATCTGGACTCACAAGAAACTTGATATTGGCTATAACGGTGACCAGATCGTGGATGTGAGCTTGACGAGCGAGTCAAAAGCAAAGCTTGTTCCAAATACTAAGATCAGCTTCACTTATGAGGTGAGATGTTTTCTAGCTTGACATTTTTGGTACTTTTGTAGGCCTGCACATGTGCTGTACTCAGTACTGACAGCTAGCTGTTATGGTCGCTACTACAGGGAAGATGGCCTGTTACTCAGAGATTGAATAATGACTGTTTAAAACACTGCAGGCAAAGGAGAATTTCTTTAGTTTATAACAGGTTACTTTCTCCTCAACCAACTTCTTCAAAGCTTATGACAGCCTGAGTGTGTGCATGTAATTAGCTGTGCAATATAAATTTCAGCTAGTTTTAGGTACACGTGTGCTATCTTCTTGAACATACTGTACATATGTGCACTGGCACCCGCCGCATCTGCTTTTTTTTTGTAGTTTTTATTCTTTATCGCTTCTATATTAATAGTTTTATGTTAAGCACCATTGGGCTTAAGGACTTGGTTCTATTAAAATGGTTGGTTCTATGTTGTTATAATTGTTATTATTGTTGTTGTTGTTATTATTGTCTTTATTATCAATCTTGACACATCACAAATATACATTTTACTTGTTGATTATCAACATTATAAGGACCTACATCATTGTATTTTTAGCCAATGACGTCACGTTAGTGACGTCATATGGCTACTGTCAGAGCCTTAAAATCAACGATATACGTACGTGCGATGTCTGTCTTACGATTTGTGAGGCTGGGGGGATATTCTGTGAGACGATGGGTGGGGGTGTGCACCGGGACAGTGAAAGCCTTACCTTATCAGCGGCACAAACCCATACAGCTAATGTTATGTGAGTAAGACCCCCGGGCTTTGAAGTGTTTTGCATTCGCAAGTGTGGATCTACTTCGAATGCCTGTTTTGTGTACGTGAGGTCTGGCAGGATTTTATTCGCGTTGTAGTCCTGTGTTTACTTAGCTGAAGTACATTTTTCCACAGCAGCAAATACAAGACGGACTTGCCAATTTGAGATGTTGTATGAACAGAACGTGGAAATTAACGTTACATCGATCCCTAATTAACAGTGAAAGAAACAATATTTAAAGCCCAAGTTTATAACAATAGTGAAAAGAGTAGAGTAAAACAGCATGAAATTTTTCGGGATTATCTCTCGGTAACAGCGAATCTAAAATTTGCACTGTCATTTTTGTGTGCGTGTTATAAAACATGAACCCAATTAAAACTAAATCGGAAATTGCGCGGCTTGTTGCTAGCTATTCTTAAAACTGAAAAACTTGAATGAAACTAGTATTAAAATCCAAGTCACAGTGGTGATCAAGGAATTAGAGGATGGATGTAGTAAAATCTTAACAAGATACTAAACGTTATTTCGGGGTTATTCATAGCTCAAAGTGTAAAGCGTATGTTGAGAAATTTGCATAGTTGACAGCTGTAATTTCAGCCTTATAAGGAATGTAATGCAACACTTGAAACATCTCGAGCCGACCGAAACAGTACCGAAAGATTAACAACAACAGATATGTGACAAAGCATTCTAACAGAGACCTGTTGGATCTACTGGAAAGCCAGCTGAATTTGAACATTTTCGTACTGTTCGAAGGTAAAGCAAACGAAATTTATTCGGCTGTAGGTTGAGACTCCAAATAAAGACGTGAGCTAAAAATAACTTTGTACCGTGGGAAAGCTACAAATGTAAACATACTTTGGTCGATTTGTGAAGCAAAAATACGAAAATTATTATAGCCGACTTGATTACAAAGCAAGCAACTTCAAATAACAGGGGAAATAAATGTAGTTGCAAAACTATTTCAGTCGTGTTTATAAACGCTAGTTCAAACCGATTTCGAACGAAAATATTGTGGATAAAAGAAACGCCGTTTGATGGCAGACTCCTGTTTTGGCAATACAATGTACTAAGAACGTAAGTGGTTGCCTGAAACGTCTGAAACCTTACAAATTAAACAAAGTAAAGCGAGTCGCGTGTCACGCAAATCACGCAGAGCGTCAAAACGGCACCCTTTAGAAAGTTGACCGTTTATGAGCACTGAAAAGTATTGGATATTCGCCGGTAGAAGTAAGAAATTAAAAGGTTCAACTGCAACTTGCATTTATTTCTGAAGTAAAATTGTTAGCTTTCCACTGATCTTTGCCTAAATTATGTATGCAATATTTTTCGACGGTGAGTTTACTTGTTTTTGTCTGTGTTCTTTGAAGAACCGTGAAACAAAGAGCTTTCTTCGGTTTTTTTTTTTACTCCGCGTAGTCACGCTGCTGAATCATTACCAGGTTTTATAGTGGATAACCACAAGATCTTTTTGATGGTGGTGGTGGGGGGGGGGGGGGGGGGCTGAGGGGTTAGGGTGGGACTTACCAGAGGTGTAAAGTCCCATAGGTTGTCAGGACAAATTTCACCATATTGTGAAAAAAAACGTCATTGGCTCTGTGCGTATTGCGCGCCCATGTTTATATACTGATGTAGACTTTTAGTATAGTTCCACTCCACATTTATGTTTTATTTTGTGGCTGATGTAGGTAAAGTGGACTGAGTCAAAAGTGGAGTTTGCAAGAAGATATGACAAGTACCTTGATCCAAGCTTCTTTCAGCACAGGGTAAGAGTGTGTATGTGGAATATTACACTATTATAAAATGAACTGTTGTCATTGTTACAGTGCAACGAATTCAACTGGGGCCACCCGACGTTTTTCTGCCAATCACAAGGCGAGTTCAGAACAAAAGAATCGGGGTTGCGGTTGCTTTCGGACCAATCACAATAGGGGTAAACTTTAACTACTAGTTTGAGCTGGAATAGATGCGAGGGGCTTTGCGAAGGTGAACCTCAATGCTTACTCATGGCAAAATGTCTGAAATGTTGTTCCTATCGATTAACGACAAGGCAAACAAATGAAAAGGGAAAAATAAGAGTGCTGAATGTCAGTCGGTGATTTTGAAGACTACAACGAACGAAGCACAAAATATATTTACCGAATGACAGCCCGTATTGAAGACGAAACGGACTCAATGCAAATATGTTCACCGAATGCTGCGGACAAATTGGGCTAAACACAAATGTTTACCGAATGACGGACGGGAATGTTAAAGACGAAATGGATTCAGTGCAATTATTTATTACCGGATGACGGCGGGGAATTTTGAAGACGAAACGGACTGACAACGCACATATCTACTGAATGACAGCCGCGTCCACAACAAAATATTCTGACTTTGGTCGTAACATAAGAAAGCTGTAATTGAGCTGTAAGGCCAAGAATAATTCTGTTCGAATTTATGTTACAGGTTGAAAACTTATTAGCCTCCCACGCAGTCGTTTTTAGGGGAGTCGTATTACCCTCCTCCCCACAAACGCCTGCTTACCCGAGTTCGACATTCCTTTCCCATTGTTTTACTTGCGAGACAATCTAATGAATCACCATTGAGGCATTGTCTGACGATGTGCAATCAAATTAATCGTTATAACATACGCTTCTGTATTATATTTCCCACGATTGTTTTTCTTCAGAGACGCGGGTGTTTCTTGTGAATGCTTTTATCCCGCTTTTTCTGACAAAGCGTTGTTGATCTTGCTTGCCTGATCAAGTTCATTGTCAGTGAGGACTTCAGCGCTTCTCAAACTGATGGAGCAATGCAATGCAAAGGGAAATACTTGAAAAGGCAAAGAGTAAGACGGCAATTCGCACAAAGGACCGAATGAGATGATTAATTGAGATGAAAATATCACACATGGGACAATGGCCAAATGCATTTCAGTGGCGAAATACTCAAGTTCGCTGGCATATCTAACATTTCTAAGGTCTTCGCGTCGAAGGGCCAAGGCGGTTATTACAACGCGCGTTCGCATGCTCTTCTCGCATGACATTCCCTAAGCAGAAGGGACTGTTAGTTTACAATCGCTATTTGTGATTACACAGAGCTTGTATCTTTTACAATGAATTTATCAGTCAGTTTAAAATCCCTTGACGGATTTCTGCAGATATTCCTGGATTTCTAAGTTAAATGTACTTTTTGAAAGCTCAGAGAATGTAGTTATTCCTGCATTCAATGCTTTTGGGAAAAAAAATTAGATCAGTAGCACAATCACCATACCCAATCCTGTAACATGCCTTGAAAATACAAAAATATATATTTTTGGCCCAAATCACTTATTTAGGTTTATTTTACCCTGAAAATGGCTAATCTTGCTGTTTTGGGGAAAAATATTACATTCTTTGCATATTTAATAGCATTTTTAATTTACCCATGATTCCTTGTGGGCGTGGTCTTTTCTTAGATGTTCAGTTTTAAGCTCACCAGTACAAGAAAATAGTAAAAATAAAACAACTTTGAACCTTTTTAACCTTTTAAAAGGCATTTCAGATTACATGGAAACATGTATTTTACAGTTTCATAATTTACATGAAACACGTGGTCGGTTCATCTCAAGACACGCGATATTTAGAGATTGCTCACTTCCCGGAAAATTAGCCCCTGGAAAATGCCCTGAAACCCCCCAAAGTGTGGTATAAGGGGAGGTTACAAAGTGTTTTAGTTGGAGAAGAAAGCATGGCGCATTTAGGAAGGAAATCGCAGGTTTGAAGACGATCTGGAGTCTTCAATGTCGTAGCACACTGTTACGTAAGCAAAGTTAAGATGGCGAAAAACGTAGCGACTCAATCTAAAGCTAATATTTCAGCCGTTTTGAAAGCTAGGAGATCGAAGTTGTGGAGGTAACTGGAGGATCTTGTGAGCATTCAGATTTGCTCGGTTTTGCAAGCCCACTGTGCTTTGTTTGGATCGGACAGCTCAAGGAAAAGGTAAGTTGGCTAAAACATTATTGCGTAATCGCGTTACAAATAAAACGTAGCGACTTCTTTGAACTCTCATTTCTTCGTTTATATTCAATGCTTTTGATCGATTCTTTCCCATATTAAAACTCAAGTTATGAGCATTTAGTTGATGTGTTTTTATCATCCTAGGTTTCAAGTTCAGCATGCAACGGACAACAACATTCTGAATCTCCATTTTCTTGCAAGCAGCGTTACAGGAAGGATACTCCAAAATGATGAATCCTTTTGATTTGTTTTAATAAACATAAAATGCTTCAACTTTGGTCAAATGTATTGTTATTTGTGGGTTCTCATTGGGTGTAATCCGTTTGTCCTAGCGAACTTTATTTTTCATAAAAATTGATTTTGAAAAATTTCACCTGCAAGATGGTGTTACGCGTTACATTCCAAATTTGCCCATATTTTTATCATTTTCTTTTATTTTCTCTTAAGAATTAACATCCTTTACTCCTTCTTGGTATGGATAGTAATCAACAAAGATAACCAAAGCTGTGTGCAAAAGTCTGACTTTATTGAAGGTCTTGAACTAAAAAAGTAAGCTGAAGTTTATCCAACTACCCCAAGTGGGCATGGTGATTGTGCTACTGATCTTAGTTATTCACGTAGTGCCGCGCATCACGTTATAAGGTTTATTGAATCACCCGGTTGCAACGCGATATCATAAATCTAATGTCTAAACAGAGCAAATCGCGCTCCATTTGAAAACTTCGGAAACTTAGTTATCCCTGCATTCAACAATTTTGAGGTGACGTGCACTTACATTTTAATATGCCGCGCGTCATGTTTATCTGCATGTTTTCCTGCGAAAGCGTCCTGTGGTCAAGGTCAACCTTCCAGCCGTAAGTAGGTACAGTGTGATTGGCTAAGCGGCGGAAAGGAATGTTGAACTCGGGTAAGCAGGCGTTTGTGGGGAGGAGGGTAATACGACTCCCCTAAAAACGTCTGTGTTGGAGGCTAAAAGCTTATTAGCCTGGAAATATTTTTGGCTGATCAAGAAACTGCGTTTCTTTGACTGTCAACATGTTGTTACAGCTCAGTGATCTCCGATTAGCGGGTCACGGAAGTCTCCTGTATAAATTTTGGTCTTCGAGATATTTATTCTATTTTGTCCCTCTTTTTGTCCCCGTCATTCAGAAGTATTTTGGTGTTGAGACTCTTTCGTCCTCAACATTCCCTACTTTCATTCAACAAAACTCATTTGTGTTGATT
This sequence comes from Siderastrea radians, assembly GCA_964017195.1. Classification (NCBI taxonomy): domain Eukaryota; kingdom Metazoa; phylum Cnidaria; class Anthozoa; order Scleractinia; family Rhizangiidae; genus Siderastrea; species Siderastrea radians. Next base: position 35,738,762 of record OZ024894.1, read on the forward strand.
TTGTTTCGTATTCAAAATTCCCGGCCGTCATGTGGTAAAACATATTTGCCTTGAGCCTTTTCGTCTTCAAAATTACCGGCCACCGGTCTGTAAATAATTGTTTCTCTTGCCATTTGCTTGCCTCGCCGTTCATCGAGATAAACGTCATTTCGCGATAAAAATAAGCGTTAAAGTACACATTTGCGTAGCCCTTCGCATCGATTCCCGCTCAAACCAGAAGTAAAATTTTACCCCTATTGTGATTGGTCCGAAAGTAACCGCAACCCCGATTCTTTTGTTCTGAACTCGCCTTGTGATTGGCAGAAAAACTTGGGTGGCCCCAGCTGAATTTGTTGCACTGTAAACTAAATTAGATATTTTAATACTTAATGTAATGTAATGTTTGACACGAAATTATTTGGTGTTTATTTTTTTGTGACATACATATGTACATACATACAGACAGACAGACAGACAGACAGACAGACAGACAGACAGAGACAGACAGACATGACTTTGGCTCGCTTAGCCAAAAATACAACAGTACACTGTACTTCCAGTTTGGTTGTGGACCCCAGTTTACAAAATGTTTGGTTTATTCCATTTGTTTTCAGATCCACTGGTTTTCAATCTTCAACTCTTTCATGATGGTTATTTTTCTGGTTGGTCTTGTCTCCATGATCTTGATGAGAACTCTGAGGAAGGATTATGCCAGGTACAGCAAAGATGATGAGCTGGATGACATGGTAAGAAAATACCATAAGTTTCATAACATTCACTGGTTACACAAAATGAGTGGAATGATCTTAACAAACAAACGATTTCAAGGCTACAACAGGAAACAAACTCTTGGCTGGTGTGATAGCGGTGCACTGCTCTATCAGCTGAGCTAAGAAGCCATGACACAGGGCTGGAAATAATTTTTGGACATTCACCGGTCAAAATGACCGGCCAAATACATTTTTGCTCGGTCATACCTTGTTTCTCACCGGACAAATATATTATACGTACTTTTATTTTATAAGGCACACTCGGCCATTAGACGCATCCCAAACTTCGCAACTCAAGTTTTCAAACTAAAAGATATCACTAAAACACGTGGTCACAGGACGCGTCCTGAACTGAAGAAAAAGTTTTCTCAAGTTTATTTCAATCACAACTGAATTCGGTTATAATCAAGCTAGCCGAAAGTGAGATAGTAAACGACGGCGTAAAAGTTATTTGTACAAACAGGAGCGCACGAGTTTTCGGTAATTAACAAAAGCGAAATTGTCACACGTAAACAAAAGCTAAAAATGTCACACTGCAATGACTTACAATCATCTTCAGTTAACGCTGTTCTGGTTCGTGTTGCCAACATACAGCCAGAAAACTAGAATAGGAGCAGAAAAGTCCCGAGAACTGCTGAGAACAACTTGCTGTGCCCATAAGTTTCACATTCGCACTGGGTAGTGAAGGCGAATGGCGAACTCGCCCCGAATGTCATCTTCAAAAGAATTAGACATCTGAAAATCCAGGCGCTACCTAGGATGAAAGTGTCACAGGGTGGATGAAGAAGGTGGGTTTCCTTTCTCGACTAACAATCCAACAACGTTCTCTAACAAAAAAGATGATGTGTTCGAGGGGGCGTGTTTAAAACACAAAATAGCGAAATGCCGAAATGGCAAAATGATGAAGTGACGAAATGGAAAAATAATAAAAAATAAAACTGTAAGTAATAAAATTTGTCTATCGTGATCACATTTCTTTTTCTACAGCGCAGACCATGTCACGCAATCGTCTTCCTGATCTGCTGCAAAAAAATTATAATAAATAAATAAATCGTACTTTTGATGGTTCTTAAAACAATCAAAATTGGAAGGATATGCTCGTGCCTAAGCGAAATTACCTCAGACTTTAACGCCCTGACGTCGCTCTCAACGAATGTGTTAATGTGCTCTTAGCTGGTTTGCCATTGAAATTGTTGGCGTGCGATAAATTATTGTTTACAAGTTTCTTGCAATGTTTTTGGAAATACTGTCAAGCTATCGAAACTATCCCTTCACCATAATCCCGGAACCAAAACAGAAAGTGTTTCGTTTAACTGAATCTTTGCAGTAGTTCACATGAAAAGAATTTATAAAATTGTGTTTAAGCTTACGTTTAGAAGAATTGTCTGATAAAAAAACATAGCGCGTGGCAAATTGTTTTTTCATAAACAGCATTTTTATGTTTGCACACTTCAGGCAAACCAATCGGCCCCTTAAACCAATTCAGAAAATAATTCTTTTATCCTGTCATTTGCTTTGCTTTTCTTCGATAGTTAACTGCCATTTCTTTATATCATTTTATTCGATATGTCAATTTTGAAGAACGTTGTTCATTTCACCCAGTGAATTCTCATCGCTTGACGCATTGAAGATTTTAATACCTTCAGCGCCATTACGCGACGTTCTTGATTATGCTCGCTTGTGTGCTTCATTTTCTTGCCAAGGCAAGAGACATCAAGAGACCAAGATTTCGTCATTTCGTCATTTCCCCATTTCGCCATTTTGCCCTGTCGTGTTTTAAACACGCCCCGTTCGAGGTTTAGTGCGTGACAGTATCATGTTACTGGGCACGTGCTTTCAAGCACGCACCGTATTCAACTACGGCTTTGTTATGTTGTTTCTAAAAACCGTTCTGTCGCTAAAGTTTCTTTTAAAATGTTCTCGCATTTAAGCGGAATGTTGATGTTGCAGAAACGTCAACGGCCAACAATGTTTCTCTTTTGATATCGGCCTCATTTTAATGAAAAATCAAGATCTTTAGAATTTGTTGCCGGAAAACATTCCTCTATAAGACGCACCCCGACTCAGCGATAATTTTTGACAGAAATACTAGCTTTCGAGAAGAAGAGGAAGGAAAAAAAGAAAACGGTGCGGCCTGTAGCCGAAAAAATACGGACGTATACAGCATAGAAACTTCAGTTCATTTCAATGTGATCGAATGTGACCGGTCAACATGACCGGCAAGGCGAACATTTGACCGGTCAAACCCCCAATTAGGCCATTGTCCATTGACCGGCCGTCATTTCCAGCCCTGTGACATGTCAGAGCATCCTGCAAGCCATATGGAAGGGATGACCAACATGGAAAACGTACGAAAATAATGCAAAAATTATATACTTGCGTCAACTGGAAAAAATAGTGGTATATGTTAATTAATTAATCTATCGTTTGATTACATTGGGGGGGGGGGGGGGGTCTGTGAGAATTCTGCAATATAAGTAATACAAATCACAATAATTGGTACTCTGTAGACATGATCTCAACCAGGACAGGATTTCCCTTTAACCTAACATACACTGTGTTTACTGTTTGTTGCTGTTTAGGAGAGAGACCTTGGTGATGAATATGGCTGGAAGCAGGTGCATGGAGATGTATTCAGACCTGCGTCACACCGTGTGCTGTTTAGCAGTCTGATTGGAACAGGATACCACTTGTCTGCTGTCGCAGGATGTGTCATCATGTTCACCATCATGGGGGACCTTTACACCTCGTGAGTCTTGTGGATAAATCTTGATTTATTGCTTGCATCAGACCATGAAGAAAAAAATTCCATGTTACAGTGTACCTATTATTGCACTTTTTCCCTTTTGTTGACTTGCACTGAGTAGATTATGGGGTACCCAGTATATATCTTCCTTAAAAATTATTCCATGCAATTTATTGGTACACTTTCTTTGTTTCTGTTGACTTGTTCTGAAGTGTGAACATAAAACAAACAAAGATTTATGGGTGCATTTGTTATGAAATTAATTATTTATATCTGTTTGGGCTTCAGGCGTGGTTCCATCCTCAGTACAACAATCTTTGTGTATGCAGCAACTGCTCCTGTAAATGGATTCATGGGTGGCAGCCTGTATTCAAGGCAAGGAGGTACGAGTCCCATGCCTTGCGTTCCTGATCATTGGTGGCAAGGAACTTTCTTGTTAATTTTTTTCGGCCTTGTGCCTTTTACATAGTACTTAAAAATAGTGACATTTTAAAATATACAATGTACTTTGTGTTTTATTTTTAATTCCCTTTTCCACTGAGTTTCTTGTATTCAGTTCAGGGTTGGTACGGGTCATGGAAAACCTGGAAAGTCATGGAATTTTAGAATTTCATTTTCCAGGCCTTGAAAGTCATGGCAATTTAGTGTTTGTCACGAGAAGTCAGGGAAAATGAAGTTCATTGTACAAGCAGTTGTTGTTTTCGTGAATGAAAAAGCAAGAAGAGAAAATAGGTGGGTCTCAAATTGGACCTAGCTCACAGTTTCTAAAAACAGAAGGCCAATTTTGGGTTAAGGAAAATGTTAAAAGGTCATGGAAAAGGTCCCAGAAAATCCTGGTATTTTGAAATCTAAAAGGATAGGAACCCTATCAGTTACTCATTCAAATTAGTTGTTTGAAAGTGATGTCCTCCCAAAAGCGCTACTGCCCAATACAGTGTAGTCGCAGTCCCTGAGGACAGCTACCAAAGGAACAGAGCTGTTACTTTTGGAATTCTAATAACAGAATGTGTCCTGCCTTTGACAATGACAATGACTTTAATTATTAGTCACTCCATTAAAAATGGTTTTTCAGTAACCTTTTGAAATGATTAAACAGAACTTTGCACACATGTAATACATACTATGCCATTCATTGTGGCTAAATTTTAACACTAAATTGCTTGTCTGTGATCTGTAGGGAGGCAGTGGATAAAGCAGATGGTGTTAAGTGCTGTGTTGTTTCCTCTCCTTGTCTGTGGAACAGCGTTTATGATCAATTTCATTGCCATTTATTATCATGCATCTAGAGCCATCCCATTTACAACAATGGTGAGTTGAAAAACAGGAGTCATCTCTAAAAGAACTTTGCATGCATGTAGATGAATGTAAAAAGTCGGTAGAGTAGACCAGTAGATACTTCATGTAAAAAGGTAAGGTAGGTAAAGTTGCACACGAGCCAAGGAGGCCCGCACGGCTGGAGCTATGGAAACCCGGTTTCCATAGCATGAAGCAACTGAGAGTATTGCCCCCCTGGATGGGATGCTAATCCATCGCAGGGTTACCTCCAGCTGTGTGTCACCGGTACCCATTTATACACCTGGGTGGAGAGAGACGATGTGGGGTTAAGTTTCTTGTCTAAGGAAACAACACGATGGCAGGGACTGGTTGTCGAACCACCAACCTTCACCGCGCCCATACACGATACTTCATGTAACATGACCAAATAGTGCCAGGGTGTGGTCTTATACCCAATATTTCTCTATCCGTATGAGTGGTGATGCAATACGGTTAATTATTAACTGCTGCACTAACATATTTCATTTTATCTGTCCCATGCAGGTTGCCGTCACAAGCATTGTTATCTTTGTGATCCTGCCATTAACCCTTGTGGGAACTGTGCTGGGGAGAAATCTTAATGGAGCACCAAACGTTCCTTGTAGAGTCAACACAGTCCCCAGACCTATACCAGAGAAAAAGTGGTAAGAACATTGTTTCCATTCTAGATTTAACAACCGCTCCACACACTGTACGGCAGCCTGCTGTTTTACTGTTTTTAGTAAACATGCACACATAGAATATTTTGGGGCAATTCTTAGGCTTCCTTATACAGGACAATACATACACGTTTAATTAGTAGTTGTTAGGGACTATTGTCTGCTGGAGTCTGCTTCAATGGTCCTATTTCTTTCCTAAAGTTTGTACTTTGTTTCTCACATTTTCCAGGTTCATGGAGCCATTGGTGATTATAATTCTTGGTGGAGTTTTGCCATTTGGATCTATATTCATCGAAATGTAAGTTCTTGTCAAATGACGTGTTATCGCATGCTGTGTGAGCTATGGCTTCTCTGACAAAAATTGTTGAATGAAAATAAGAGTGGAAAAATGGTGGCTTTGTGAGCCTTTTTTTTTTTTGATCTGGCCCGACCTAGAAGTCTACTTTTTTGATGTCTTATCCTCACAAATTGCTTACTATCAACAGGTACTTCATCTTCACGTCGTTCTGGGCCTACAAGATATACTATGTGTTTGGTTTTATGCTGCTGGTGTTCCTTATCCTTACCATTGTAACTGTGTGCGTCACTATCGTGTGCACTTATTTCCTTCTTAATGCTGAAGATTACAGATGGTGAGTTGACCAAAAGTGTTGTAGTTCATAAGGTCTAATAGCCCAATTTCAATGTATTAAAATTCAACTTAAAACAATAGACATCACTACGAGGCTTAGGGGAAGAACATAAGGATTTAAATGGTTTTATTTCCCTAAGCCTCGAAATGATGCCCGTTGTTTAAGACTGAATTTTAATATATCGAAATTGGGCTATTCGAATTAACAGAAGCCTTAGTTTAACATTTGGAGGACTGGGGGCCACTATAGACTGTAAGTCATTTAAAAATAGATCAAAATGGCTAATACAACTGCTGCTGTGTACTATGAACTGGATCTCTTACTGCACATACATGTACATTTACATGTAACACGGAGGAAATAGGTTATAATCCTTACACTAACGTGGTTAAAAACAGGTTTATCTACATCATTAAAATGCTGCTGCTGCTGCTGCTGCTGCAAGTAATGTCAAATTTTTTGTAGTGTATATTAAGTACCTAGCCAGCCGCTGAGCTGCGCCATTGCTTGATTAGCTTTCTGGTGGCAATTATTTTTATTAAAGATAAAGATTTAAAGATTTAATAAAGAGAATGCCCTTGAACCATTAAACATAAAATGATCGGTCCTAAACTGATCCTAAAATAGCTACTCTATTCATTTTGTTAAATCTGTCCTTAAGGCATGGTTTGATTGTTTGGTTCATACTTTTTCCTATCAGGCAATGGACAGCATTTCTCTCGGCTGCTTCCACGGCTGGTTACGTGTATCTTTACTCATTTTACTACTTCTTCTTCAAGACCAAGTAAGTTTCCACACTCCACACATCTTTGCTTTAACTGCAATAAAATTGATGTTACAGACATTTATTCAGTGGTTTTACGAAAATTTGATGTTTTTGCTGGAGAATGAAAGGAAGGCGAAGAGAGAAAAGAAAATACATGTATTTGTAGCAAGGTTAGGGCTAACAGCAAACTCAACTGGTTGGGTCGACATTAAAGCGCTAGAGACTTAATTGTTTTTGGTGAAAAGATATGAGCAACTTCCTTTGTCTAGAATGTTTCAATACAATCATCTTAAAATTTTTGGCATGATATTAATGACCACCATTCTAGAATGGTTGCGACCTTTAAATCATTTGCTCACAAACGGGCTCTGTTTACTCTGGCATTCCCTTAGATACCTTTTTATTTTTGCGAGCTAAACATGCGCTTATTTTTCTGAAATATTCCATTGGTGGCGCGGGACGTCGACTTGTACGTGTTTACTATTTTTTCCCTGAGTGCCCTGCTTGTTCAAGGCGTGCTTACATGAACATGTAAATTCTAGAAATTAATCATTATTATTTTGATGTTTGTCAGAATGTACGGCTTATTTCAGACCACATTCTATTTCGGTTACATGGCTCTCTTCAGCATTGGCCTTGGGCTCATGTGTGGTAAGTAAGCTTCCCAACATTTTGCCAACTATTCCTTCTGTCCGATTTTCTTTCTGGTTTTTTGGTCCACTTGTCTGTCGCGACAATACTGCTCCAAATGCGACTAATACGACTTCAGGGTGAGAAGTTCTAGTTGTGGATGTAATCTGTCCCCACCCCATTCTCTGCAAGGGGAGACTAGAAAGACCACCACATTTATCCTTATTTAAAGTAGATGTAAAGTTGATGGTTACCCTTGGGGCAGAATGTACTACCTACGTTTGAGGGATGGTCTTTGGGCAAGGGCTTCAGTGATACACTGCAGCACTTAGTTGACTAAACTGTTGTCAGTATTAGACAGCACCATCAGAATCATTACATAGCTCAACGGTATCCAACTCTGTGGTCATACTTAAAGATACTTGTACAGAGACATGTTACAATCGCATCACATCGTACAAAGCTTATGATTTCTTCTACCGGATTTTCTGCTAAATATGGCACCCGCTGACTGTTTTGTTTTTGTTTCCCAGGAACCTTCGGGTATGCCGGGGCAAATGCTTTTGTCAAGAAGATTTACTCCACGGTGAAAATAGATTAACAAAAGAAGGGACTGAGCGAGAATCTCGATTTGGATCTGATGGCTGTTTCAAAAACAACAACGAACAATAATGTCTGTATTTATAGGTACATTAAATTTACATGCGTACGTAGGAAACTATTCAATAAAGAGAAACGGTTCCTTCCGGCTTTTCGGTAATAAGTAATGATTCATAAATTGGATCATCTGGTTTGGGGAAGTTAGAGCAGTTCTACTTCAAGGGGCTTTGTCACGGAAAGCCGTGGCAATTTCTCGATCTAATGGCGAATGCCCGCATCTGCTCAGCGTCAATGTTCAAAGTAATTTTGAATTCAGTCAAGAAGGAAGCTTATGAGGACGGCCGTGCAGTCCGCTTCATTTGCTTAGAAACAAGAAGGAGATCCGTGGATCTTGGATTTGGTATTCTAAGTTAAAGCTTAACCAGAGAGAACAGATGACGTTTGGCGGCACCACGACCGACGTTTCGCGGTATTCCCGGTAGTGGAACTCCCAAATGTCGTCTGTTTTCTCAGGTTACTGGTAGATTTCCTAGATGTTGTGACTGTTTGTTTGTGTGCGATTGTTTGCTTTTCATCCAGTAGTTATGTTCAGTACTATTTGCAACTCGTATAAAAGACAAAGAAAACCATATTATATCGAGTCAGCCGTTAAAGTATTGTGCTTGAATACGTTGAATTCCATTTTCCAACCATGCACTTCTTCGGCGTATTTGTTATCCACTTGGGATGTTGTTGGAACTCTTTTTAAAGAAATATAAAACCTTTAGATGTCCCCCAGAAAAAGTGGGGCAGTGTTTACAGTCTAATATTGTTTATCGTGGCGGTTGAGATGAAGAAATCATTTTCGAATTAAATTGCCCTTGGAAATGTTTTATTTCTCGTTAAGTATTTACCAAGAGTGAAGATAGAAGACGGAATAGCGCATATATGGGGGGTGGACTCTCTTATCTTTATTCCCTCCGTATAAACCGTATTCATTTGCTGTAGCCTGTCGGGTTGTAGCCTTTTTCGTTATTTTGCTACATATTTATGGTGGCTGTAGCTTACTTCCTTGTAAAATTGATTGCATTTGTTGAAAGTAAGAGTAGTGAGTAGTGTAGTTAAATTCATTTTATGTTGGAACGTAGCCTTAAGCTTTTGGTGACTGAAATTATGTGCTACATTGTTGACTTGCAGTTTTTGAGAATAGAGGGGTTACTCTCTTGCCTAATTGTACAAGAGAGTAACTTTCTAAACGTTTGGGAACAAGTTTTGATTAATAAAGCTCAAATCCCACATCTGTAAAGGAAAGATACACTGGATTTTAATTTTTTACCTCCAGAGAGAGAGGAATTCTTCGACAATTTGTGCTTGGGAAAAATTAGAAAAGAACAACTCATGAGGAAACTTTCCACTAAACAGATCTCATTTAATGGTCATATTACCAGATTTTGCCCTCAGACTCAAAAGTTACAACTGCGTTGTACAAGATTGTAAGCAGCACCAAAAGAACTGCCTGAAAGGTGTCACGTGAATGGTCACACTTCAGCATTTTCGGCGACCCAATCTTTTGAACCATCTTATCTGTTTCAAACAACCGACGGAAAGTACTGCACAGTAGCTTTCCTTTTAAATATCTTTGGCCCGGTTCAAACGTCGAATTTCACATGTGCCGAACCTAATGCAAATTAGCAAAAACAATAGCTTTTTCTTATTTGCATTAAGTTCGGCACATGTGAAATTCGACGTTTGAACCGGGACTTAGGGGCTGTTTACATGGAGGGAGGAAGATCCTAGCACTAGGAAGATCCTAGAAGGCGAAACATATTTTCGTTTGGTTTACATGCAAAACAGTTTGGTTGGGGTGGTTGCTGGAAATCAAATAAAACTGTCGGTCCTTAGCAGCTGAACGCCCGGCCGCCGCCATATTTGTTTTTCTGTCCCTGGTATTAGGATCTTCCGGGCGAAGGTAGTTTACATGGTGCTAGGATCTTCCTAGCGCTAGGATCTTCCTATCCCTCAGCTAGGAAGATCTTAGCGCTAGGGCCAAGTACAGCATTTTGCATGTAAACTGAATACAGAAAACATATGGCGCTAGGATGATCCGCGCTCTAGGATCTTCCTAGCGCTAGGATCTTCCTCCCTCCATGTAAACAGCCCCTTACTCTAGGATTTCACTGCAGGAGGGAAGGATTAAAATGCAGTTTACTCGCTCGAAGTAAAACTTTCTCCTAAAATATGGTTGTGAATACCATTTTATCAGTCGTAAATAGTTAGATAATGCTATTGTGTACATTTGGTAGTTTATCACCATATTATTAAATAATTGCTGTGCTCCATGTAAGTAAACAGACAAATTTCCTCGTACATTACTTTACGAAAGAAATTCTTAAGCCTTTTCAGCAACCACTAATTTTAGTTGTAGTAGTACGAGAAAAATAATCTTGCCACTAACATTAAAGAAATATTTGGTGATCCATGTGAAGAACTGATATTTCAATTTTACCCTTTCTTTCAGTAGCATGTTTAGAATTAGAGTGATTTTACTTAACCCGTGAAACAGTATCTATTAAACAATTAGTGTCTAACAGTCGAAGTTGAACAAAAGAAAACAATGGAATTAGAGTGTGATAGTGCGCAATAGTTTAGTGTCTAGTTTAGTATCTATTTCACGCGTTAAGGTGCTTTCCTTGTCTATCATTAGCGTTTGGACAAAGAAAAAACTTTTTTTTTTCGGATCTCTTACGTTGTTCACTGAACTTTTCTCAATGTAGGTCATCTTCGCGGTTATTGTGAAACGACTCGATCGTGAAAATGGCCTATTTCCGGTCAGTGTTAGTTGTAATTTAGCTCCTTTGGTTAGAGTTGTAGAGTTAGTGTTGAAAGTAGTACGAGGTGTAATTATATTGAAAGAATGAATCGTTTTAAACTTGTAAGTTGGCTAATCACTGGTGAAGTAAAATAAACTTTGTCACCCCAAATTAAGACATTCAACGAGGAACATTCTTGAGTTCTAGCACGGCTTCTGACTCGTCTTTTTTTCTTCCTTGATCAAACACTGGCAAGAACTGTTGAAGAAAAAAAAATCAAGGAGTGTAGCTTAGTCGTGTGAAAACAAAAATAATAATTTTAATTTTCCTTGAAAAGGTTTTGTATGCCAAGGTTTATTATCTCGTGCGGATGACAAAATTTGTCGTTTTTTTTTCTTGACGAGTCTTGTTAAGAAATTGACCAAGCAGCTTTTGAACCATGGTAAATGTCAAGAGCAAAACTTGCTCGTGTCAATTGACAGGTGTGAACGAACGATAAGTTTTTGTCAAGTTTTCGTGTGACAAGGATTGTTTCGTAAAGAAAAGTTTGAAGGAAAACTTATGTTTGAGACTGTTTTGCGGTCGCCAACGGAAAATTCCCAAGGGACGCTCACGGAGATTTTTACGTTTTGCGGTGAAAATGTGCTGAAATTTAAATTAAATGCCCTCTCATAGTTGCTGGCGATTTTTCCACGAAACAAAGGAAAAACTTGAAAGTATCAGCCTGATGTTTTCAAGTTGCAACGATTTCCATCCTAGCGATCCGCAGCCAAACACTTAATTATAGTCTCAGAGAACTGCAGAGTAGTTTTAAACGAAACTCGACCAGTAGCCTGTAGTCTTCTTAACAAAGCACTTAAAGAACTTAACGAATGGTGTGTTACCAACTCCCTCACACCACACTCTACAAAATGCGAGGCAATGCTGTTACACAGAGGTTCTTTCATTGGGCCACACCCCCTCATTACAATTGGCTCGACTACAATCTCATGGGTGCACCACACAAGGCTGCTGGGTGTCATCATAGACCATAAGCTTACCTGGTCGAAACACCTTTCAGATCTGAAAAGAAATTTCTCCAAGAAGTCAAACCTGCTGAAAAAATGTTCATTTTTGAAAAGAAGAGCTCTTCTCGACCTTTATTTCAAAGTCATACTGCCGTCTGTTACGTATGGCATCATTGTCTGGGGGGTTGCAACAACTCTGACCATATACAAGCACTTGAAACATTGCATCGCAGGGCAGCGAGAATTATCTTCAATTTGTCATGGGACACACCTTCGGATACGGTGATGGAAATCACTAAGTGGGACTCAATACTCGATTTATACAAACTCAGTCTTATTAAGCTGTTTTACAATATTGTAATCGAAAAGATTCCTAAAACGATTTCAGATTTGGTAACGTGGAGACTCGGACCCTACAACCTAAGAGGACACCTAAAAGCGGTTGTCCCACGATTTTCAACGTCGTTTTTAAAGAACTCAATCCGGTACAGAGGTGCAGTCTTATGGAATTTTGTGTCAAGCTACTTTAATAACGCTACCAACCATAAGCAGTTTTGCAAAAAAGCGAGAATGGACCCCATATTTAAAAAACTTAATTTTGGCAGTTCAATCCAGACAACTCCGAAACACATGTGTGATTTTCAATTTTAAATCTTAATCTTATTAAAACATAATATCGTTTATTTTAGTTTATTACAATGTAATATTAATTTTTCTTAGGTAGGTAGTTAGTCACACGTACACACGACCCCTCAAGCATGTATTTGCTTTAAAACAGGTCGTGGTTAAATAAAGGTTTATTATTATTATTATTATTATTAGTATTTTTGGCTTTCTTCTGATTGGAATATGTCTTTTACGCTTTTCAAAGTTATACTAAAAATTGGTGACAGTGTCCCTTTGACAACTTCCCTCGTTCCCGAGATATCTCTCTGCGGTTTTCGGTGGTGTCATAAGTGGTTACAGTACGGAGACAAGTCACAAAATCAAAAATATCTCCAAAATCTTTCGCCCGTGACAATCCAGTCATCCCGACTAGCTGCCCCTGGGTTTCCGAGGATGAAATATCTCCAGAAATATTGTATAATGTAAATGAAACTTGGCATCAGTAATAAACCTTGGAAAAACACAACCTGTGATGTTGCCATGGCAACAGTTTTGCTGCCAATTTTTTTTTTTTTATGTGGGAGACGTTCCCCCAACATCATCCACTCCTGAGTGGTTAGTTAAACACGGAACGAACCTATATGACTGAGGCTGAGGTGTTCAGCCTGTCGATCACAAATCCCAAAGGGAGGCGAACGGGCGCATTTGATTGGCTCACCGGCGGGAAGCCAACAAACATTCTCGCAAAGCTTTGCTCTATAAGCACTGTAAATATTTTGTTTTAGCCCTGCGAAATAGACAGTAGTAAATCGGTAAATAGCAAATTTCCGATCATCGCATGGGTTGCAAATAAAGTCTTCGGTCTTATGCTCGGATTTTTGCATTGCGAAGTTTTAAAAGTAGAAAATAATCGAGAGGCAAAATACCCGCCGCTAATACTTGAAAATTTGAAACCGCTCCGGAAAAAGAATTCAAGCGCGACTGAAGATGACACGCCTGATTAAAAAAAGACTAAAATTTTGTCTTGTTTTTTTATTTATTCCCTACGTTTCAAAGAGAAGAAAATGCTTTTTTTGTAAAGCCGCGTTAATGAAAGTGTATTAAATGAGAGCGAGCGGTTCAAACAACATCGCGTGTAAACAAAACACTCAAAATAAATTTGGAAACTTGCAGAAAATTATATTAAACTAAACCGTTTCAAATCGGTCCTACTATTAAACTGACCAAAAATTAAAAGGTATTCAATGACTTTTTGGGCTTTTATCGATGTTAAAACGACCGCGAATATTCCCAACTCTAGTCACAATGTTTCGGTTATTCTGCAAAATAATTTCGGGTCGACATAAAGGCGGTTGTATTAACTAAAATTCAGTTGAAATCTCACTGTAAATGGCATCAGGGCAACTTTTTAGTTATAATTCAAGCTTTTATAGTTTTGTTTTTCACTAGAGAGACATTCTGTCAAAGGAAAAGTTTCTAACTGTTCAAACGTTGCAAGAACCTTGTTTCCTCTACATTTGAATTTGCCAAATAAAGCCAACAAAATGCTTCCCATGATCCTTTTATAGGCTCGCTCCGTGTTTAAGGAGGACTAACACGATACGGGCATTTTGCAGCCTGGTCCCTAGTTCACAGCGGTCAAACGCAAAAAACAACGTCACTTCCGGTTTTTCAGAGCCTTGAAGTCAATCTCGTACCCAGAGTCCACTGGCTTTTTGACCACCCGCTGACCAAAAAGCCAGTGGACTCTGGGTACGAGATTGCCTTGAAGTTTGAATGAGGTCAGACTTTTACGAGCGCGAAGTTCGTATGAAAACAATACATAAAATGTCCTGATAAACAAAATTTCGCGCCGATAAAACTTGTGGATGCTAGTTACTTCATTCTGAACATGTGCTCGAAGAAAAAAGCTTAAGTTTTCAGAAATGGCGTTAAGTTTTTCGGTTAAAGTGAAACTTTCGACATTTGTCTGTGTTTTCTTTTGTAAAATTGTGAAGGAAACTGCGCACGCGTCGTGCGTTTGACCGCTGTGAAGGAATGTGAAGGTACTGTGAAGGTCCCTAGGCGTTCCCGGCTCGGTCAAAACTGGACCCTGGGCCGTGGAGTCAGAGAAAGCGTTCTCTCGCCCACCCCTGCCAAGACTTCGTGCGGACTACGAGGCAAGACAGAACGCCTAGGAACTACGCAGGGCATTTTGTGTGTTCCGAACAGGACCATCTCTTTCTCCTTGTAGAGTTACAAATGGCAGTGTTTGCTTCAAAGCCGAAAGAGACTAGAGCGAAGAGTGTTGTAATGGCAACACCATGACATGTACCTTCAGGAGCTTTTATTAAAAGGACCAAGGAAATCTTCCTTTCCTCGTGTCTCTCCTGTTAAATTGCGTTACTGAGAACTCGAAGCAGTTGCGGAAACACGCGTTTCAACATTGCCTTTTGTTTTGGTAGCATTATTATTTTTCCAAGCTTACAGTCCATTTAACAAATTGACGTCAGATTTTTATGCTTCTGTCCTCTTATTGATGATAAATTTCGTCATAACATTGTCAAAGTGTTGGCGAGTGGATCTACAACAAACTTTGACAATGCTATGACGAAATTTAACATCAATAAGAGGACAGACGCATAAAAATCTGACGTCAATTTGTTAATTTTACAATAACAAAAAGCCAAAACTGATTTTCAAACCAAGGAAAGAAATGCAAGAGGCAATGGAAGATGCGATTGCCGCAGAATCAGAATTTCATCGCTGTAATTCAGCGAATCACATGCTTGTAAATTAAAACTTGAGTTAGAATAGGCCAGAAATACAAGGAAAAATTCGAATTGCTCAACTAACCTTTAATCCAGTGAAAATTTTTCACGAAATAATCCAGTAAAACACGGTTCAGCTTAATTTCATCGACAGCACAAATTCCTGCTCACCGCCGATTTTCGGGTCTGAATCCTCAACAAACATCCTCATCTTTTCCCTCTAAGGTTGCAGAGGTTTGTTCAGTTTTTGACTCGTAAATTTTCAATGATTTCCTCATTGAAGACTGCTGGATTTTTGCTACAATTCTCGCCTCATCAAGAATGCAGCACTGAAAAGTTTGATAAAACTTTTGCTGGTTGTGTCAGCTTTACGAGTTTCATCCGTCTGTATTCTTATTGACAATAAAAATTAGCCAATCAGCGCGCGAGAATTCGCTTAGTTATTTATTGTAAAAAGCTCTGTGGAAGCCGTAAGGATTTTTCTGTTTTTGGTGTAGCGTTTTTATCAACAGCACAACTCGCTGGTCATTGTCTTTTTTTTCTTTTTTCTTTAATTAATTTTCTGCAAGTCACCTGCTGAGATTTTCCGTAACCTTGAGCAACAGGTTCTGAAAGCAAAACCCACTCAGCGGCCATTTATTAATAATTTACAAAGTTTAGACTTGTTACACTCAAACTGAGCACACAAACTGAAAATATTCAAATTAGCTCATGACATTTTACAACAAAAAAGAGCAATTTAGTGCAGAGAGGAAAACTAAAATCGCGAAATCCCGCTATCTGTGGCGGCCAGCGATTAGAACGTGAAAGTTAAGAGTGATATAAAATATTACGTGAGAAGTAGCTTTTAATTTAGCTTTTTAAATTAATACCCTCAACAGAAATTGCCGCCTTATCAACGCTAATTTAAAATTTCGTGAATTTATGAATATTATTTTTAAACAGAGTTGAAAATTTCTTCCCAAAGAACAATATACTATTTGAGCAATAAACGCTTCATTTCAGGGACGTTTCGGAAACAATTTTAAGAGAAATTTCCGTTTACAAATTGAAGTTTAGACGCGCTTTTAAGATGAGAATATTTAAAAGATATGTACATATGTAGTCATAATTTATACCTGACCGAAACAAGAGAGTTAGGCTTGGCCAAGTGCTATGACACGTGTCGACTTGTGCCTCCAATAAGAATCTCTCTTTCTTGTCATTATTCAATTCAGTAACACAGCTATTTAAATTTCTGTCTGAAAGTAGCTGTATTTTGAATTTGTCGCTTGGGCGACACACAGAAATTGGATTCAAACAGGAACACGCAAAATTCTGCTCTCTTGGAAATTGACTTTTGT
This sequence comes from Siderastrea radians, assembly GCA_964017195.1. Classification (NCBI taxonomy): domain Eukaryota; kingdom Metazoa; phylum Cnidaria; class Anthozoa; order Scleractinia; family Rhizangiidae; genus Siderastrea; species Siderastrea radians. The sequence continues at coordinate 35,755,353 of OZ024894.1, forward strand.
CAGTATTTCGCACTGTGGCACGAGGGCTGCTAACGGTTAAAAGCGCCGTACTGTTTATTCACTTTTAATTTTTCATTCCGGTGTTTTTGTTTTCTTAATTGGTCTTTCAATGGGAGTCGATGATGCTTTTCTGGAAGCCGGGAAAAAGCCTGGCTTGGAAATATGGAGGATCGAGGTTTGTAATTATTTTTGTTAATGCTCTATAAATAATAATTTGAATGCGGTTTTCGTTGGCGAAGATTATCAACCTGTTGTAAGTCTTAATTGAGACGAAGGAAATGGCAGGGAGAATCTCAGTAATAAATCTTCTTTTCCCACAGATCTTTCGCTATATTCCGTCAAGTTTTTGATTCGCATAACCTTGTAGAATTGAGCTCTCGATTTATTTGAGATAAAGGGGCCAAAAAAGTCTTACTCTGCAATATTTTTTTCACTACAAGAAATAATGCCATTTTGCCAGTAATTTTGCAAGGGGTGGTATTATTAAAAATGAGACATCTCAGTTTAGATGTTGTTATCTCTTGGGTATCGCACAAGAGAGTTAAGACTAACCGGCACTGCAGTAATATTCGTGCTCTTGAAAGCAAATAATAATGAGGTTTATTTTGTTTTACACACTAACTGTTGCAGTAATAATACGGTTTGTGGCCTCTAATCCATGCTGTTAGGTGTAGATAATACGGCACTTGTATTGCTTCTAAATTCATCCGTGGATATGTTTTTACTACTATAATTACCTCAAGATAGAACTGATTAACCTTAAAGTGGATTATAGCAAAAACTTTTCGATAGAGAACGTGCTGGCAATAACTGCTTACTTTTGTGTTTTGTATATGCGGGGTGCGGTGGGATTTGCTCATCACGCATTAAGTAAATTTTCATATCGCAGCACGACCCCTACGTTATACGCAGTTCGTTTGTGCACCGTTTTTTTTTCCGAGTCACGGACAACTTTTTGAAAAGGCAAATTTGTATGATATTTGCATCTTTTTAATTTATACGTTGCTGCCAAGAATTAAGGTGTTAACGACAGTTTAGTTAACATTTGTGTGGTACCAGGTGCAGGCACAATAATACGGTTTCACTTGAGACGTTTGTTTATGCAATGCTAGCCAGCGTATTGAATAAATAATTTATAACAGTCGAACACAAAGAAGCATTTAAGATCGTCATCACCTTAAGAGGGAAAGCACCATCAGTTTTCTTTTCAAAGAATTGCTTAATTTGTAGACGAAAGCATACTAAAACAAAACATCACAAAGTAAATTTTTCCCGTGGAATGCGAGGAGGGGTTTACTACTTTGTGTATGCGTAATAACAGAGACACCATGCATTCTATGATTTCAAAGATACTCTGTGAAGGCACTTCATCTTATAAAACTCTGGAGAACTACACAAGTGTGCCAAAAACGCTCAAATATATGATTATTTCATATATTTATATTCAAGTCTTGTTTTTGTTGCATGACTTGTTAACTTAGTAAAAAAAAAAAGCCTGTTTCGTTGCTTGGCATCATCATAACAGAAGAATTCTCGAAAGTTCAAAAATGGCGTTAACGAGCTTTCATGTAAATATAATCCGGGAGGGGTGATCCGCTTTTTTTTTTTCGCGGAGAACAGTGAAGTTGCCTAGGTTATTAGTGTATTGGAAGAACTGTAGAGGGATCGTGAATTGTTCGTTGTTTTTCGTTCGACTGATGAGATACACAAGTAGATACAGATGTGTATCAGGTTTCTCTTGTTTCGATGTTAAACTACGTTTATTTCTTCCCCAGAAACTAAAAGTAGTTGCTCAAGATGTTAGTACATATGGAACATTCTATTCAGGAGATTCCTACATTTGCCTCTCGGTGAGTGTTTGTTGCAAGATAAACAAAACCATCGATTAACAACTGTTTCAAAAAATGTCGTGTTCCTGTTTTTCTCAACTTGTTTCTGTAAATCCCTTAATTTAGTTGTTTATTTGTTTATTTCAGTTTATCTATTTATTTTCGCTTTGTTCTTTCTTTTTTCATGTTCAAATTTAAATCTTAGACAAGGAAGGTGGAATCCCATTTAGAATGGGATATTCATTTCTGGCTTGGTAGTACAACGTCTCAGGTATTTATTTTTATGCCATCTACTAAATTAAGATTACTTACACTTATATGATCGACAGATTCGTGTCTTTTTACTTCTTTGCACGATACAGCTATTGTTTATTTTGGTCCAAATCATATTCGTATTTGTTTATGCATAGGGTAAAGATGAATAGCTCTCGATAAAGCACAACAGAACTTCAACGGCTCAACGTGTGTGAACATGGTTGCGTAGCGTGTGTCCATTCCTGATACCACCCCATCATTTAACTTCTGAGCTAAAAGCTTGATATTGGATGACCACACAAAATTGCGCTCAACAGATTGCAAACTCGTTACGTCTGAACGTAACCACAACCATTTACCGGCAACATGTTGGCACATCTGGCCAATATGACATCCCCGGAGACCCAGTTGCAAGGGGCAGGATAATTGGAGCGGGTTAGCTACGGGTGGAATCGGTACGGGCAAAAAGTTGCAAGACGGGAAACGCATTTTGTCACCGATAGGATAGGTATATCCCCCATCACATAGACGAAAGGTTATGTCCCAGCCGACCTTGCAAACTTTCTGACACCATTTGATACACTGAATTATTTGTTACCTTTGACTTTATATTTCAAGAATCGAGGGGTACATATGACTCCTCCTCGTCCTGCTTCAATATCCTCCTCCTCCTCTTTCTCCTCCTTCTCCTCCTCCCCTTCCTCCTCCTCCGCCTGTTCCTGCTCCCTCCGCCTTCTCCTCTTCTTCCTTCTCCTTCTCAACAACAGCAAAAACATGTACTTATACCAGTAAAAATACGCGTTTATCGTGAACACGAGACGATTATCTTTGCAGGACGAGCAAGGTGTTGCTGCTTACAAGACAGTTGAGTTGGACGACCATCTGGGCGGTGGACCAGTCCAGTACAGAGAGGTATAGACAGAGGATTGTCTTACAGTGCTGTTATTTTAAACAGACAAGAAAACGAAAAATCCTTTGAAAGGCCAATGACACAAAATACTTTGTAAAAATGGAAAAAATTAAACCAAATTGTATACTACATTTCTCTTCAGGTTCAAGATCACGAATCAAGGAAATTTCTGTCATATTTTCCGAAAGGAATAAGGTGGGCATTCGATATTACAACATTGCAGTAACTTGTATAGTTCTAGCAAATCGCACGTGAGCGAGATGCGACGTGGCCTTTGGGTCATAAATTAAGTACGAGTAGGACCTTTGAATCCTATTTCGTACGTGCTTTAATATTTCCACACAGCCTCGTCAATGCAACGAACGCCTTTTAGAATCTTTGTAAATTTTGCTCCGCGAAAACGACAACCCCAAACGCTCGAGGCACAAATCACAAAAAAAGAAAGAAAAAGTTAAAACTAACTTTTTAAACTTTGTTAGGAAGACGGGTCCAAACCGTCTCTCCAGCCAATACACTGAAGGATGTTAGGAGGCGCAGAGAAAAAAAAACCAACACAGGAAGAGAGCATAAACAAGAACGCAAAGTAACTTTGGACCCGTCTTCCTAACAAAGTTTAAAAGATGGTTTTAACTTTTTTTGTGACTTGTGCCTCGAGCGTCTGGGGCTTGTCGTTTTCACGGAGCAAAATTGACAAAGATTCGAAAAGGTGTTCGTTGCATTGACGAGGTTGTCGAATAATGAGGTCTTCTGATGGTGAAACTATTGTGGTGTTGTTTCAGTCAAAAATCTGGTCAGTGGTACAAAAATTCCGAAAAATGGCCTAAAAATCTTTCCGGAATTTCTCCAAAAATGTTCTAAAAATCTCCGGTTTCACCTCTAAAAATGCCATAAAAACTCCTAAAAATCTCTAAAAATCCCATGATATTAAAAAAATTGGGTGACTTGTGGTGAAAATTCCATGGCTTTGGTGGGCTTTGTGCTAGTGCCCTCAGTCTCAGCCAAATCAACAAGCTGTGCTGAGCCCGCCATTTTGAACTCACTGACAGCAAGGAATGCTGGATTATGGGTAAAACCTCCGACCGATACAGTGAGGGGGCATCAAGGGGGATCAAAAAGTTTCGTCACAATCACTTGTGGCGAAACTTTTCTAAGTTTCAAGCTTTTTTGTAACAAATAAGCAAAAAAAAAACGTTGAAAATATTCACCAAAACCTCTAAAAATCCCCCCAAATCTCTAAAAATCCCATAGTTTCTAAAAATCCCGTAAAGCTATAAAAATCCAAAAAAAAAGTCCGGATTTTTTTGTAGCTAGGCCTAGTCAGTGGGGGGCATGGGCTATTGCTGTTGTGGTCGCTGTTGTTTTTTTAAGTGTTCTAACCTTTTAAATACAGTCTTGAAATTTCGTGTTCTCTTTAAACTGGAATACGAATACGATATCAACTACGCGCGCGTGGACGAGTTTCGAATTCCTACCAGTAACAAGAAGCTCTACAAACGATATTGATCCCACTTAATACGACTTCATTTGAATGACCCGTTTTTAGTCTTATAAACGGGTTTCCAGTGTACGTTAACCTAGTGATATCTTACTTGGACAAAAACTGTTGTTGCACTTTTCTATTTTTATTTTTCGATGTCTTGATCTTAGATACCTGGAAGGCGGTGTAGAGTCTGGGTTTAGGAAGGTACAGCGAGGTGTTTATGAAAAAAGGCTCTTTCAAGTGAAGGGCAAAAGAAATGTGCGAGTATCTCAGGTTGGTATGCAACTGTTGTATTGTAAATCCATTTCCAACACACCATCTAGATCTTCACCTACCCTAACTAAGTTTATAATTGCTCCTTGGCATTTTTCAATTATTTTTCTGCAAAAATATAATATTTCTTTTTGAGGTACTGAAGGTCAAATAAAATAGAATATATAAACATTTCAGAACGATTCACTGACGGTTATTCTTTTAATTCTCGTCAGTTGAGACCACTTTTGACGGCTGTCGACTAATGGTCTCGTCCATTTCTGAGGATCCCTTATAGGTTCAGTGACACGTATAAAAACGTTTGTCTTGATTTGCTGTTTGTCAACGAAATTCAATTTTGACAATTTGATGTCGAGTTTCTCTTATCTTGAGGATTCGTATGATCTGTTTTAGTTCTGGAGTTTGACCATTCAAATCTTTCCTTTTGCCCTAACCCTAACTTTAAACCTAAACTAACACTAAACTTTACCTTTACCCTAACCTCGATTACTGCCCAGAATCTAAGCAAAAACCCAAGGTTAAGGCTATGCCCTCGCAAGCTTTTGCAGTGACGGTGGAGGTCTTATCCCATGAATCATCTTTTCCTATAGGTGGAGCTTCATTACACGTCACTTAACAATGGAGACGTGTTTATCCTGGACGAGGGAATGACTATTCACTGCTGGAATGGATCTCAATGCAGTAGAACAGAGCGTATGAAGGTGATTATTAGGGACCTTAAGCGACAAGAAAGATGTTGCCGCGGAATTTAAGTGGGCAAACTTGAGTAATATCCTTCCCTCTTGTACACCAATACAAAAGCCTGTTTTGATGTGCACTGAAATGGCAGGAAGTGAACTTTATGCAGATCCGCGACAGATGGGGTGATTCATGGTGTAACCCGAAACACCATCTTTAGATATTCATCAGCGTAAAAGTAGCATACAAGGGAATCCGTATAAAATGAAGGCACTTCTGTAAAAAATGAACGCACTTTACGGGGCCTAGTGTAGTGATTGTGGTGTATTTGTTGATGCGATATGATCGTGTTAGCTACATGTATAAAATCTGAAAAGTGCGACTATTAGTGATATGAGTGTTTGAATGCGTTATGGTGATTGCTTTTCTGGCTTCAGGGAATTGAAGTGGCCAGACGTATAAGAGACGAAGAAAGAGGAGGAAAAGCAAAACTTGTAATCATAGGTAAGCTAAGTATTCCATAACAATGATAAAGGTTTTTCTTTTGGTTAATGGCGCACATGCCAAAATGGCTCAAGCCCTTGAAGGACTCCACGGCAAGCTTTTTAAACACGAAGCTGATTGGTCAACCGACTCTTTTGTTGTGGACGAGGAACGTTATGATCTTAGCAGGTGTGCAGGGAGCCACAGTGTAAATTCATGACCCTGGCATCAAGACGTCTTAATGTAAAGGGGCTACGTCTTGGGGATTGTTACGTTTTTGGGTAAAAAATATGCTCAAAGTCAAATTAAATGCGTTTTCATCAAGAACATCAAGAGAAAAAAAAAACAATGATTATATTTTCTCAAACGGAGAACAAACCATACTCAGTTTCTGGCGATTGTTCCTAGAAACAAGGAAGTAACTTGAAAAATACTAGCCTAATGTTTTCAAATTGCAAACGATTTCCAATCCTAGCCATCCACACCCAGACACAATTATAGTTTCATAAAATTGGTAGAGGAATGTTCAACAAAACTGAACCTTCGTTTTAATTTGGGTTTCCTTTGGCTGCAATATTCTACAGAACCCCTTTAATTTACCGTTAAAAATGCTATCTGATAGTTAAGACAAGCCATTTTTTTTTCAGACCAAGGAAAAGATCACCGGGACGAAAACAGCTTTTTTGAAGCTCTTGGATCACGTGGTGACATCAAGGATGCATCTGAAGGTGGTGATGACGTAGCGTTTGAGAAGCACAGCCAGCAAAGCGTGACGCTATACAGGTATCGAAGAGCTCATGACCGGTAGATAAAAAAGGGTGTGCGGCTTCCTCGGCTGCATTAAAGTTCGTCCGCATTGAGTCTAGTATATTAGCATTCTAAAGCAAGAATAGTTGGGGAATTGAAATGATTAGAATGCTTGTAATACGACACACACAAAAAGTGGAGTAAAAGTAGGTTGCGGAATACCATCATGTAAACACTCAGTTGCCACGTAGCAGGCGGTTAATTAGCTACTACGAAAGCGAGCTTCAAGTTATTCAAAGTTATGTTCTGTCAAGCGACGCCATCTACCTTTTCAGCCCTACCCTCAAAAGCTAACTGACTCGGAAATGTCTACGTTTTGTTCTCAAAAATCGCTTACATAACGAAGAGTACTAAGCACCTCTTAAATGAATCTGACATTAAATGGTGGCAACCTGGAAATATATTTAGAAATGCAAAGACAAGATACGAATATAATTCATACAACTGCCGCATGTCTTTGCAGAGTGTCTGATGAAAGTGGGACCCTTGAGATGACAGCTGTAAATGAAATGCCTCTCAAAAAAGAGCACTTGGATCCTTATGTGAGTACACTGTACAGAGTTACAGTAATAATAATAATAATAATAATAATAATAATAATAATAATAATAATTTTTAATAATAATAATAATAACTTTATTTAATGAGGGTAGTTCAAGATTCAAAGACTGGCCGTGTGTTTCTATTTAAATTGGCATAATGCACTTAATGCACTGAGCAGACATAAATTAAATAGAATTAAAAATATTTGTTGTCTTAGGATTGTTTTATTCTGGACTGTGGTGGCAGTGGAATATTTGTTTGGATCGGCAAAAAATGCACTGACGCTGAAAAAAAGGCAGGAATGAAGAATGGAATGGTAAGATATGACTAACGCCTTACTTCAAAAATTGCAATTGAGTTCTCATTTTATTATTTTGTATGGCTTCCGAAAAATAAGAGATTGTTCTACTGGAATAGTGTCCCAAACTATCGATTTTCAAAACGCCTTGTTGAAAGAAAAGTCGTCAAGTCGTCATAGGTGGGGAGTGGAGGAGGGGGGGGGGGCAGGGGGCGGGAGACCAGTCGAAGAGGGGGCGGGAAGCGGGATTCCCAAGGTGGCGGGAAGCGGGAGAAAAAGGGAAAAATTTGCGCAACATTACGCAATATTTCGCAATCGAAAAAATGCAAAGAGGCAGGAGCCAACAAATACAGTGCGGGAACTGGGATTAAAGGGTACCGGAAGCGGGAGGGTTTAGTTTAACCCCCCCCCCCCTCATAGCTGTCTCAGACATAAGTTTGGACTTCCCGTTACTTTACGATTTTCGTTCACGTGTTGCTATCGCAACGATCTTTATTCTTGAATTCCAACGTAAAATCAGCGGGATTTACTGTACTGGAAGACAACCTTTTTGACAATCGTGCAAATACATTTTGATACAAATAAAATTCTTGCTTTCAATAAATCCACCAACACTAGTCCATTCTGAGCATCGGGAATAGCAAACAGCCTGAATTGTTTATTGAGCTCAAGTTTATAACTCACTTTTTGTCCCTTTACAAGGAATTTATAAACAAGAAAGGCTACCCTCAATGGACACAAGTCACCCGTGTAGTGGAAGGTGGCGAGACGCCGATCTTCAAGCAGTTTTTCTCTGGGTGGAGAGATGAGGGTGAACAAGTGGGGCTGGGAAAGGTGTTCAGGCAGGGAGCCTTAGGTAAGTGCAGCTATTCAACTGAAATAATTGTAATAGTTTGGGTTTCAGGCTTTATTGTTGCTTTTTAAAAATTTACAGATTAATTATGTATTTACGGTATGAAGAAATACACGGCGACTACGGCGTCTTTCTCAATTGGTAGCAGGGAAATGTCATCGATTTTGCAGTTACCCTCACCTGGTTCAAAATATCAATTATAATTAGAAGACATCAAATATCCATTTGTCCCAACGAGAATTCTATTAGTGTTACAAGGCTCTTTCAGATTTTTAGTTTCAATAATTCTATCCATGGAACAATTTCTGTATCCACAAAAGCCTCACGGCTGATCATGATACTCTTCAGTGTCGATAATCTTCGTTGCTGCGTGTTGTAGCTTACCTTTTCCTTACTTAAAATAACTGATTTTATCAACCAGCTAAACAAAGCAATGAAAAATTCGATGCCAGACAACTGCATGACCGAGAAAGGCCCAAACACAAAACAGAAATCCTTCCAGACGATGCAACAGGAGAAGTTGAGGTAAAGGACGACGCGTTTTAGTCTACTGCTCAATTCTGTAGTGAAATTGATCTAATCACTTTAGCCCTTAATTGTAAATGCAACCGCCGAGCTTGCTACTTTGCCTGAAGCTGAAGGATGTAGTTTCTGTAAATATAAATTAGTTTCAGTAAATATAAATTGATTATTCATTTTAAATTAGATTTTTATGTATGTAGTCTTGTAGTTATTTTATGTGTATGTGTCACAGTTAATTTTTATATTTTTCATTGTTGTTATAGTTATCTTATAGTTACCTTTAACTGTTAGTTAGGTGTCTCCTTTTAATAAAGTTTCTATTAAATTATTATTACTATTACTATTTCGATTTTTCCACAAACTGATTCTTCACCCTTGGGACTTGTTGAATTTGGGGGGGGGGGGGGGAAACCGTTCCGGATGGATTTGTTCTTATTCCAGTTCTCGTTTTCTTGCTGTTTTAAAGTTCCAGGGTCCACTTCCATTGTTTGACTTCCAAAGGAACATCCATTGGCAACCTAGATAGCTGAGATTATTTTCTCGTTCACAGATCTGGCGCGTCGAGGATCGCGACCTCGTTCTCTGGGAACCCAACTTACACGGAATGTTCTTCAGTGGCGACTCTTACGTCATCAAGTATAGTTACACCGCCAATTGGAGGCGACGAATAATAATCTACTTCTGGCAGGTACAGATCTAGTTATTTGTTAATTTGTCAAGTTAATTTGCAAATAGGACGAATAAGAAGGTGAAGGGAAACCAAACATTTGACTGGTCTCAATTGTCGCAAACAAGTTTCTTTGTTTTTATTGTTTTTTGGTGCCAGGGAGCAAAGAGCAGCATTGACGAAAGAGCAGCATCGGCCATGTTAGCCGATCAAATGGACAAGGAACTCGGAGGAATAGCAACACAGGTTTGAGTTGTGTTGATACACACATTTGCAATAAAACATGAATGACGACTAAATTATAGCCAAGAAGAGACTAGTGATGACATTCGATCATACTTTCTACAGTCAGATCCCCTAATTATCACTAGTGATCAGTTTTTGTTGGCCATATGCTTAGCCATCAACGGGCAAATTTTGAATTAGGAGTGCTTATGCATAGAAAAAATCCATGCTTGAACGTTTATCGTTTCGAGCAATTGAGTCACTCCAGCGATCCAGTGTTTTGCTAGTGACCAGCGTCAGAAGAAAGCCACACGATTGAAGACTCTCTTTTTCTTACAGGTGCGAGTTGTCCAAAACAAAGAGCCAGAGCATTTTTTACGAATGTTTCGAGGACGCTTCATTATTCTGGAGGTGAGCATTCATTTCGAGTTCGAAACCGGAGGTCCTCTGTTCGAGTTTGAGTTCAGTTCTGATTAATTTGACAGGGTGGTAAAGGAGCAGGATTCCGGGCAGGATCAGAGAAAGACACATATGACAGTGAGGGCAAAAGAATGTTCCATGTGCGTGGCTCATCCGACATGAATGCCAAGGCCATGCAGGTTAGACATGTGACCAGTCAAAGCCCTGTCGTTTTTCGGTCACACTCAGTGAACTCCTTATAAATGTATTATTTTTAGGGTCATATTCGACTTAACTCATAAATGTTAGTCGTAGAGAGAGTTACATTTGCACTTGAAAAGTCACTCTGTCGTTTAAGAAAGCAGAAGTTTATACCTATACCGATCCTTCAAACGTTACTGGAGCACAGAATTGAGGTAAATGATTGCGAAAATTTTTCTGATACACAAGCCGTTTATAGGACAAAGCGAGGTGACAGTAGCTTAGTAGAATTGTTGTCAAAACTGTTGTTCTGCATCAGGTAAAACCTATATCCCCAGAAATAGTCCCTTCTTAATAATCTCATGACATTCTGACTTGAACTCTTCACTTCTTGATAATTTCGTTAGGTTCCTCGAAGAGCGGCTTCGCTAAATTCAGGAGACATGTTTGTGCTGGAGACTCCCTACGTTTGCTATTTGTGGAGAGGAAAGGTACAGTCACACAATTTTCAGATTTTCAAATTTTTTGTCCAGCTCTGATTCATTTGGCCATAGCACCTGAGTAGTGTTTTACTTGTGCTTTTCATTAACAGGGGGCAAATGCCGCTGAAAGGAGGAATGCTAGAAAGCTTATAGACTACCTGATGGTTGGCAGGTACGTAATTAAAGTCGGAATTGATTTTTATTAGCACATGTGGGTACTGAAATGGTCTGGATGGACGATGCAACATTCCGATCAGTGCCAAACCCAGACACTAAATTGTACTGTGTATTCACACCCCTAAAATTGTTCGTGCAATATTACACGAAGGGCTACACGCGGAACTATCGGCTACATTCTTCTGCCAATCTTTTGTCGTTTGATGGGACCTCAAAGGCGCACTCTCATCTATTAAGTACCAATTTTAAGAATTTCTGTATCTTGCTTAAATAAAGTCAGCGCTTAATTTATATCTTAGATAATTTTATCAAATACAAATGGATTCTAGACTACAAAGGTACAATAGAGAGGTTTAGCATTACATTTATGGCAAAGCTTCGCGTTAACTCACTTAAAGCTTATAAAACCAACTTTATAACTATTACCTAAAGTTCAGTTACCGGTTAAATCAGTGAAGTTTCCTTTAATAGGATGTTTTGACGTCAGTACATAGTTTCGCCTTCTCGTAAAAGAATTGACAGCCTCTGTGATGATGACAGCCAAACATCTACTCGCTCTTTCGTGCTTGTTTTACTATTTGTCAAAACGCTGAGAACTAACCGCTTATTTCATATAGAATAAAAGATAAAACATCACGGAGCTTGAACGCAATCTGGTAATTGTAACAGAACGATTCAAAACACATCACATAAAATACATAAAATACTTGATGACCGTTGTCAACGTTGTTGACGACCGTGAAACAGGTCTTCTCACGTTGAAAACGGCATATGGCAGCCTGCAAACGTAAAAAAAATGGCGGGAAATTATGATCACATGGTCATTTCTGCCTTCGAGTTTGCAATAAACGTGATGCTAAATCTCTCTAAAAACACGTAAATTCTCAAAGAAATATCAAAGCACAATCAGTTTTTTTTAAATTTCATCTAAAGGTTGATTGCGTAAATTTTACGTGCGTACGGGCGTGAATTTAACTGGCTTTACGTTTACGTAAGCCGTTCATACATCGTCTCTAATTTTATTTACGCACGTAAAGCAAATTAAATTCACGCCCGTACGCACGTAAAATTTACGCAACAGTGGAAATCAACCTTTAAGACACAATTGAAGAACTGGTTGGAATCCATTTCCATCCCACACTTACTAGTTTCCGTGCACAAGGATAGACACTTTTGGTAAAATTGGATCATCAGTTTTAATCTTTCATTGCTGCAGATTGGTGTCTCTTGGCTTTTCAAACTGGATCTAAAACAGTGTCCTCTTCAGCATAACTTGGAACTGGAAATCAGATTAGCAGAAAAAGTGATTACTGACTTACCTATTTTGGACTCATCCATCGCCGTGTTTTAAGAAAACTAAGTCGTATCACGTGTAAAGATGACCACTGACAAACTGATTTCATTTGACACCTTTTTAGGGAGGTCGAGCCAATTCGGGAAGGGAAGGAGCCTAGAGAATTCTGGGACGCCATCGGTGGATTCGAGGAATACGCCACAGGCAAGACAATAGAGGTAAGGTTTATTATTAAAAAACAAACAAACAAGCAAACAAACAAACAGACAAACAAACAAAAAGTACTAAAGGAGGTAAGGTCGGTAAGGCATGATATTTTGAGGTGATTCTGTTGAATAAAGTAAAAGAACAAGTGGGATAAAGTCTCCCAAAAGAACGCTCTGGTTGTCGTTGTCTTGGCTGTTAAGTTATTACTGAAATTATGAATATATGAAATTCATATATTTGAACTGCGGAATGAAGAAATAAATGTAAAGAAGATCCTTGCAGTTATTAACGCAACTTATGCAGTTGCGAAAAGAAAGCCTGAAAAAATCAGGCTTGCCGGGATCTTTACATTTAAGTTATTACTGTTGCTGTGCTTCATACCTCGTACCTCATACCTCTACCTCGAAATACCTAGTCCACAGATTGCTTGTTATTTTACCTTCAATGAAAAATGTTCCTCCTCATCCAATGCACTTCCAAACTCACACTTCATGCGCAGACTCCCTCCACAAAAAAGCCCCTGTCTTGTATAATTCATCATTCCACGATACTGTATTTGGCTTTAATTTTAATACTCTCTGCACTGGGCCTTCTGGTTAAGATTCTTGTCATGAGGGGTGATTGTATCGAAAAAGTATAAAGAAATAACAGTTGCATTTTTTCTATTTTAGGAGGAGAAACCCAGCTATCCACCACGTTTGTTTCAGTGTTCCAATGCTTCAGGGGCGTTTAAAGTGGAAGAGATATTTGAATTCTCTCAAGACGTAATGAAATCAAATTTTGTTTAATTTAACTGGGGTATTATACTTTTCCCATATTAAGCATCCAAAGTAAGTGCCCCCTTTGTGAAATCTGTGACTACAACGTGTTTCCAGTATCCGCCCCATAAAAGGGGTAAAAAAGATGCATTGAGAAGAAAGCTTTAATTTACTTCACTGCCTCTATTACTAAGGACAACATAATACATAAATTGCCTACAAGGTTTATTTTGAAATAATCTCCAGGACCTGGCCGGTATATTCTTGCTAATTCATGTATTTCTAGACAATTCCATCTTTCCTCTCCTTCGCAGGATCTTATCGAGGACGATGTTATGTTCCTAGACACCTATGACGAGGTATTTAATGGCGGAATTCGTTCATTTTGACTACAGAAAGAATCAATTGCTACTGTTTAGGCTTTAGCCAGTTTCGAAATTTTTAAAAACTGTCGCTGATTCCATTGCATTTATTGTTACTTGAAAGAGTCTCTTGTTTTTCTTTATTTCAGGTTTTCGTCTGGATTGGTGATGGGGCAAATGAAGTGGAGAAAACTGAAGCTGTCACAGTAGCAATGGTAAAATCAGAAAAACAAAAATATTCAGTTAAACCCCAAGTGAATGGACGCCGACAACATTTACGTCGATTGCTTATGTGAGATGCAAAATATAAGGTTTTTGTGAAGCCAAGTCCTCGACTGATTGTTTGTCTGCCAGAAGAGTCTGCTTATGGAAAGTTATGTGATTGTGGTTTTTGAGCGCGAATGATTGTCCCCCGCCGAGAATCGGAGTGGGTAGCAGACGATCTCCCCATCAGAGGTGTCTCCGTTCGCGGAGTTTCGACTGTGAAAGATATTTATAGCTTAACTTAGGTTAGCCAAACTGACTAGGATTGTTTGTGAGCCGTGATCGAGAGAAAATATTTTACACTTAACCCTTTCACTCAAAATGACACCCCCAGTCTAATGATGACTTTGAAAAGTATTGGAAAACAACCTGCGTAACAGGAAAGTGCTACTTGGAAGCTTCCAAGTAAAATATCAGCATCTTAGGATTTCAACCACAGTCCCCAGAAAAAGTTTGAACGGGACCATTTTATTTAAGCTGTGATATAGCTCAGTGGTTAGATCATCCAACTGGTAACTGGAAGGTTATGGGTTGGATTCCTGCTGGGGGCTCGGAAATGTTTCCGAGAATTTTCATTGTGTACTTATTATCTATTTCATTTACATAGCATTGGGTAATTTAAGATTTGACTAACTAAACTACACGTATAAGGTTATATGAGCTCTTCATTTAGTGAGATTTTGAAAATTTTTTTTTAACACAGGATTATGTGATGTCTGATCCGTCTGGTCGAACTTTGGAAGACACCATGATCATCCAAGTAAAACAGGGTTACGAACCATTAAATTTCACGGGTCATTTTCAAGCCTGGGACAGAGATAAATGGAGCGTAAGTCTTATAACTCTGTTATTGTACCTGCTAAGCATTCCGTTTTTTGAAGGAATATAGTTTAGGGCAATTTTATAACGCCCAATTTGACTGCTTTATTTTGACACTTTTTACGACTAAAAAGCCGAAAATAACTGCTTAACCAAATGACAAAATGAGTGGAGATAAACATAACAAGGACGGCATGTTTCCCAAAACAATTGTGGGCTCTGAAACCAGTCAATGTTAACGTTGAACGAATCAAAATTGACTGTTTTCTTATTCACGTAAACTATCAAGTCAAGGCACGTTCAAATTTTCTCCATTATGTTACCTAGGACTTAATTTCATTTACAGGCGATGGATCGATTAATTCGGGTGTCCGCCATCTTGGAGTAGGAAAAACATATAGGGTTGGGAGAGAAGTGAAAGAGGTGCTTAGCACGACCCCTACCCCTTTGGTAGCTTTTGTTACCTGCCCCCTCTTTGCTCAGTTCTCCTAATCCAAGGAGTATTAACGCTTGGTGGCTCAAAATGTGCACGCTCTGCCATAACCCCGGGAGGGAGTGGGGGTACTTCCTATAATGGGGTATACGGGGAGGCTCCGCCCGAAAGGGGCGCCTTTTTTAAGCTTGCAGTATACTAAAGGGTTGGGAAAATTGTCATTTTAGTATATGAAAGGGTCACAAAATCGGCCGCAAAACGGAAGGGGTGGCAGCTAAAGCGAAGTATGTGAAAGGGAGTCAAATTTTGGCAGAAACGACAACCAGAACGACTGAAAGCCTGGGAAAAAATGTGGACATTATTGGAAGTTCTATTGCTTTGGCTTATCCTTGAGGTATAAGAACGGAGTGCAATTTTGCTGTAGGTATATGAGTATATGAGCAATTTTGGTATAAATTAGTTTATCAAAGGGTATGGGTTTGGACCTTTCGGGCGGAGCCTCCCCTTTTAAAACTTTATCGAGTAACCCCTCCCCCGGGGGCATAACCCTGCCGTGACCCTTTTTTCCCGGTTCTTTTCTTTAGCAAGGAAAGACGTACGACGAAATGAAGAGAGAAATGGGAGAAGATACCATTAAGGTCTCAGAAATCCGAATAACTGAAACGGTAAGTGAGAGAAGGTAAAAAGTGTTTTTTTTTTTTTTGCAGTTAGTAGACGTAATTTGAATGCGCTGATCTTAATGTGAACGGTGGATGAAACTCGATCCGTAATTTTAAACAGGTTTATACAGGTTACATTATTCAACATCGTCTTTTTCAGCCAAGATGTGTAAATAATTGAGTCATCAGGCCATTAAAAAAAGTTTCGATTAATTAACCTCAGTGTGGTCTTAGCTTCCCATCTAGGGAGGAACGTAATTAGTTTTATTCACTTCATGCTATGGAAATCAGAGAGACGCACACCTCGCTACTTGGCTCGTAAAGAGACAAAACTGCCTAATAAAGCACTTACCTTTACACCTGTTGTAGACTGTAAGGGCGATCAACAACAATAACAACGGTGTCTTCAGTGAGGTGGATGGCTCTTCTTACCCTTATGAAGTCCTGGCCCAGCCACATCATCTTCTACCAGGCGGCATCGATAAAACAAAGAGAGAGGTAACTGAAGCTAACAAATGGAAATCAGTTTTCGTAGAAACGTTTTTCACACTTTGATCATAGCTTGCTTAGTGGTTAAGCCCTTTTCACTGCCATATTCGAGCCTTCAGTCTTCATCCTTTTGAGCGAGTCGTAATGTTGTTCTACCTGTGGCCAAATAATATAAAACATAGCTTTCAATTAGCTATGGTGGTGCTTGGGGTTTTTCAGTTTTACTTTTGGGGTTGCAAGAGTGAGTTGCTTATTAATAATGAGTTGTTGGGCCGATGTACCAGCACTCACGAAAAGTGTTTACAGAAGCTGAATTTTGGAGTCGAATCTAGTGCCAATCGTGGATTGGTGTAGTAGCGTATCAAACAAGCCGATCCCAGTGTCCTGGACGCAACTTTACTGAAGGTTTCATTTTCTTAACCTTAATCTTGTTCTATCCGTGTTGATCGCTGAAGCCATAGCAAGGAATTATTGTTTGGACTTGCCTATACTATTTTGCACTTTAACGCTTTTACACTGTGTATGCCGGCATCTGAGGCCAGCAGAAGTGTTTGAGCGTGTAGTTTTAGCGTCTGGCGATGTCACAGACTCAGGTTAAGTTAATGTGTGGTTTGTTCTCTTCAGGACCGCAATGCACTGAAATGTTACGTTATATAAAAGTCAAGGAGATGTCTGCAGTAAAGAGATATCTGTAGGGAAGAAGTTCAAAGAAAAAGGAAATAACCTTTCTCGTCTTTCTAAACACACCACGGCAAACTTAGAGTGATCACCCAGCGTCACTGACTGAACCCCCCCCCCCAGCTTGACGAGTTTATATGAATCAGATGTTTCTAATGATAGGCTGTTTCTTTGTTCTGTATTTGACAGCACTACTTGTCAAACGAGGAGTTTTTCTTGGTATTCAACATGGAGAGGACTGAGTTCGAGTCTCTACCAAGGTGGAAGCAAGTTCAACTCAAGAGGGAGAAAGGATTGTTTTGATAAGCTCGGTTGTATTTTTGGACAAATACAGCGAGAAAATGAACTGCATCAGATGCTTTCCCTCCGATAGTGGTTCGTGGACGGTTTCAGTGCAGAACGGGAATTCAACTACGCAAAATGCGTAAGGGAGCACGACAGTCTTTTCCTGGGCTCCCAATCATTTCGTTTAGCGGATTCCCCTTTCTTGACGGCGAATCTAGAAGAGAAGTAGTTAGGGGAATTTTTATGGCTAAAATTTGCTATGCGATGGGATAAATTTAGGCAATAATTAGGACAACACTATCTGAGATCTTCCGACCGGAGTAATTTAAACTAATTTAAAGTAATTTAGACTCTAAGTTACAACGACGGATCACAATTTTAGGAAAATACGATTACTGTAGAATAATTTGTTCAGCTCCTAATGTGTATCACAATAGATGCCGCAATTAAATTTGGACGGCATGCACCAAAAAGTTTACACTTTTAAGTTAAAAATCGTAACCTAGACCTAGCTAAAAAAAACATAAATACAAATAAAAACTTGAAATTATTAACTTTATTTATACACGGTGACAAACGTTTCTATGATACAATCAATTTATTTCGTACATATAAAGTAGAGATAGCCGGTTTCAATATATTGAATTTTGAATTTGATGGCAATTATAGGTAATCGTTGATGTCATTTGTAATTAGTTCGAGCATAATTGAAAACTCGGGGCGTGTTTACCCGATATGACATGGTATGCCATAGAGCATATTTAACCTTTTCACTCCCAGAGTCAGTTATGGAGACATTTAAGGAGTCTGTGGACGAAATTCTATGGTGTGACCATCCAAATGCAACCCCCTTAGCAGTACTTTCACAAGGTACTATTCATATTTAAATATTCTACAAAATGAAACTTGGAATTCATCTTGAAGTTTGATTTTTAGGAACTCTTGAGAGTGAAAGGGTTAAAAGCAAATTAAAGGGAAGCAACCCCTCTGGCCAATCAACAGACGCAAGCAGTATAATGAACCAACCAGAACTCAAAGCAAGCACAGCTGATCTTAGTTTTGTTTCTAATTTGTTACGGCGAAAGCGTGGAAAGACTTTCGACATTTAAAAACGACTTTAAAACTTAAAATCCAGTTTTACCAAGTTTTGAATTCGCTCGTTGCGATAAACATTTATAAGAGAAAAATAAAATAAATTTCTCTATAATTAAACATTTTTTAATTAGCCAATTTTTTAGTTAGTGAAGTTGGTAATTGGGTACATAAGGGATGCCATCACTTTTCATATAAAATATGCACGTCTGACAAGTTAGACACTTCCCGGCATCGCGTGACCTAGCACGCGGAATAAACACGCTCTTGAAAGCCATTCTGTGTTCTATAGTATCATTAAAAAGCATTATATTAGTTAGAGTTGTCAAAAACATTACAACAAGCGGTTTACGGCCCCAAATTAAGAGTTCCGACCACGAATGGATTTGCAACCAGATTTTGACTTTTCCCTTGCGGCATTTGTTCATTTGGACAAACTGGTAGTCAAGATCTTTTGTTAGAAGAAAATACGGAACACATAGGGAATGTGAAAACAGCTGCCAAAGGCCCTAGATTCGCAAACCACGGATAGTCTCATGACTATACCAGACTTTGAAAATAGTGTATTTATTGACAAAGGCAATTATCGTGTTAGAACTGACTGTGCTAACTCCCAGTGCGGACAATAATTCATGCCCACTCTTACAGCAATACAAAAATACAGACAAAGCACATGTCTGTCAGTAGCTACCACCCTGTGAAGCAGGAATTGATCATTTGTCACTCACGGAGCATTTCCCTTGCGCCACGTGCACACTGAGTTAGCCCAAAAATCGTAAGAAAACAAGACTTGTAAGTAGCAGTGACGACTAAGGGCCTGTTATCATGGGAGGAGAGTGTTCCCCGGTGCCAGGGTCACTCTCCTAGTTAGACTAAAGGCATAGCCCGCCTTTACGTTTAAAACATTTCGCCCTTTTCGAGGCTTGGAATACAAAATATATTTAATGAATCCTCCAAACGTCTTTTAAAAATGTTTCCAACTTCATTAACTCCAGAAACTTTTTCAATGGAAACGGTCTCGAAATAAAAGTTTATTGAGAAAAAAAAATTGACTGATCAAAAAACTAGTTTAGTTTCTTATGACTGTTTGGGGTTGAAATTTACCAATTTGTCGGTCCTAGTTCACCTTTATTAAGGTCAAAACACGGGTGTAAACTCAACCCGGCTAGCCAAGTGTGACCCTATAGCACGAAAGATAGCCCACTTCGGAGGGTGATCCTAGTAAACAGACGGGTTACCTAGCATGTAAATAGCCCTTCCAAGGTAGCTCGGTTAGTAGGGTGGCTATGGTACTAGGGTTACCCTCCTGCCTTGTAAACAGGCCCTAATAAGGGACCGAAGCAAAAACTTTGAACAGACGAAGTAAGTACCTCGAAGGCTGTGACATGACGTCATTAGTGCCGAAGATGGGCAAGTCACGCGGTCGTTGTCACAGTTGATATCAGCTTTCGCTTCAAGACGTTTATTTTGAGTCACACGAAACTCAAACCCGGATTTCCAAAGAGTTCTAGGATAGTTTCCTTTAAATATTAACGATGCTACTGTCGACGTTGCTCCTATTTAGTGCATGGTTGCCTCTGGTTCCTTCGGTAACAGTGACTACAAAGTACGGGAAACTCGAAGGTCTTACAGTTTCGTACCCTAATGCCCCTGGGTCGTTCGAATTCAACTCGATCAGCAAATTTCTGGGCGTTCCTTTCGCAGCTCCGCCGACTGGAGAGCGAAGATTAAGAGCACCACAACCGCCAAATAAATGGAAACCAGACGTACGCTTGGCTAAAAAGCATGCGGACGCTTGTATGCAGCCGAGACGTTATGAATCTTATTTCAATCGTTACGATTACAATATCTCGTTCAGTGAGGATTGTTTGTATCTTGATGTATACACCCCGGACATCACCGTGAGTTCACCTGTGTTGGTTTACATTCACGGTGGAGCTTACGAGGGCGGCACGTCAATCGCATTTCCCAGCGATATTTTGGCTCTTCATGGAGTGATAGTGGTTGTGATCCAGTATCGTCTCGGCCCATTTGGTTTCTTGACCACGGGAGATTCTGCCGCCCCTGGAAATTTTGGAATGTTGGATCAGGTGGAAGCACTGAAATGGGTCCGAGATAACATTGAGAATTTTGGCGGGAATCCCAGCAAGGTGACCATATTTGGAGAAAGCGCTGGTGGATCAAGTGTAAGCCTCCATCTGATGTCACCTCTGTCAGAGGGTCTCTTTCACCAGGTCATTGCAGAGAGCGGCGTAGATTTGTGCCCCTGGGCGGTTCAGCCAGTTTCTTATGGTCTCCGTTTCGCTAAAGAGCTAACCCAAAAGCTGGAATGTACTTTAAGCGATCACAACGCAATGATAGACTGTATTCGTAAAGCGAAAGACGTGGACATACAGAAAGCGTCTGACGATATATCTTTTGAGTTTTATGATTATTTTCGCTGGGCACCAGTTGTGGACCAGAACTTCCTTCAAGATACACCCAAGAACCTAAGAAAAAAAGGAGCGTTCAAAAAATTGCCGTTAATGGTCAGTTTTAACAGTCACGAGGGCGCAACTTTTATTAGCCTTATAGCGAAGGGATTGTTTGGAAAGATGGCGAAGAGTGTGGACAACGGGGTGGACCCATCTTATTTCAAAGACTTCTTAATAAAGCTACCGCATGCGCGAAACAGCAGGTGCGTTGCGTGATCTTAACGCTGACCAATAGGATTGCGAACACTAGAAATAAGGTGTGGAGAATGGAGGTGTGAAGTAGTTGACATCCAAAGCCCAGGAAATTGAACTCTCCTTTGGCGATCATTTGTTGGATTCATTTTGGCTTAGCCTCCCACGCAGTCGTTTTGAGGGGAGTCGTATTACCCTCCTCCCAACAAAGGGAGGAGGAGAGTAATACGACTCCTCTAAAAACGACTGCGTGGGAGGCTAATCTTGGTTCTGTAGACCGGACTTAAATTAAATGGCGGACAGCTTGGGACAAGAACATGAAAACGAGGCTGGTCAGGAGTTATATCCTTGCCTTGCCCGCCTTGTTTTAATGCTCTCGTTCCGGGACGTTGGCATTAAGGAATTCTGTCAAGAGCTTTATCCTCTCTTGATTCTGTGTATACACACACATTACTTCTCAGATGCCTGTCGACGATAGAAACTAATCTCCTGATCGGCTGGCGATTTTCATGATCCCTTATGTGTTTTTTTTTTGCTCAACTATCCCTAACTTAAGAGAGTTATTATAGAAATGGTAATCAAATGTTTTTTATTTACATTCCTTGCATGGCTGGATAAGCAATTAGGGTATTTGAATTAACTCAGATAGGTTTCTTATGTTCCATGGACGCAAAAACTCTGTTTCCCTTCCATTCTTGAGTTTAACAACGGCCATATCCTAAGTGCAATAATTAATATCAACATTTTCCTCTTTCAATTCGGTTTTCCAGAAAAGAGGCTGCAGAGGTCATCGCAGACGCCTTGGAGTTCATGTACACGCCATGGCCCAACAATAATGATCGATATGCACTAAGAAGCCAGCTGGTAGACCTCGTGGGCGATTACCTCTTCTTTGCACCCAGTCACGAGGTTGCTGATATCCACAGCAAGGTAGCCGCTGTGTACATGTACGAGTTCGCGCACCGTCTAACAAACGCCAGTCTGGGCGCCGAGTGGATGGGTGTGATCCATTTCGATAACGCCCCCTTCGACTTTGGGATCCCGCTGCTTCCCACCCTTCCAACAAAATATGGCGACGCTGACAAAAACGTCAGTTCGTTTATCATGCAAGTCTACGCAAACTTCGCCAAGTTCGGCGATCCTACTCCACAGCCGGTCAGCGGTGTTATTTGGAAAACCTTCAACTCTAGTCACAGGGCTTACCTGAGAGTTGACGTAAATCCCAAGATGGCGGCGTCGTTTTTTCCTCGCCGAATGGCGTTCTGGAATGATTACCGTCGTAAACTGGCACAGCTGAAATTTGATACTAAGGTGGATGTGGTGAGCGGTGCTAAGGCTGCCGTTGCTATGGGAATATTTGTTGAGATTTTGCTCAGCGTCATATTAGCAATACTTGGTAAACTTCTAACGTCACATTTTCAATGCATGAACCCTTTTGTAATGACTTTTTAAACTAAGCTTTACTCAATTAATGTGTGTTCCTTTTTTGGTCACTGTGAATGGCTCTTCATTTACTAAGGTACGTGGTACGAGAAAAATTGCTATAAAAGTTAGCTGGTCTTTTAGTTTTTAGCCGTGGAAAACTACCGATTTCATCCTTCATTTATAGCAAAACAAAAAGCATGCAACTAGCCTGGGGAAAGCACGATAACGTGTGTAAGCTATGGTGCGATTTGAAGGACGATCCATAACATGAATTAGTTAATAGGTTATTGGTCAAAACTCTTCAAGTGAAAAACAGAAATAAAACAAACGTACGAAATCGATACGAAAGAATCACTTAGATAAACGCTTATTATACAACAATTAGAAAAAAAGAACTCCCTAAGCTTCAGGG
Organism: Siderastrea radians; assembly: GCA_964017195.1. Lineage (NCBI taxonomy): Eukaryota > Metazoa > Cnidaria > Anthozoa > Scleractinia > Rhizangiidae > Siderastrea > Siderastrea radians. The sequence continues at coordinate 35,778,278 of OZ024894.1, forward strand.
ACCTACGACACTTTGCCCATTGTACAGTGTCGATACCTAGCCTGTAAGATAACCATGACTCATGTTCTTGGTTATATTTGATATACACTGTAAGCTTATCATATTTTAGCCTGGGTTTACTGATAATAAGTTGATAATAAGACAGAGATATAAATTCGCGTATCATTTCTCATTTCCTGTGGGAAAATTTGAAAACATAAAAATAAAGCCAGTCCAAATATAAAGGTCTGTGTTACCTACCTCAGGAAAAGGTTAAAGTTTCTACCAGTGCCAGACATGGCCTATCGGCCAGAGTATAATTTTGAGATTATTATTTTTATTACTTTTAATTTCACTGGGGCGGTGAATATGGAACCAAAAAGCATTAGAGGAATGTAAAAACGTCAGGATAAAAAAGGAAAAAACGGTCACTTAACCATGACCATAGTTATTGTAAATCCCGTAAATTAAGGAAAAAAAGAGTGGCTAGTGGTTGGTTTATCTTAATTCCTAAGAGGTTTGCTAAATTGCATTTTGACAAGGGAATTTTAAAGAACACAGTTGACAGGTAAAGACAAGGAAATTTAACATCTGCTACGAATTCTCAACATCTCGCCGTGCAGTAAACTGCCCTCCCAGCCTGTCTGTTAGTTTCTTAAGGCATACATGTAGACGATACTTTTATGATGTTTTACTGGAATAATGAATCTGTCTACTTTAATGTCCATTAAGTTTCTTTCCAATTGTTGATGTAGTCTTTAGTTCGGTGTAGCATATGCCATGCAGAAACCGTCTTTAACCTTCTTCAAATTAAATGGATCTTAAACCATCAGAAGCCGGATTTTTCGTTTGACATTACATACACAACCTGTTTCTTATCTGTTATAAGATAGAAACAAATAGCTTTTAAGCGGTTTATACTAAAATTTATCAATTAATTAAGCGACTTTTGACAAAAATAGATTTTAACGGAATATCAGTAATTTCATATGTCACTGTAACCGTATGACACCGTTTCAGAATTGATTAGCTCTACTATTAAAGGGAATCTTCCGAAAGAAATATCACTCCTTTTTACTTTGTCGATAAGCAGACTTAATTAAAGACTACTCCTACGTAAATGAGATCATTTTCCAGTCACTTGAAGCTGTATTATCACAGGTAGCCCAAGCGTAATGTAAACGTTTGTATGGAAAATCGAACCGAGAATTCCCATCAATAAATAAATAAGCTTTAAAAAGTAAAGCTTCTAATAAAGTATATAAAATGTCACCTTGTGTCGTGTTTCCTCCTTCTGTGAATTGTGAAGTTTTAGCGAACAGTTAGGGTAGACGACCAGAAAATTTTCAACCTTAACAGAAAGACTGAAAAAGATAATAATAATAATAATAATAATAATAATAATAATAATAATAATAATAATAATAATAATAATAATAATAATAAAAAGGCACACCAGACAACGTTTCATTTTCTTTATTCAAGAGCGTTACATTCTAAAGTTTGTTTATTTATTTATTGATAGGAATTCTCAGTTCGATCATCCATACAAACTCTAAGATTAAGCTTGGGCTGCCTGTGGTATTACGTAACAAGTTGCTAGATTTCACCGTTTTTCACCTGAGCTCAGCTGATGTTTCTTGATGAGTTGGCTTTACGATTGAAGAAAAAATACAAATAAAAAATATCCTCAGGCAACGCCTGCAAAGACACAACAGCAATGTACGTTGGTACTTAGGTGTGCCCCGAATTCGGTTGTGGTTTCGAAGTTGCTTATTATGCTTGCCTATTACGTGTCTTCCGGTTTGTTGCTGTAATCGGCGGCTAATCGTCTCCAATGGGCGGCTAATTGTCTCCAATTTATCAGTGTTTGGAACTCGGAGGCTTTGACAAGTTCAGAGCAAGGAGGCACATACATGCACAGTTTTAAAAGTTAGATTTCCGAAAGGTGGCTAATAATTGTGATTGTCTTCCTTGTCATCGGTCATGGTATTGAAATATCAGGGAACTTTACAATATAATCTTACAACGTTCTTGCCTCTGTGTAGACGTTCTTTAGGCTTGTCACCCTCTCCTTTGTGGGGAAGTAGTAATTGGTTATGAAGAGTCCAAGAAATTGGTATTGTTCACTCCCAGGCATTTCCCGACGACCAGGGTCCTAATTGGGGGTTTTCGAAGCCTGGACACACAAAATTTTTGTACCGTGGAACCTGGAGGCCAAAGTCTTCTTCAACTTTGAACCCGAGCAAAACCGCTAAAACTGGCTAAATGAATTGAAGCCCTGGAGTGAAACTATAGACTCTAGAAGACCTGAAGTTTTTAGCCTGCGTGAAGCTCCGGAAGCCTAAACCCCGGGTAGCGCATAACAGGGACAAATCTACCGACAAGGGCCCCCGTTGTTCAAAGCAGGGTTAAGCTAATTCAGGATTAACGTATTTTTTGTGGAATCCTGTAAATTATTTTTGCTCTGCAATTTAACTTTGACTGCTTTCAATATATTACGTAAAAATTAGTGGTGCATGAAAACGCTGTTAAACAAGAGAAAAGAGAAACGGCTAGCCTGCGTAGCAAGCGTTTCCGTAGGGTTTTCTTCAAACCTGCGGAAAGCCCTACGGAAACGCTTGCTATGCAGGCTAAGAAACGGCTTGTTCATCGTTTAATCCAGGGTTGGCGTCAGTCGGCTTTCAAACAACCCGGCCAAGGATGGTTAATCCTCAGCTGTCAGTTAACGTCGGTTGACCATCTGACTTTCAAAGAGAAAAAGTTCACAATCTCAGCAAACAGTTAAGGTGACTTCCCAGTAATCCATTAAATCAGGAGCCGGTTTGGAGTCGCCAAAATTAAAAACGTTGATCTTTCTCTTGGTTATCTATCGGTTCAGACGTTAAATCGCGTTACACGGCATGTTCGCTTTTACAAACACGTCGTAATAAATAAATAAATAAATAAATAAATAAATAAATAAATAAATAAATAGAGTGAAATTCGAATCGATGGAAATGTTTCAGGAGACAATGGAATCAGGAGCTAAAGGAGATGGATTACTGAGATAAAATTAACAAGTTAGAATGATTCTCTTAATCTTTTTTATGCTTAGCCAAAGTCCTCTTCTGCCTGCTCTACCTGTCTACAACTAGCTACAACCATATTTCCCGTCACATGCGACTGATAGCGAAAGCTACAACATTATTTCTCGTCACTTGCGACTGATATAGCGAACGCCACAGCCTTATTTCTCGTAACAAGTGACTGATAGCGGACGCAAGGTAGCCTCCAGTGTGAGTGTTTCTTCCATGGCTCCGTTCAATGTCCATAGCTTCAATTTCATGATTAGTGAAACTGCAGGGCGACCCTAAAACGCGGAATGGCGGAATGACGGAACGGCAGAACGGCGGAAAATCACCCCAAATCCTAAAACGCGGAACGGCGGAAAATCACCCATAATCCTAAAACGCGGAATGGCGGAAAATCACCCATAATCCTAAAACGTGGAACGGCGGAAAATCACCCGTAATCCTAAAACGCGGAACGGCGGAAAATCACCTATAATCCTAAAACGCGGAAAACAAAAATAGATGGCACTGATTCGCTTTCACGGGATTCATCGTGAAAACAGTCACGCTAAGCCAAATGGCGTTAATGGTGTAAACACTCGTCTCTTGCGCTCAGTTATTAAAATAACGCCTGTTATGCAGGCTACAAGTCAATCATTTGGCTCAAAATTGCAATGCATTGCATGCTATGAACATACATGTTCTTCTCCCTTTTCAAAAATGTGGAATTAATTGCCATAATTATCTCTCTTCTTTGATACTCATGTTTTAGTCGGAACACTTTCGAATTAAATTTCCTAAATTTTGTGTGAAGAATCCCGGCGGGAGTGTTCTATAAATTTTAGAGTAGGGGTGTGCCGCTTTGTGACCCTGAAACCCTTGGCCTACACCAGACCATGTTCAGCTGCAAGGTGTCCCGCGACCCCTCACCTGTACAGCGCGAATTCTAACTAGCTTCATATTCCCATACCTCACCTCCGCCTTCAGCAGTTTACTACCGTAAAACACAACAGATGACATCTACAGATGTTGCACTTCTCTTCCTGATTCTCTTTTATTCAACTGTTTATCATAAACATTGGTTACTCAGTAACTACTCTTGTTTAAGGGGTCACCACTTTCGTGGTAGATAATCTCAAAGTCACAGAGTCAAAAATAAAATAATGAAAACGATAATTTGGACTTAATTTCGACGGATTAACTGTTTTTCTGTGGTCACTCAATCGTTTATCAGTCAATTCATTAATCAAGATATATTATTCTTGTACTAAAATCAAAAATATATTTTGATATTTTTATACAGTTCCATAAGCCGTGACTTACCTCGTCTACTAAAACAAAGTCCAAAGTACAATAATAAATCATAAAAAAATCATAAAAAATCATACTTAACAGGATTACCTTTGTTATCGACATTCCCTATACCGATAAGCTAATAGAAATGAGACTGAAATAAGGGGTGCTGAATGGTACTGTAAGAACGGGTATCGAAAAATTGTCATACGATGTCCAAATCTCGAAAGTGTTTTTGATGGGTCACGAAGTCTCGTTTTAGACGTTTTAGTGTGTTTCTTTCCGTTTCGTCGGAGTTGAAAACTTTTCGCCCGACATCGGGTGAGTCATTTAATTTACCATTCCCCACCCCTTGTGTGTTATATTGCAAGACTAATTAAGAGAGTTGATTTGACCCGGAGGGTCGTTACTTTCAGGGATTTATTTCCCTGCTCCAATTTTAACGTTCCTCGTTTTAGGATTATGGGTGATTTTCCGCCGTTCCGCGTCTTAGAATTATGGGTGATTTTCCTCGGTTCCCCCGTTTTAGGATTATGGGTGATTTTCCGCGGTTCCGCGTTCTAGGATTATGGGTGATTTTGCGCCATTCCTCGTTTTAGGATTTGGGGTGATTTTCCGCCATTCCGCCATTCCGCCATTCCGCCATTCCTCGTTTTAGGGTCGCCCGATTTTCAGCTCTTACGCATAGCCTGTCGATGGATGATCTCTAATATTATTCCATAGTAATTCTCAGTGCTCAGACAAGCGGATCTGTTCGGATTCTGAAAAAAAATGTTGCAGAAGACAATGTTTAGGACAGTATCTCAGTCCCCGAATTTACGAGCTTCCGATATATATTTGATTTTCTGAACGCTAGCTGACCTTATTTCGCATTCTAAGCGACACATTTCCGTTCCGAACACAAAAGGAATTATATTTACCTTGATGCGAAAGTTTGAGGCGACCGAAGAAAGAAAACTCTAGTTTATCATCGCAAATAAACCCGAATTTCTGAGACGATTAAGGCCTTCCGAGAAAATATACTACCTAAACGATCCGTTAAGTCAGCTCCTGGATAAGGCACGCACAAATACCTGAAAGCAAAACGAGTAAAAGGTACAAAGTACAAGGTACAAAATACAAAATACAGTTTTCTGTGATTTTAAGAGATTGGGATAAAATGGCAATCAAGCTAGTAGCTGACTGAGTACTACTCGTATCCAGGCCAGGGAGAGTAGTGGGATACCAATATATCTCATTTCTTTCCCCTGGGATACCAATATACCTCAAAAATGCAAAAACGTTGATAACGAAAACCTAAAACATTTTAATACAAAATACCCTATACCTGATAAGTTTGGCAAAAAATACCGAATACCTTGGTATAAAACACCCAAGATACTGTATACCCAAAACCCTGGCCGAGCCTGCGGTTTGGAAGAGTTAAATTATAAACTTTAATTTCCTTTCGTGGGAGTATGTTTATATTTATGTCTACGTTGAATGTTGCAATTACGGACGTTTTCGCAGCCAAACGATGTCGATAACAATAGGGCGAGCCACGTGGATGAAAAAAGCCCGCCCAAAACAATCGTAATGGCGTCTGACCTGGGACCTCCAGGATTGTTGCGCGTAAGCGACGTCACGCAAATCACTAAACGAGTAAATAATGCGGTTGACAAATGCCGGCTGTCAATTAGATTGACTGCATTAGGTAAAGGTTCAATTGATGGGTGTTTTGATATTGTCGACTGGAAGTTTATCAGACGATGCGATAACTCAAACCGCATTTTTGGCTATAGGCTCAGCTGACTCAACTGTTCTGCACTTCAAGAGCTTCTGTCTTGTGTCAAAACTCAAGGACTTCTGTCATCAACAAAGTCTACGATCAAGAGGCAAGGACATACCGGTTATCGAAATTTCCCTATACGTATACCCATGGTAGTTTATTCGTAACTTTCATGTATGCTTCCAAGATTTTTCTCTTGCTTCAGTTACGATGAACGGATATCGTCGGCAATCGTTTTGCGGTTTCGCGCCTTCTTTGGAGAGGAAAAAAGACGACAGACACGGCCGTGTTAAGGCAAGAAAATACTCCGTGGCTAGCCTAACACATAAAATAAACAAGCCTCCAAATGAAACCTGCATCGGGGGACTAAGAAGAGCTTCCTCTTTACCAGACTGCAAAGAAATAGCAAGAATGCACTCGAGAAAGCCATCGCGTAGCAAGGCAATAATTTCTGATGCACCTCCGGAGGGTAACATTAAGAGAACCAGAAGCGTATCTTTTGCTCCTGAAATTGTCTTGTTTGCAGCAGTTGCAGACAACGACGTTGCAGAACTAACGCGGATCATGCAAAAAGGTGAAATCGATATCAATCACCAGAGTCCTTCAGGGTTAACAGCGTTGCATTACGCTGCTGCTGAGGGGAGCTATGAATGTGTTCAACTCTTGATCGACAGTGGGGCCGAGGTGGAGTTGGTAGACTCACAAGGATGTTCCGCGCTGGACTTCGCTGTGCGTGGAGGGCATTTCGATTGCGCTTCTTTTCTAATCAAAGCAGGTGCTGAAATTAAAAAGATTGTGAATGGACTGAAATAGAGAAATAGATAAAAAGCAAAGAAGATAGCTGAACTGAAAGCACAGAATAATCGTTCGGACAATCGAAGAAGACATCTTTAGAATGCTGCGCGTTAATTGTTCACAATTTAAAACCCTATCTCCCATCATCGAGGGAGATCTAAAAATAACTTTTCTTCAGCCACTGATACACGTACTCTTTGACATTTTAAACTTTCATTCATGGATTTGACATTCATAGAATTGAGGGGGTAAAATGGAGGCGCGTGCTCCAGAAAAACGCCCTATGAACACTTTATTTCGAAGTTTGTACCTTACTTTGTCTTCTACCTCAAGTTATGCATTCCAGGTCTAAAAGTGGCTAAATTAAAAGGCTTCGTATAGTTTAGCTAAATGGCATGCCTTTGAGTGCGGCAAAAGCACCGCTGAACATTCCTGGCATGTTTAAATTGACATCTGTTTTGATAATGAGACACTTATTTGTGGACAAAAAACTTAGTACGAGAACAAGAAAAACCCCGGTGAGTGTTTAATCTACTTGTTCTGTGAAATAGCCGCTCAAAGAATCACTGAATGCCGCTTATGTTGATTGAAGTCTTGTGCGAGGTCTTCTTAAAGCGGAAAGGTCAGATTTTAATGACTCATGTCTGTTCTGAATCACCAAATATTTGCAATATGTCAAAAGCAATAAGTAGAGTTGAACCTTACTGAGGAGGTCACTGTTTTGCTTGCGTACACAAAGCTTTGTGTAGGAAATTAGCTGGGGACGAAACCAAAACAAACCTCGAACAGATCTTGAGTAATTGTTTTGTGAAACAATGCAGTTGCTTTTGGCGAAAGCGACCCTTTCAGTGCGGGAAAAAAAAGCTATTGTGTGAGGCCTTAAGGCGTAGGAAAAGGCACAAAACCATCCATCATTGAGGGGATTTTGTGTCAAGGTTCTCGTCTTTAATGGATAGAACATTAGAAGTAAAAAAGGTCTGAGTGATTCTTATTGTGTGCTAAATAACAGTTTTGTTTGATTGGCTTTTGTCCTAATTGTCTTTTGAAGAATGACAACAGTGTTCTGTGCACTGGCTGTAACACGAAATTGTTTCTTGGCGATCCTAAAATGACCTAGATGAGCTAATTGTATTTGTATAAAGTAATGCCAGGGTAACTGTGTTGATGTTTGGCGGGTTGTGAAAATTAATAAATAAAGCATTTAAAATAGAATCTGATTTGTTCTGTTGATTCCGAAAAGACGTTATAATTGCCAGCGAATTGTTATGAAAATATTTTGGAAAAGTAGACCCGAAAGAAAAAAATTGAAGTTCCAAACATGAGCTCTTGTTTAATAATGTTTTGTTAGGAGTCGAATTCATCCGGCCTCCTTGAGAAATACAAAGGATAATTAATTTTCTAGTTGCTCAGTACAGTTTTGCATGCTTTGCTTTATTTGTTTTCTGAAACTCGGCTATATCACCTTTCCCAAGCCCAACCTTTGTGTTACGTAATAAGACCGTTTTGTAACTATTTCTCGACGGTGGACTGAATTGATCAAAATTAAAATTAAAGCTGCCATTCATCTCTCGGCTTCTCTGTCCTCATTGATCAGTTAGCTCTATTAGAATGGTTATTCCCAGGCTATGGGTGAGGCTATGGTGACGGCTATTTTTGAGGATTGATTAGCCCAGTGAATGGTTCATTCTTTCAGAAGTCGGTTGTTCGTACCGCAATGTTCCTTGGTGCAAAATTTAGAAAAGATGCTTTGCATCGTATAATCAGATAGCGAAACAATAATCACAGCTGGGGATTTAGAAGCTACTAATGAATAGCACTGAAATAAAGATTCCCTATATTTCTTTACTGATAAAACGCGAACAATAAATCGATTTACCTGCTGTACAGCACGCTGAAGTAGTATAAATTTGCTGCAGCATCAGCAAGATTAATATTATGAGTATGAAAAACAAGGTTCTTCGCAAATAGGCTTTTGTATCGCTTAAAGTGAATAAGACGAATAAAATGACGTTGGTAGCGAACTGGGGCCCGTTTCTCGGAGGTCCCGATAACTTTTTGGGCCCGAAGTTAAATTTTATAGCTTTCCGGGCCCGAAAAGGTATCGGGACTTTCGAGAAGCGAGCCCCAGCTGGACAACTGAAGAGTCTTCAGTCTTATCGGGAAGAAGCAGAGGTCCAGAATATTTAGAAATCTTCTTTTAAATGGATTTTACACATGATGAGGTAAAGAAAATATTTATCTTAAACAGATCAACTATAAAGAAGGCGAAAATCCCTGGTAATGAAATTTGTCAACGACCTTGAAGAGATAAGTTAAATTGGTTAGATTCCACGGATTAACCTCTTCTTTTTTCTCGCTCAACCCTTTAAGCCACAATAGCGACAAGCATCTAATTTCTCCTTACAATATCCTTATTTGATCAAACATACAGGTCCCGAGAATACAGGAAATGATCACCAAACATGATGTTCGTGCAAATTCTCTCAACTAGTACCATAAAAAACATATAGGGAACACTAAGGAGAACATGCCTACTGATATTGGGATCGACTTATAGAATTGAGGTGGTTCACTGATGACTTTTGAGGCTGGGAATAATCAGCTTCTAAATTTGCTGTGCCATGCCCATTTCTCCAGCAGTTTACTCAAGAGAAGGACTAAGTACATTTGTCATGTTTGTTCCTTTGAACGGTTTAAGGAAGTTAATTTAAGGTTCTAGTAATGTATGGATAAATCCATTTGGTCCAGAAAACCCAACGTTTCACCTCAGGGTAAAGCCAATTGTAGCTTATCAGCGAAAATTTCTAACAAATGGGCCATTGCTGCCATTGCCATAAATTTAACTCGTCTTTTAAGGCTGAAAAGTGGCGGGAAGCTCAGGTAATCTTTAGATTTTTCGCAGCAGGTTCGTAGATATAGTTACACTTAGTTGATTACAAGCCATAAAATTGCTGTCTACTTGTTAACGAAAGAGAAGAACGGCCGAACGTTTTGTGCTACGCCTATCAAGCTATCACATTGCTAATTGGCTAATTAATGAGATTGTAAATTAATAAGGTAGCTGATCAATTGGTTCATCTGTCTTTAGTGGAATATTTTGCGGCATACCAGCCCTCAAGCAGAAAGCGGTATACCTTGTAGTTTAAAACAAGTTGTTGACCTGGTAAACTTGCACATCAATTATGATTAATTTCAGATGCGAATCGAAGAGTTCCGTTTTATCGATGCTCACCATAAGACGCCTTTTAAGTTGTTGATTAGATATTGATGTTACCTTAGCACACTGAGGTTGTTTGGAATCGGTTCGTGATCACCAGATACAAGAGCTGACGGACAGTAGCAATTTCACGAACTTTCCAGTTGAGAAACGTACATACCCGTTCCCTTTTTCATATTTTCCTTTTTGTTTGGTTAAGCGTATATCTTTATAACTTAAAATTGCATTTGTTTTCTCTCGGAAATGCAATGAAAAGTTGATTTTTACAGAAGTGAGTGCACAGATGGTTTTGCAGACGGCATGAGTGGATGTTAGGGTAAGAGCGTTTCTTTACAACTCCGGATCCCCGCGGGCATTAACTTTCGGCACGTTCGAAGTCACCTCGATCGGATAATGTCTCTAGCTTGGTTCTAATATAAGACCTATTCATTAGGCAGGGGCACCCAACTGTTCGTTTCGGGGAATAACTGTTCGGAAGACCCAAAATCGCCTGAGATATTTGGATTTAGTTGCAGTGAAAGCTAGAGATTTCTTTGGCGAAACATCACCTCGACTTTCGAAACAAGAGGAGTCATTAGTTCCTATTGTTTTCATACTGGTACAAATGTGTCGTTAAGAGTGAAAAATAAGGTTAGCTAGCATTTTCGGAGAGCCATCAGCAGCTCGAAATTCGGCGGATAGGATTCTGTTTCCTAAAATTTTCTGCGGCGTAAATTTTCAGCTAAGAACGCCGAACAGATCAATCTGTATTAGTTTACAAAAATATGCCTTTAAAAAGCTCTGAAACAATCTAAGAAAGCTGAAAATGATTTTCAAGTATTTTGCTTAACATTTTTCGTTGGGTGCCCCTGATTAGGTACACTTCTTTGAGTTTTATTTGGAGCTTTTACTTCTTTGGGCGTGAAAAGTTTACAAATTCAGATGAAGCTCCAATCAGTTTTTAGATAATTAGTAATGGTCAAGGATATTTCTTGGGACCCGCACCTGCTGATTTGTATGACCTCGGAAACATTTTCTCTGGATCAGATGTAGGTTATAAATTGCTTTTATAGATGGTGTTAGCCAGATAAACTGCTTGCTAATGAAAAACATATGATTCAAGCACGTATGTAACTGCTCAATTTATCTTCCCTACTTTGCGCTACTGCTTACAAACCTATTACGTTACCTTATGCATTTTACGATACTCTCTTTTCTCCATCAGTTAATGTCGAACTAATATATGTGTGATCTTTTCTATCTTTAGTTAGACAGAATATGCCATACTATCTTATAAAGAATGGCGCAATAAAGTGGTCCAAGACTTGAAAGTCAGTCAGATCAGTTAGGTAACCGGTTGAAGAAAAGAATTGAAAGTCAGGTGAATACTTTAGTTATTTTAAGTAACATTTCCGGGTTTGAAAATTGCCAGAGGGCGAAGAACTGATAAAAATACAGAACGAAACGATAATTACTATTTAATTATGAAACTTAAGTTGTATCAACTAGAGTGAAAGATCTCGTGAGTCATAACAAAGAAAAAATAATCACCTAAATAGTCTATACATTCTTTAAAAGGTTCTTTGACATCCGACAAACCCTGAGGGAGCTAATTGTCAATGGAAGAATTTCCGACAATCGGTGTACAGTAGTTTTCGCTAGTCTCTTTTTAATATAGTTTACATAAGATTTTTTTCTGTTCTTTGTCAAATGTCAAAAGGGTCTAATTCGCGTGCATCATGCATAAAAACATTTAGAAAGAAGGAAATGCTTTTAAGTTTAACTAACTAGTATTTGCCTAGCTAAGTTCGGGGGAGGTCAGAGAAAAATCTTTTGTGCTTTTGTTGGAGAACTTGGTCACAAATCGCAAGAAATCTCTCCATATCTTTAATAAAATACAGAATGCTAAAAACTATATGTTTAATTTATGCTACATTTAACGTCTCATAGGAAAAAGGGGCGGGAAGACAAGCTACTGGGGAGGGGGGGGGGGGGGGGAAGAAGGCCGCACAAAAATGCCCTTGCCAGGGGAAAGAATTCCGCTCTCATCTAACATTTAAACGAGATCACCGGGCTACTGAGACTTAACGCGACTAAGACAATACAAAAACACTGAGAAATAGAAAGCCGTTCGTTATTTTCACCCGCGAAGATCATTTTGTTTGGGTAGGCACTTTATTGGTAGCGTTTTCAGCTAGGGGAACAGTTAGTAATGTAGGATAGAGAAGGAGATGGGTGGTAATCTGCGTAGGCATTTATGTTGCTGCCTATTTCAGCTAAGACAACAGCTAATAAAATAATTTGATGCCAAACCCTGTACTTTTGAAAGGGGAGAGTGATACCCCAAGCTTGTGATCAACCTTTTGAACTTACTTTTAAACCAACAGTGGCTGTCAGTGTTGTAACAATATGACAAAATTTTTGGAAGTAACGAGTGCTCCCCACCCCTCAAAAAACGACCTCAAAAAATTGCGGTAACATTTGACTGTGTCATCACTTCCATTGACCAACTGAATACTAAACAGCTTCAGTTGCCAACGGCTAGTCAGCACGCGCGGAAAACAAAAATGGCGCCAGCAAAGCAATCCCAATCACTTTCTGTTTTAAATGGGCTGCAAATGTGTCGCTTTTTTATATCACTGATCGCAGGAAAGTGAGTTAACTAAGTCTATGTTTACAAGAGACCGGACCGGAACCGTTCCGAACTGAACCGGACCAGATCGGCTTTTGTTTACATGGAACTGTTTGGAACCGGTCCAGGTGTTTACACGGGACCTTTCTGGCACCCGTCCGGAACGGATCCAAAACTGGACTTGCAAAACAGCAGCTCCAGTTTTGGATCCGTTCCGGACCGGTTCCTGAAAGGTCCCGTGTAAACAGAAGGCCTAGGCGGTCCAATTTTCGAACCAGATCCATTTGGAAGCGGTCCCGTTTTAGTAAAGCCTAAGCAACCTTTTTGTATGTATGTTTTTATTCTTCTTCACCGCGAAAACAGAATGAAATGCAGTGAGACGATCGTTTCTGTGCCTTTGTTGGAAATGCGCCGTTTCCTCGGGAAAAGATAGTTCAAGAAACAAAAAAGTAAATGGCATGGCATAAAGTAAATGGCATGGCATAAAGAGTCAAGAAACAAAAAAGTACTAAAAAACTGAAGATTAACTGAGGAACTTTTTTGCATTCTAGAAAGAAAATTATGTGTAAACAAAGTGAAAAAAGAATTCACTTCAGTTTCCAAGTTCCATAACCTTCCTACTAAGCAATCTAGGAGTGAAGTCCCTGAACACGATTAAGTCTAACCTGTTCATTCCGTAAAAAAAATTACCATGTGCAAATTGCATTCTAACTATTATTGCTATAATTAATTCGATGGAAGACTCCATTTAAACCAGCTCTGCTGAACTGGAAATTCTTGTTGAAATGTTTGAATAATTAAATAAGTAAATAAATAAATAAGTAAATAAATAAATAAATAAATAAATAAATAAGTAAATAAATAAATGAAAAATAAGTAAGTAAGTAAATAAATAAAAAAATAAATAAATAAAACACAAACAGTACTTCCTCTGGAAGATACTGCTCAGACTTCATGTGATTGGCCTTTCATTTATTGAATTTCATCAGTCAAAGTGGACTCAACACTAGGGCCACATTACTGTGTTAATGGTTAGTTTGACTGATCAACACATTTCTGTGAATGGAATGTTTTGTCCGCGGTGAGCAAACCCTGATTATAGCAAGATAACACGACTTACATTGAAAATAACTGTTTAACGGTACGTACTAGCTTTCTGCCGCCATTTAATATCTGCAGGCTGCTTCCCAAGGACCAAGCAACTGATAAGGGACGCCGGATATGCGAATATATTAAAAGATTGCAATTATGACACTAAATAAACTTTAATTTCCGTGACGTTCTATTTTTGTAAGTCCTAGTTTATCGAGGTTAATCGGCAGACAATGCAGTATTCAAAGGAGTAAATCTCCGAAAATCAAAACAACTGTGCTCCAAATACTGAGTCTGCTAGTGAGTTATGGAATATCAGTTATCGTGAACAGAGCATAAAAATAAAATAAATAGTAAATACAATTGATTGATAACTGTCTTAAGAGTTAGACGGTCAGGGTGGAAATAGGTGCCAACTTAAAAACTCCCGGTCCCGGACCAACGTTTTCAATTTTCTTGCTTCTGTTTTAAACAAAAATCAATAAAAACTGATTGTGGATCATTCTTTCTTTGAAAATCCACTTGATTTCGTCCCTTTGGTAGTCAAAAAGCTTTTCAGGTACAAACAAGGTATCAACAGATGAATTCAACACATTCATTTGACCAAAAAGGAAATTAAAAAACTGCATGACAATGCGTGCCCTATTAAGCCCAGGTGAACTGATAAAGAATTACTGAAAGTACTTCAATTCAAGCCGCAAAGAATGAGGTAGTCACGAAGAATGGTGTAAAAGATTTGCTGAAAAATATAACTCTCACTATTGCTGGCCTTAACTACGGACGCTTACTCTGGTCAAATGCGGATCAAATTTAAATTTATTGCTTCGAATGACCACCTATAAGCTGCACAGTACTCTGCACATATTTACTTGAATGCAATGCTTATTTTTTAATGACTTTGAACTAACTTGTACCTAACCATAATTTGTCAAAAAAAAAAAAAACCTGACCGCAAAATAACGTTTACTCAGTGATGTACCTAGGATATTTCTCATCGCTTATCTGGCCTGGGAAGCAAGCATTCTTTGCTTTTTGGCCGCGCGAAAACAAAAAGCAAAAAATGCTTCGAACGGAAACGCTTGCTACGCAGGCTATCGCTTATCGAACGACTTAAACCCTGTGGAACCGAATCGGAAGACAATGCGGCGACAGAAACAAACACGGAAACACGGGGTCAAGAGGATTCCGAAATGGAAAATGAAAACTTCCTCACTCGAATTAAGCGGATCTGTTCTCGTTGTTCAAAAATTGCGATTATTAAAAATATATATTTAAAAGCCGTTTAGTTTCAAAGCATGCCACTTGAGACCGTGCACTGTTTCAGTCTTTGATAAAAGAGCTGCATGAAGAATGACTGACGACACCTGTGCAACAGCATCCACAAGCTCGCTTTTGTAGTGTGGGGGTGGTGGTGGGGGAGAGGGCAGTGGAGATAATTGAGGTCCTTTACCTGTGCCACGCTGACGGAATTCGAAGCTTCAACATCCCCTCCCCGAGCAACCCCCCCCGGGCGTTTGAACTTTTGAAGATTGGCTTGTTCAAATTCCCTCCCCTCGGGGGAAAAAAGGCGTTCAAATGCCCCACCAATTAGTTCTGAGACACCCCTCCTCAAAGACAATTTCGTCTTCAATATAATCAAACACTGTTCACAATTTTCAGAGAGAAATGTGCCCTGATCACACCTTCAGACTTCTTTTGAAGACCCTTTTGAAAGAGTTATTCACTGACAAAGGCGAAATTCTATCTTGTAAGTCCTTCAAACGCTGCAAAAAACTGAAAAAAACGCACAAGAGTATTACGCCAGAACAAGAGATAAATCCGATTCAAATTCCCCAGCCTTCCAAGGCAACATTCAAATGCCCCCCTTCCCGGGCACAATGCACAGTCAAATGCCCGGGGCATGCCCGGGGGGTGGATGTTTAAGCTTCAATTTGACCGGTACATAACGTAATATGGCGGTCGAAACAGCCTACCACGGTTTGCAAGACTGATTTATTTCCTGGAATTGCCCGAATTTAGTGGTTGAACGGGTCGGTTTAACAACAGTTTTTGAAATTCCTGACAACTTTTCTTAGCTATAAACTTCCATTCCATTTCCCTTCGTTTTCCTTTTCTTAGGATCTTACGGAAAATTAGTTTTAGATGTAAATCGATTGACCACTTTACAAAACAAGAAAGCCCAATGGGCATCTTAACCGGCCGTTCTGACCCTCCCCACCCCAAGGTTTCACAAATGTTGGCGCGATCCTGTATTTATACGAGCCGGCGTGACGAAAAGTGTGATTGTGTGACACAATATTTTGACTATAGCGTTACTGGATGACGTAATATTTAAACTCTGATGACTCAGCTTATCTTTCTTAACGCTTTTATTTCTGCTGAAAAACGCAAATTCACTCAAACGTTGAATGTCGGTATAACTTCGCCCACAACTGAGAATGCTTACATAGGGACGACGAAATATTTATTGTTGTGCCTAGACCGTGAATACAAACAATGAGCATGGCAGTAGAATCAAAATATAACGCGTGATAAACACGAGCTCGAGCAGATCGTCAGAGTCTGGGGGGCGTTAAGGCATATCTCATGACGTCATGTTTAAATCCGGTTGGTAACTCGGGAATCCCCTTGCAAAAGTAAACAAGTTGACTCGGAATTCGTAACGTAAACGACTACGCTCTTACAAAATTACCTCAAAACCAACCAACACAACAGCGAACACCACACGCAAACCACACGCATCGCTCGATAATATTCAGTTATTTTCTGTCTTAAAGACTCGTAACAGCTGCCTTATTAATTGATCTCCTTATTAATGACCGATTCCTTCTTTTTTATGCAATTGGAATCAACTTCTCGCCTCAAATAAACACTCATCTCCCTCCCCTCTCACGAACTATGATGTATCGATGGTGCAATCCACTAATTGCATCATCGTACTAGTGCCAATCCCTTTTCTTCCTAAGCCACCGTTCCTTACCGCGCTATAATAAGCTGCAAACACAGTTATCGTTTCTCTCCTCTGCAAAATACAGGTTACACAATGAGAAAACTTAAAATCTACTTCGGAAACCGTCCCCCATAAAACGCCAAGGGAAACTGCCTCTCACGCAGCACAATATTACACCGCTGCTATACAAAACGCAACTATCAAAGCAAATCACATTCACAGAACCGTGATATGCTCCTCACATTCAGAAATCCTTCCACTCCCACATTTTTACAGCCCTCAAAATGTCAATCTCCATAACAAACTCCTTCGCTAAAAAATTTTTCACCATAACTGACTAACTACACAACACAGCCAATTTCGCATTCTTCCTATTAGTTAATTTGCTCAGTTGCGCATGCGTCTACAAGACTAATACAGAAACCCCAACCTTAACAACCCTTTGCCGTTCATATCTTAAATACTGTACAGTAAAAGACAAGAACACACGTAGGTAACAGTCAGCAGATTAATATGCGCACGTGTCTTGTATAACACAGTACCCCTCTTGAGTACCCGCACCACAAGCTTTACAGCACTTTGTTTGTATGTTTACCCAACTGACGCCAAAAAACAAAAAAGAAAAAAAACACACACACACAAAAAAACTAACAAAGAAACAAGAAAAAACCACAGTCCTACCATCCTCTGTTTGTGTTGCGGACCTGTGCTAGCTGTATATTAATGGCCGCTTCGGTTCTGTACAAAGGATTTTGTGAATACGATAATTAAGGCTTTTTGAACGGATGAAAGTCAAATGAAAACGCTTAGAAACATGAACGCTGTGTTAATGTATGTTATTATGGGCCTACTCTATAAATATATATATATACTCAAAAGGCTTGCAAATTCAAGAACCTCAAATTACCAACCGGCTTAGGATTTCGCCAAAATTAATACACTTAACCTCGTGCCTTTGGCAAAAGAATCCCGATTTCCGAAAGAACAGTCTTTGTAGTTTGATTTGGCCTGATTTTGACCCATTCGACTCCACGGACTGACCCTTAAAATCCAGCACAAACTTTGGAATCTGATGGAAAATTTGTTTCTGCCTATGATCTGCACAAGTTGCCTACTCAAAGGTATCTCAGAAATGCAGTTTTCGAAATGGTGCGGATGCAAATTTCGTCTCGCGAGTCCCAAGCGGCTTGTTTGGCACACGCGCGTGCTGCCACGCATCGCAGCGGACAATATGGGGATGGCAATAAATTAAAATGGTGAAATAAATTTTACTAGTTTCTACAATTTGCACGTGTTTCTCGTGTGCCAAACAAGCCACTAATTCTGAATTCAGTTAAGATTTTGCCACTGTTTTAAAGTCATTTAAAAAAAAAAAAGATTCAATGATTTGTGTGAGTAGGGCCTTCCTAATAATGGATCACCAGTAGTAGATTGAGTAAATTGCCATTGAGGTTTCGCTTCTTGGTTAACTAACAAGTCATTTTGGACAATCTTTTCGCCTCCGTCATACCAACACCTTGAAGAGGTTTGTTTTCTAAATAGCCGTGCTGTACAAACCTTCTCGACAGGGATCAGTAAATGGAGTTATGGTTACTTGACCAATGACAGGTCCAGTAACACTTTCAAGGTCGAATAGTTAAGCGGCTATTCAGCGTGTTGCTTGTAGCACATCTACGAGGTGAGGTGGCAATATTGTTTAGGCCTGGAATCTCTTAACATACCAGTTACTTGGAAATCTGTAAATCCATGAATTTGGGCTCCCGACAACTTACCGGGTCCGGAAAGCATTTTTTAAAAATTCGTTTTCAATCTTTTGGTGGTAATTATTCGTCCAATGTGTTACTTGTCAATGTGTTCACCTTTGAATATCAATAAAAATCAGAGTGTTAAAATAGTTTTCTCCCCCGCTGTAAGTTATCAGGAGTTTCGAGAAACGAGTCCCAGGTCAAACAGATAATTTACTAATATAATGAATACAAAAAGATTCGAATATATGATAAGTGAAATGGCGACTTGGATGTAAATGAAAAGAATGAAATAACCCAGCCCAGAAACTTTTAACGAATCTTTTTTTTTTATGAAAAGAATAAAATAACGCTTTCAAGTCGAATACCCAGAAAAAATTCTGAGCTCTCCCAACGGGAGTCGAACCCATGACCCGTTGGATGCTCTAACCACTGAGCTATGGAGGACTCGTGGTGAGCGAGTGCAACTTGTTGAACCTAGTTGCATGGCCTCGCTCACCACGAGTCCCCCATAACTCAGTGGTTAGAGCATCCAACCGGCACCTGGAAGGTCATGAGTTGGACTCCCGTTGGGAGGGCTCAGAATTTTTCTGAGTATTCTACTTGAGAGAGTTATTTCATTGTTTTCATAAAAAGATTCGTTAAACGTTTCTGGGCTGATCCATCCATGTTCTCGATTAAAATCTGAATTTTGTCATTTCACGTTACTTTGTAATTGTTGTTTGTGGAAAGGAGCACTGAAAGGAAAATGTCATGCTCCAGTGGAAATAACAACTGACCCCCATTCAAAACAGAATACAAGTTCTTGTCGTGTCCCTGTTCACTGAATGTCATGCAGATATTTATATCGAAAAGAGGTGTGGAAGAAGGAGGGGGGAAGGGTGGGGGAGGTGATGGAAGTGGACGACATTTTGAATCAAGGCAAACACGGCGCGAAAATGCTACTATCATCAGGAATCTGCCAATATAACGCACAGACGAACGTATACAAGTACAGTATTAGCAAAGTCTTCACATTTGGACGTCAAAATCTTTAACAAAATTCCCACGGCACAACAAATAGTAAATTAAGAACATGTTATTAGATACATGTTATAAAGTAACATTACGCCTAGTTATGTAAAACGTCGAAGCCAAGATTTAGCTTAGCGCTTTTGACATTGCTTATCTATTTGATTCGAAGGAGGACATCGAAACGGTAAGTCCTTGTTGTCTTGTGCTCATGGCATTTATAAGTGATCACGTTAGATTTTTGCCACCAAATAAGGATTAGAGTATTACAGCCACACAAAGTGGAAATTAATGTCAGTAACGTTATAAAATATTAGTAAAAGTGAAGACAATTAATAGTCCAAAACTGAAGTTGCAAACGAGTAGAAATTTTTCACATGCAGGTAGTTAACTTCTGAGACAGTCACCGAAATTGGACAGCTTTAGCTCTTTTCTTATGGTTTGATTTAAAACGTGACCTGTTTTAATGAGTGGTTTCAACTTTTACGATTGAGGAAAAGACACATCCCCGATGACCATTCAATGGAAAGCTGTTATTGGCAGTGGTTTTCTGTGCCGCTGTGCCGGGTAAGGTTGTTCTACACTTTGGGTCATTGGAAGAAACCCGTAACTGCACATGTGCAATGACCATTTAATTGAAAGCCATTAAACTTAACTTTTTCTGTTGCCTGCTTGTCACAAATGTCAAACTTACAGTTGGGCCCTCTTAGCAACCCATGGGATTTACTCCTAGAGGCTGGGCGTCTTTGTTTTTATTTTCAACTTTCTCCACCGCTGGATAACTGAACCAAAGTGTCGAACATTAAACAAATCAGTGAATGAAACTACCCGTTTTCGCTGAGACAAAGCTGAGAGCTTTGAATAAAAAGGGCATATCCCTGCTCTACAGACCGTGAACGAATCAATGAAATGGTTTAATGGTTAAGTGATCAGTGACAGGTGAACTTTCATTTTCACGATCGAATAGTTCATGAGGCGGTAAACTAGCGCCAGCGGCTCTTCAACGTGTTAATTGTCGGGTGTGAAGTGGCGTCCCTGTGTTTAGGATTGAAATCTCTTTTCATGTTGACGAAGTTGCGACCGAGATTTTTAACTCGGACGGAAAAATGAATGGGAATACATCTGTTCTTTTGACTTTTTTCTTACTCATTAAGTTGATTTTCATGTACTTGAGCGATGGGCAGTCCACCGACATACAGGATTCGACAGCTTCAAGGCAAGGTGAATTGGAAGCGAGGCAGAAAGAGGTAGGGAAACTCAATGAAAGAAAATTAAGGTACCTTGTGATCCTGAATCTTGAGTTGGGTTTACAAACTAAGTGGAGTGGTCATTTCATGTTCAGCGGGCGAATATCTCAGACTGAACGAGCCAGAAACGAGTTTACCATGAACCGTAAATCCCTTACTGGAATGGTATAGTGAGCTACTTTGACATTTTAGAGAGAAACTGTCAGTTATTTTATTTAGATAACGTCCATAAGAAGATAATCTAAACGATTGACAATGACCAGGACCCCTGGGAAGATCTTCATAATATTTTTTTTTCATGGAAAAAAAATCGCAACTGAACCACACGGCAATTGTTTGGTCTTGGTTGATTTGTTAACCGAGCTTGGGAAAAATTCTATCAAGGCATTTAAGCTGAACATATTTTAAGCTCCGTTAGTTTAATCAGGTTAAGTGTCAGTTGCAGACCCAGTTCAGTGAACAGCTCTGTGCCTGAATTATTTCGATGTTACGCTTACGCTTCATCAATGTTTGCTTGAGATATGGAAAAGTGAACATCACTTGTCAATCGATTCCTAACACGAAATCCTTTTTAATTGTCACTCGTAGGAGTGGGCCGAAACCAGTTTTCAAATCGATCCAACACGAGTGCGATATCTTACCGGTATTTAGCATTATTTTCTATATTCGTTATCGATATCGATACTATAACGCCAAACTCATAAAATGTCATCCAAGATTTTGTGAAATTCAGTACTTGTGCTGAAAGGACTCCGCTCCCAAGAAGAAAAAAATTTCGCGAACACAGCGAAAAATCTACAAAAAAATTTTCTTAGCCAGTGGCATCCTTATGCGACCCTTATCACCAATATTTCTCGCGAGTATCTATATTTTACAGTCACGCCCAAATATCGATGATATCGACGTTTAGAGCCACCCTTAGTCACTTGCATGGTACTGTGGAACTCCACCTTATCTACGGTCACTGTACTAATACGGCCACCTTGCTTTACTAGTCATTTTGAATTGGTCTCCCAAAAAGCTTAAGGTGATTCCATTCAATTGCATTGTGCATCCTTTCTGTACATCATTTTTATTTTATTGTTTCAATGTACTAGGTGTAATTATTAAATGTGGAAAGTTTCAATAAATACCCACTATAACTTCTTTTTCGATGGAATCACCTTAATTCGGCTATATTGTCAATAAGGCAGCCTCGCAGGTATGGCACCAAATTGTCACCGATTAACGGGTTTCCACTGTACTTGTTAAGTCGTTCAAGTAAATGTGAAAAAACTCAGTGAAATAAAAAAAAAAAAAGAAAAGGAAGAGGGAGAAAAAGAAAAAAAAGAAAAAGGAGAAGATTTTATCGCGTCATCAGCCATTTATCCGCGTAACTGAGTGCTGTTCAAAATTCTGTCCGATTGTCCACTTCAGGTCACGTGACGTTCTTTGGAAAATTGTTCATTTGTATTCCTAGAAAGAATGCATTTTTGCACATAAAGATGACGAAACTTGAAATAAAAAATATAGCCAGTATATAGTTACATGATCTAAGATGGAGGAACACCTGATCCACTTTAATTTGTTCTAATTCCCTCCCCTCCACCCCTCCCCCAATAAAAATATTCCTGGTTGGTTATCTTTGTTCTGCACTAACCCCCTTTATTTCAACACTTTTTAATAGGAAGGGACGGGGAGGGGTTATTCGAGGGAATCAGGAAATTTAAGAGAGACTTCGCACTTCCATGTCCATGTTAGTCCAATCTTTGTAAAAGCTTTGTAAAAGCTCGCCTCTGATTGATATATTGCGATTTTCTATTTTATAGAGCAAATTATAATCAGGATTCAACACTGTACAAACACCAACCTCTTATGTTAAAAAAGGGTCCATCCCGGTTAATTTCGAATGGAAAGAGCAACACGCCGTCAAATTATGGTGTCGCATTATAATTGAATAAGGGTAGATTTTCAGTAAGGAGTATTTTTACATGACGTACTGCGTAAGGACATTCTTTTCTATCTGGCTTAACCTGTGTCTGAAATCAAATCAGAGAGCACCCATGAACTGCTTGCTTTGTTCCACTATGACATTTTCTGTCGCAATAAAAACTCATGATTAATTTTAATTTTGTTGTTGCCTACAACGCAGGAAAATTCGAGAATAGAACATGCAGATTACGCTTCATTCCTGGACTCCTTTATCCAAACAAAACGCAGAAAGAAGAAACTTGTCCCAAGAATAGTCCCCTTGTACAAAAGAAAAAACATCCCTGTTCATCAAAGCGGGATTAAAGACGAAATCACTCATGCTCTCGAACAACACATTGAAGGTATGGAGCCGCATTTTAGATCAGCATCCTTTCAACAGCTGTGGCAGGAGCTAAGAGAACCGCTGACCGATGTCATGAGACCGCGGAAGCTGGAGGAAATGCTAAGTGATCTCGATAAGTGTAACCTTGGCAACGTGGTTCACCCTTACGAATTTCCAACAGATGTGGATGGTATAAATAGAGACTTAGCCATATGCAAAATCGGCGAAATTCTGGAGAAGAATACAGAAACTTCACCTTATCCAGAAAACAAAGGCAATTATGCTCACCTGTGGAGCATGCTCAAAAATCCGCTGACCAGCTGTTTTAACGTCGCACAGCTGTCTTCGTTAATGGACGAATTGGCGCAGTGTTTGCCTCGTTTTGAGCTAGCGGGAATTAAGTACGAGGTGCCGAGTAAAATGTCCGAAGTGAAAAGAGATGTGGTCATTTGCAAAGTCGATGAAGTTCTGAATACCCCTTACAACTACGAGGATTCATCAGGAAATGGTAAACAAGATAATTGAGCTCGCCCCTGACTTCCTTCTTGCGAATACATTTTTTAAATAAAAAGAACAAATAGATGCGTTCAATGTAAGTGTGGGTGAATATTGAGCAGGAAAAATAGGGAAGGTTGTCCCAACCAACCACCAACTCTGATTCTGACTCTGACTCTGCACTGATTCTTAGTAAAGAAAAAAGAAAGCAATATAGTGTAATTGCTCAATGAATACCCCGGCAGAGACAGCCTAGGGAAAAATCACGTATATACACGAAGAATGGCTGCTCACCAACTGCAAAAAATGTTAATTGAACAATTTAAGAAACAATTAAATGGTAGATTCCTTTTATACTTCAAAACTAGAAGGACGCAAAGAATGGCAATGAAAAAAAAGGTGAACTTCGAGAATTCTTTTCGCTTCCTACTAGCCGATTGCCAAAATGCTGATTGCAACTCTACGATAGAATGACGTACCAGCCAGAACTGAACTGGTTCCCTGATTCACGAAGTCGATTTCTGATACAGAAACTGGAGTTAGGTGTCCGTTCCGGGCTAAGTTTCTTTTTACGCCCACTTCAAGATGGCGGCCGATCAACGTTTTGGCAGATAAAAAGAAAACAACTGTTTAAACAACTCAAAAATTGGTTGGATTCAAACAAATTCTCCGCTGCTTCTCTAAATTTGCACTACCGAAATGTTAGTTTCTCCAACTAGTTTCTTTTAATCGTGTATATCGTGACACCTTGCAGTGTACGAACACTGGTCGTTTTCTTATAATAACCAATCAAATATTTGTCTAAACATAAATTGCGACCTATCACTGAAGCCAAACAGTAAAACAGTGCTTAATTCTAAATGTTTGTCGCTTTATGAACCTGAAAACGTAAAATGTTGTTCAAGATAATTAAAGACGCAGATGTCTGCCATCTTGAAGTGGGCGTAAAAAGAAAATTGGCCCGTTCCGGAGCGCTCTCGGTCTGTGGGACAAGAGTTCCCGGGAAGCCTGCTCAGAGCTAGGGTACCAGCTTTGATTTGACTTGATAACAAACATTGAAAAATGCATTTATTTGAGCCATGGGATAATTCCACCTTAATTAATTTGTAGAAAATAAATAATTATGTAATGGAAAAGGTTTTTTTAGTCTTTTCTTGCCTCTGCCAGTTAAGTCAAGAACACCAGTTTAAACATGGCTGTCATAAAAACGTTAAATTTGCATGTACCACAAAGAGTTTAGAGGTTTCAACATTTGTGGTCTCTTTTCACAGTGCATATGCCTGCGCTCATCGCAAAATAATAATAATAATAATAATAATAATAATAATAATAATAATGATAATAACAATTTTTGGAGTTTTAAGGGATTTTCGGTTCACCCGAGGGAACGCTTGTGACGGCCCATATCAAGGCTAAAATTTTACCTTACTTTGAAGATCAATTTAACAAGAACTAACAAACCCTGTACAAAACACTAACACCACAGCCAGTTATAATAAGTCTTTTTTAATTCACTAAAGCGAAATTTGTGACCGTTGAGTTTGAATCCAGCTGGCAGTGAGACTAACGACACCTCCGTTGCACAGCTTAATCAAACACGCGAAGACCGACCAATTTCAAAACGTATTTTTGAAAAAGTGGGGGGGGGGGGAGGGGGGCTATTTCAACTAAACTAACACAGCTGAAAAGTAGGCACCACAGGAAATGTCATCACCGAGAAAAACCTTGCGGTCAGTCCTTGATAAAAAATATATAACTCTGTGAACTTGCCTAGTTTCGACGATCTCCAAGTTTTGCCTCGATTTTGAGAGACTTGTCAACATGAAGCGTGGCATCAAATTCCCTCGTAGTCAGATCTAAAACCATCAGAAATAAAGGAAACACCAATCTGATTGTCTTAAAGTTCAAGTGGAAGCGAATAAATTGGTTTTAAACCACTAAAGCTTGACTTACCAAGAGCGTCCATTTTCCAGGAGTAAGCTTGTTAGCTTCGAATTTCGCTCGATGATTCCGTAAGAAGAAAAAATTCTGACGCCCATACTTTCGCTTACTGTTGCATATGAAGTAGATTAAGGTGATTTCTTTGTATTTTCTGTTCCATATTAGTCGTAAATTGGATTTCTTCCACGGAGAAACGAACATTGAGAAACGAACATTGAGCTATGAAACCCAACGACGAACGGCCATGCTTACCTCAGTCTATACGGCAGCCGCTGACCAACTCAAAGCGTAGGCTCATGAGGGGACGTGGGATTTTGGCGGCAACGAGGGGGTTTAGGCCATAGGGGGTGGCTAGGTGGGTGGAGCAGGATTTGGAGACTGAGATTTGGAGATGATTTAATTTTGCCGAGGAGAGTCTTCGAATTTAGATTTGTTAAGCGTTAAACTTAACTAACGAATTAAAAAAATCACGAGACAACTTTAATAGGAATGAAAGGCAAACTGCGGTGACGAACATGAGAAGACAACACATGTTGTAAAAGCATTGATTTATGAACTTATCGTTTCGTATGCTTCAACATACATCTTCAGAAGTGACCGTTGGGAGCATTACAAATAAATTTAAACGCAAAGTGAAAAACTGGTACCTAATCAGGAAAATGAAAAATTATTAACAGACAGACTTCAGTTAGAAATCCTGCAAAACAAAACAAAACCTAGCTGCTAAACTTTTTCTTTACATGTCTTTACATGTCTTACATGTCTTTGTCTTGTCAAGTTCATCACCGCAGTTTGCTTTTTATTCCAATAGAAGTTGAGATGGCCGAAGAATAAGAGTGTTTACGAGCCAACTTCTTAAAGACATTATTTTCGGCATTACTTATGCCATCTTTATTTTAAGTTCCGCCCCCCCCCCTTACGATACCAATACCGTTACAAAAGAGGGTGTCTTGTACTGTCTTATACAAATACCGTTACAAAGTGTCAGGCACTGTCTGACGCCGGAAAGAACAAAGACTAAAATAAAAAGATATTTAAATGTTGAATTATGTTCTTTCCATTCACAGCAAAAAAAGTTATCTGAGAAAAAAAAGAAAAAAGAGAAAGAACAGTATTTATTAAAATAATCACAAAACTACCTGATCCTATAGGAACGACTTCTTCAAATAGCTACCAAATGTCCTGAGCCATCTCCAAATTTCGGGGAGGGGGGAGGGTACTCCCTTATATGATCTAGATACGGTTTTCGAGCTGTTTTAGTCTGAAATAGGGTGTAGATTTGGACCAATTTGGTCTAAAATAGGGTAAGGTTTCTACGATTTGGTCTGGAATTGGGTATGGTTTTCAGAAGAAGCTACTTTTTTATTATAATCTTCTCTTGAGAAGTGTGTTTTGAGTAGTTTCGGAAATTTGAAGTCCTTCTCAAACGCCTATACAAACTGTAGCTGTTCTTGGGCAGGTCTGAAATAGTGTATCGAATTTTGGGTCAGGTCTGAGGGAAAATCACATATTTTGGTCTGCAATAGGGTAAGGGTTTTAAAGAGGGCGCTGCAAACTCCCACCCAAATTTTTGGGCACTATCCCCCGGGCTCCAAATTAACCGCAGCTCTTCCTCGCACATACCTCTTACCGCCGGTATGCTCGGGGTACTGGCATGTCACTTTAGAACTCCTCCAAAACTTTCCTAACATATGGCGATGCCTGTAGCATATTTACATTCTATGTAAACCCTCTTGAGAGAAGTTAAATAGGCCAGCTCTTGCAAGTATTACCTCTTTTTTACTGAGGGCCTCTTTGGAAAGATGACAGCCGATCAGATGATTTTCTACTTAAATCGTTGCAGTCTGCCAACCGAACAACACCACTTGCACCACGCGCGGGACCACAGTTTTTTCCATCTTTGCTTCTCAAGAAGCAGTCCGAAGACATAACGAATCCTGATACACGACCTGGCTGTTTTGAAGAGGTGCGCGCAGGTGCGGGGGATCAATTTGTACAATTGACACGTGTATGAATCGAACAGAGAAAAACAAACAAGCCTTGTTTCACAGAAAAAATATGTCAAAAAAGTAGGGTAAATACGCATGGTTGTCTCATATCTACTCTGATTATTGATTCTCTTCGAATGTTAGAAGTAGTATAACAATGATACCAGAAAAACCTAACCTGTTATCTGTTGGCCGGTTTTCCGAGCTTCTGGAAGTCGTTTTGAGCGATAAGTTACAGCGGTATAAACCATCCATGTCCACCGAAGAACGGAGCAACTTCACACGCGAATTCCAATTGCGTGTTCAGCAATTGCACAACGTAGAAAGTTAGAGGTAAGAATTTTGCATTTTGTTTAATATAACTATGACTAGCTTGTATCTTCAGGTGGTTGTTCGCTCTTTCAGTTGGTTTATTTGAGAATTATAAGTCATAGCAGTTACTAAGCATTAACAATAACCTCGGGTTTTTGGCGCATAAATAAGGCTACAAGATTGCATTTACAATCGTTATACATGTATGCCGAGTTTACAAACGTAAATTTCGAGCTCTGCATAATATTTTCACACACTAAAATATTTCATTTTTGTCGCTTTCACACTGCGGCTGCAGGCCTTCCTAAGCCTCTCACAAGCCAACACTCAAGACAACCAAAAAGTTGTAACACAATGTAAACCCAAATATAAAAAAACTGGCCTAACTGCTCAGTGCTGTGGCTTTTCACAGGCAAGCAGGTGCTCCAAGCTGTTCCATGTTCAAGCTTTTTAGGTGAGGCAGAAATGACATCATATCAAGATGAGCATGCCCCTAAGTTTATGACAGTGTATCACTTAATATAATTATGGAGTCCACCCTTCGAACAGTTGCTATCTAAGTACCCTCAGGAGGGGGGGGGGGGGGGATGGTTGACCCATAAAAATTGAAGGAATTGATTGTTGAAATTTTTGAAAGAAAAAAAAAAAGAACAAAAACTTCTTTTGTGGGTGTCACATATGTTCATTGTTACTCCAAGAAGTACTTATACCTCTTGAAAAGTTGTTCCTACCAGCATGAATTTCTGACATCATGGTACATTAAAACCTTAGAAAGTATCAAAACATGCTGACAATGGTCATTTTTAATTCAAACACCCTAAGTGGTACCGAAGCATGAATTGTAAGCACGGTGACCCCTGCACTACACTATGGGAGCCCCTCCCCTCTCACCTCCTAGGCTAAGTACCGCTCTGTAGTAATTGAAGAAAATAATATATAGATTTATCCAAGCCTAAAAGCGGAGCCCCCTTTTTGTTTTGTTTGTTTGTTTCTTTTTTTGCTGGCAGTTATTACTTTGTGAAAATACTCTCATTCAAGTCGTTCAATTAAAAAAAAAACAAAACAAAACAAAAAAAAAAAAAAAAACGAAACGGCGTATAAAGAGGAATATTAGTCCACTTGGCCATGAGCGTTTCTTAACATTTTGTCGTTAATTTTAATACTTAATTCTTTCTTCGTGACAAGCTGCCTATCAGCATGAAAATGCTGGTGTTTTTCCTGGCAAAATGTGTTCGGAACGCCGTAAAAACCATGGTTGTGGACAGAAAAAAACCAAAAAGCACTAGCTCTGCTATATTTGGCGTCGAAACCGCTGCAAAAAGCTGCGAACTCAAGCGGTTTGCCGACCGAGTTCGAACAGAACCGACAAGGCAAATTTGAACTTTTCGCCTGAACTTTATTGCCTAATTTTTTTCGCCTAAATTGAACTTTTCCCCTTCCACCAAAAAGACAACTGAGTATTCTTTTGAACCTTTTTTCCATTAACAAATTTGTTTTTGACTTTTGTTGTCTTTGCTTGTTTTGCTACAACGCGGGTCAACATGCGACTTCGCGCCAAAAACACATGGGATCCAGCACAGAGTTATATCCAGTGTATGAAGTGTATTGGTAGCCCTGTGGTGCGGACGGACGGACGTACGTACGTACGTACGGACGATCACGTGACTATTACGTCACTACCAAAATTTCTGGCTTGATAGGTTACCAAATTTCCTTAGCAATGGAGCTCTGCTGACGCGCTAGCGCGCTGGCTCCGCTACAAAGTTTCGAAACCTTTCTAAGAGTAGTACAACTGTCAACCAAATGTGATGTTAATATTACCTAGCAAGACTGCCAGGCTGTTAATGGATATATCAAAGCCCTTGCAGTTTCCACTTTTACTTGAAAAGCTCTCCAAATTTTTAAAGCCAGATTAAATTGAATGGCTATTGGGATTTGTCGTCCCAGCTTCATACGTATCCAATAAGTGTATTGCCTATAAGCAACATTACTGTATACATGTTCTGAGAGAGAAAGAGGAAACAACAGACTCAAAACATAAGAAAGATACACAGATGAGTAAAAGGTAACTCATCAGTAAAGGGATTAAATAAACATGTCAACTACAAAAATAAATATATATTAAATAAATAAACAGGTTAGCTAACCAGTAACAACAGTAGAGAAACTACATTATCTCGATTTCACAGTCTTAGAAATAATGAAATCACATTTTATTTGTTTAAGCTAAAATTTTAGAGTTTGCATGTTTTTGCGTTTAACTAACAATCATACGACTTATATGTTGTACATGTAGTACAACTGATTGTACACCCAATACTTGTTAAACCATTAAAGAAGTCATAAAGTGCACAAGGTTGCTAAGAACTTAACAAGGTATACTGTTTATGTAATCATGTTCATTCATGTAATAAGGGTTTTTGTAATTTTCATTTCATTATTGTTCCTTGATCTTTTACTACTTTTACGTCACCTTTTGTCAAATATCCTAGTATTTAGCACACAACTCCATAAGCTTTGCAAAATTTTTGATTCTCATCATGTATCAATGAAGGATCTTACTATCTCACGAACACAATTTATAGGCTATTCATATGTAATTTTCCCTCCCCACTGGTCCCCTGGTCCCTCCCCTGGTCCCAGAGGTTTTTCTTTTTTTTTTCCCAAACAAAATTCGACCACAAAGCAGCTCTCAGTGTACCCACTGTCAGACCAAACATGCAGTTTTCCCTACCCATCTTGAGAACAAGATGTGTAATTTTTCCTACCCATTTTCAGAACTGACAAGGCATAACTGTCAACCCCTAAATCAATTACCATTTTCAGACCTGACTCTTAAGTCAACATCCATTCTCAGACCAAAATGGCTCTAAAACCCTTCCCCCCCTCCCTCCACTCCAAACAAAAAGAGCCAAAAGCAAAATTACGTTCATATGTACGTACTCACGCAGGTGGTATCTTATCACAGGATTTGGAGATTGCACGACAGCAAACACTTTCTCGCCCAGTTTGCATTGGTACAAACTTGCCAAAATTTAAATGCACCTAAATTTTGAGCCCAAGATTGTATACATGCAAAACAACAAACACAGTCACTAGTAACACTTTGCGATGTAGACAGATACATTCAACAGGATTCAAATATATTCAACAGGAACTGTAACCTCTGGTTTCGGCTATGTTCACAATTTGAGCTGGATGTCCTGTCGCTGTTGCCGCGAGGATGAAAACTGTACTCACGCAGGAACTATAATGGATACATGTATAAGAACCCGGGATAAGAAGCTTTGCTTTACTATGGTCAGTCTAGTTAGTAAGGCAAAAAAACAAACATCGATAAGTGTACAAAAGGGCTGCAAAGAACAACAGAAATGCCTCAAATGAAGTGGTAACGCGTTTATTAACAATTCTACGGCGTCATTTTACAGTGTAATGAATAAATAAGCTTAAACTCTCACCAGTAACTGAAACTTTACCAATTCGGTCGTTTACTTTCGAAGCCATTGCTGTCGGTCGAATATCATCTCAGATTTCGCAGTCCGATTCTGCGGCAATTAGCTCAAACTGGTATGGCTCTACATTAAATGCCACAGGTTTGAGCTCCTCGGCCGTTTTCAACACAAAGAAAACGGGAGAAAACAGAGAATTTTCCAAAAAATGACAACAATACTCGCCTTTGGATCTTGAGCCATCTTTCGCAGCTCATCAACAGTGACGTCACAGAATCAGAGGTCGTTTCCATTCCTTCCATTCAAGCGCGCGGTCATTTCAGAAACAATTTCGTGAAACCTTCGAATATCTTCGTACTTTTGGCTTTATCGCTCCTTTTAAGGACTCAGGAAGGAAAATTTCGGTCCAGTTTTGTTTTATAATGATTTCTTTTTGTGTCAAGACACGTTTAAACGGCTAAAGCTGAATTATCAAAATTTTGGTTTATTTGACCTTTGTGAAAATGTCAATGTAATCCCGGCCAGTGAGCCAGCCCCATTCAAAAGGATTGTCAGCGGTTGCCGTGGAGAGGTAAACATGGCGGTCACGTTATCGGCACTCGATGTGCATCGTTTCGTCGTCAAAAAAACTTCGATGTACGACCAACATTAAACGGGAAAGTACAAAGTAATCACCTTGATCTGCTTCATACACTACAATAAGCCAAAGTCTGGGTGGCAGAATGTTTTCTTCTGGTGGAATCATCGAGCGATATTCGAAGGCTAACGAGCTTTCCTCTGGAAAATGGACGCAAGTAAGTCAAGCTTTAGTAGTTTAAAAACAATATATTCGCTTCCACTTGAACTTTAAGACAATCAAACTGGTGTTTCCTTTATTTCTGGTGGTTTTAGATTTAACTAGGAGGGAATTTGATGCCACGCTTCATGTTGACAAGTCTCTCAAAATCGAGGCAAAACTTGGAGATCGTCGAAATTAGGCAAGTTCACAGAGTTATATATTTTTCATCAAGGACTGGCCGCAAGGTTTTTCTCGGTGATGACATTTCCTATGGTGCCTACTTTTCCGCTGTGTTAGTTTGGTTGAAATAGGCCGCCTCACTTTTTCAAAAATACGTTTTGAAATTGGTCGGTCTTCGCGTGTTTGATTAAGCTGTGCAATGGAGGTGTCGTTAAAGTCTCACTGCTAGCTGGGATCAAACTCAACGGTCACAAAAGTCGCTTTAGTGAATTAAAAAGACTTATTATAACTGGCTGCGGTGTTTGTTTTGTACAGGGTTGTTAGTTCTTGTTAAATTTATCTTCAAAGTTGGGTAAAATTTTAGCCTCGATATGGGCCGTCACAAGCGTTCCCTCGGGTGAACCGAAAATTCCTTAAAACTCCAAAAATTTAAAAGATCCAATCAAGCGGATTGTGGTTTTAGTATAGGTACATGAAAGTCTTTCAACACACACGAAATGAGGGAAATCTATTTTTCAACCCAGATCGACTAGACCGCTCTTAGGGAGACAGCCTCTTAATTAACTGGTTGAACGCCTGTGGCGGCATCCCGAAGAGCGGCTAGAAATTGAATTTATGATAGGACGCAAATGTTGTCAAGGTAAGAAAAAAAATCTCCCAGCATATTCGATCGTAGTTACTAAAAGAAGGAATGAGCTACAATGACCTACAATGACCTACAATGAACTACAATGACCTACAATGAGCTACAATGATCTACAATGAGCTACAATGACCTACAATGAGCTACAACAATCAACCACAATGACCTACAATGAGCTACAATGAGTTACAATGATCTACAATGAGCTTGAACGACCTACAATGAGCTACAATGACCTACAAAAAGCTACAATGAGCTAAAAATTAGCTAGAAGGGGTTAATAATATCACTATCCTTACCTTGTTATATGGTAGAAAGGTCGGTCCCGCGAGAGGAGAATAATTAGCGAAAAGCATTCAGAAGTAAATAAAGGCCGTTCTTTTAAAAACTTTAGCATTCGATATTTTACGTTATCTTTTAACCGGAAGTGGCCTCGATTGTTTGTTGAGGACCACTCACTGGCGTAACTTACACTTTGGTTGGCTTTCTGTTTAGATCGAAGGAACGCGTTTATTAAACCTGACCCCAAGTCAGGTTATCGTTTTTAGGTTATCTCCTAGCCTTTTTCTCGATCCTTGTGTTTACATGAAATTTTCTTCAGTTACTTCAAGAAGCCGAACTAGCATGACCTTTAAAATAACTTACATGTATTTGCTGGGAAATTCTCTTCTTACCTTGACAACATTTGTCTCCAATCGTAATTTCAAATTCTAGCCACTTGTAATTGACGTGGAATTTTCTTCCTGTTTGTTCACTTCTTGCTCATGGCAAATGTATACGCTCCTCTGAAATTGCTTCGGGACGGCCGCCACTAAGGCGTTCAACGTTAATACCTCAGTTGACGTCAGGTCGTTTGGATGCTTATGTGGCATCCTGGAACCCCCTTTTAGGCAGAGTGCGTGCATTTGCCGCGGTCCAGAACTGACAACTTAGAACTCTCCGGAACATTTCACGTCAGAAGAAGAAGAAGTAAGAAGAAAACAAAAAGAATAAAAAATAAAATCGCTGTCAAATTATCACATTTTCGATCTTTTTAAAAATTGTTTTACAGTGTATTTGCGTTTGTTGGCCTGTTATATTAAACCCGCTTAAACAGACATAGTTTGATTTGCTTTTGGAAGATCATGTTATCATATCAACTGAAACGTGTTAATCCTCTAGGTCAGCTGAGGTCAAACACGTTTGCTTCGCTTTCCATGCTAAAGTAACGGCAATCCGGAGCATTCTAAGCGAGAGCACAGGTAACCCAAGCTCTAGGGGAGATATATAGACCGTGTGACCTTTGTTCTGCGTTGTGTGAGTGTTGTAATATGAGCGTAACGGCGGCCGTTGCGTAACAGTGAAATTATAAGGATTTGTATGGGAAAAAACGATTCCGACTTTAATTTAAAAATGCGAACGTGTTTTTAATAAAAAAAACCCTACCTGAAGTCCTCTGTCTGTTGTTCTTTCTCCTATGTGGTTTTGGAGCGATTTAGCGCGATTCCTTAGATTTTGTGTTCTACTGCCTTTCTCTCTTTATATCAGGATATAAAGAGAGAAAGGCAGTAGAACTAAAACTCACAGGAATCGCGCTAAATCGCTCCAAAAACCACATAGGAGAAAGAACAACAGACAGAGGACTTCAGGTAGGGTTTTTTTTTATTAAAAACACGTTCGCATTTTTAAATTAAAGTCGGAATCGTTTTTTCCCATACAAATCCTTATAATTTCACTGTTACGCAACGGCCGCCGTTACGCTCATATTACAACACTCACACAACGCAGAACAAAGGTCACACGGTCTATATATCTCCCCTAGAGCTTGGGTTACCTGTGCGAGAGCGAAGAATATGAAACTTGAATACTTGTTTCTTTGTACCGGTGGCAACCATTCCTGTTCGATCCTGCTCTTAAGATGCATCTTTTATAAGCAGATGCATCTTCTGTTAGCAGGGCTGCCAAGATGACACATCTTTTGCCAGTTGGGTTTGCAGTTGTCACAAGAAATAAATGTCGATAACTCATGATGAAGAGCAGTTGGCCAAAAAAACAATAACAAAAAAAAAACAAACAAAAAAACAAAACAAAACAAAACAAAACAAAACAAACAACTGAAACAAACAAACAAACTTATTATAATAATAATCTACAACCTAGGATGATATCTTGAAACATTTTTGGGTTGCTATCAGGCGATCGTGACCCCATGTCAGCTAATTCCCCCTTTGGACGCCTAAGTGACGGCAACACATGGCATTTCAGCAGGGCGCTTTAACGAAAGCGTGAACATCTTCCACGAGCCTGTGAAGGAGGAAGATTTGACGACGCTGAGACTAGAACCGGTTTGACTCTAAAGTAAAGAGAGAATTATCCTGCAGATGGATTCACCTGTGACACAGACAGAAAAAAAAAGACTAAAAGCTCATTTTACATTGTATTTGCGTTTTCACGGGAATTTGCTTGGATGCCCTATAAGATCCACTGAAATGTACTTGCTGCATATCCGGCTTTCGACGGATCCTGACGTCTTTATGAGCTTAGGTCAGCTGGGGTTAGTACGTTTATTCTGGTTTTGGTTAGCAAAGTAGGGGCGTCCCAGAGCATTTACTCCAAAGCGTGTGCATCTACCATGAGCCAAGACGGATAATTCAGGAAAAATAACTGACGTCCTCGGAGTGGAACATGTAAACCCACCGCCACGTTTTTTCTCTTCCGCCTTTGGATGCCTATAAGTGACGGTATTCCGGGGCATTTTTGCAAGAGCGTGTGAGATTGCCATGAGCCAGAACTGATAACTCAGGAAGAACATTTCTCGTCGCATGGAAGTGTCAGAACTAAAAAAAGTAAAACCGGTTTATGGAATAATGATAATAAATTTGTGTGCGCAAATTCAAGTGATCGAGCTTACTGATCTTTCTGGTTTGGCTCGTTTTAAAACTGCATGACGTCAATGGAAGAAAGAATAAAAGGCAAAAAACAGTTCACTTGCACCAAAAGAAGGAGAAATTTCACAGAAGACAAGTGGGGGTAAGTATAGCTTTTAATTTTCCGAACTTGTTAAAAAGAGAGTGGCTTTAAGAATGAAGTGAAGGGTATGGCAAAGACTTTTGGTTTATTTTTCACATTTTCGTAAGGGGCAAACAGATCATCTCGAGGAAAGAAAAATAGATGATTGTCTATTTTTCTTCCAATTTTGTGTCAAAAGGTCATGGTTTCAGAACTTCAAGCGGAATAAGAAGAATGACTGATAATTGAATTCAATAAATCATCGATCAGCTACTGAAGACGGATAAACCTACAGCCAGTAGACCAAGAGTTAATTGTTTCTTCTCCATTTTTCATTTATTTCGAAAATCTCAATGGCAATTGCTTGAAACTTATCGTCAAACGTTAATTTTCCTTGACAGTAAATTAAAAATATTGAGATTTGTATATTTGAAGCCAATTTATAAGTATTATAAATTAAAGTTAATGGGACAACCATGAGGTTAATGTCCTAGCGTTACTATATCGGCGATGTGATATGTCATCAAGATAAGACCTTTCAATCATCATGCCTAAAGGTCATGCCGCATTCACGTGCAAAGATCAGGATATTTATTTTGACCAATGACGTTTGGCTGCTCACGTGAAATCAAGCACCCTCAATCTGCCTTTGTTCATTTCAGCCTTCCAGTCTAGTAATCATTCTGGTTGAGTACCTTTGTTAACCAGCTCCCCTCCCTCCCTCCCACGTGTTGTCTCAGTTTCTATGGGCATGGCTTTGCACAGTTTCATAACCGTTGCCCCAAACGTTATAAACACCTGTATCCGGTTGTATGCAATAGTACCTTATCTACAGTATACATCTTGTTCCGTCAGCATATAGATGTAAAATTAATGTACCAGCTAATTGTATATTACCATAGTTTCTAGTCTAAATGTAGTTTATTGTTCATTCTTTGCCACAGCGCAAAGCTGTGATGAGACTGCGAACTCTGGCTTTATAGCCTTTTTCTTAGCCTCATTTACTACTGACTTGCTTTTCATTATTGGCATTGTTTTATTTATTTATTTATTTTTATTTCCTAATTTTTGATCAGTTCTTTGAATAGCGTGATCAATGTAAGGGCATGATAGTTATTACTCTGGCCTTCGTACACTGCTGTAGTTGTTAGTCTTATTTTAGTAATTGTTAATTTCAATAAACATGGGTAAGGGAGGAAGTGCTCCCAATACAGGTCACACTTCTCCCCATGGACTCACAGTCTCAGTTACTTCTATATTCTGCGCCATTCACAACTGGTTACTATGGTAACCTTAGGGTATAGGCTCGGATAGGATAAGGACCTCGCTCATGGGGGATTTTAGCCCTCTGGGGAGGATAAGGACCTCGCTCTGAGGGGATTGTTAGCCCCCTGGGGAGGATCGGATAAGGACCTCGCTCATGGGGGATTTTAGCCCTCTGGGGAGGTTACCGTCCTCGCTCATGGGGGATAGCCCTCAGGGGAGGACTGTTTGGGACCTCACTCATTGGGGAACTCAGCCCTCTGGGGAGGCCCATTGCCAATCTAGACTAGCCTGACCTGTATGCAATCTATGCTTCACTGGAGTACTTCCTCCCCTACCCCTTTATCCCACAAACTGTTGTCGTCTCACTACTCTCATGGGTTGGAACATTAACTGTTCAATCAAAGATTAGACAAATATAGTACACTTTGTAATAAATCTGATAGCCGGTATTACACCGTGACGTTGATTAAGACTGAATCGAATTAATGTAAGGAAAAAAGAGGTGACTTTTGTTGATAAGATCAAGGATCAAGAATGTAAAAAACAAATATTTCATCTTACACTAAATATGTGTCGTCAAGAGGGTAGCAGTAGGTTTGCTGTCAACATAGCCGAGAGCTTCGAAAGAGTCATTTGCCGAGATCTCTCGTGCCATACGAAGGATAGGTTTACCATCAAGTTTCAACAAAGGAAAGCAGTCCAATTCCATCTGGTAGCCGCTGCAGTTAATCATCTATTCATGCTGTTATTTTAGTTTCGCTTTCATCTTGTAGCCGTCGGCTTTGAAAACGACAAGTACGTTGAAGTGGTAAATAAACGTTTTTGAGCAATAATATTTTTTAATCGTTCTTTGAATTTTCTTTCTTCTTCTAGCTTTGAAAGTGTTAAACGTTAGTGGGCAACGGGGTGCCGAGTGCCGGGTGCGGATTGCAGAAAAAAAAAACATATTACTTCACCTATTTGACAAAGAGCATGTCAATAAGTTGAATAACTGGGCCTATGCAAACTGTCGTCTTCCCTTTTTCCAGATTCCTGTCCTTGACAGGCCTCAGTAAAATCTTCGGAGAGCAACGCTAGTGGTCTGCAGATCACATGATAGCCATATACCTGCATGGGCGTTTACCGCGTGGGCTTAAAACTTAAAACGCTCGCTGTTTCAGTCTTGCACTTTAGAAATAATTGTATACGTAAATTTGATCTTTATTTGTTTCACAATTCAACGGTTAAATTTTCTTTCGCATTGTTTCGTGTTGAGATGCGCTACTCGGACGGCACTATATATTCAAGATACTACTAACATACTTTTCGTTAGGTAGATATCAATTTTCCAACAGCAATAAAGAACTAAAGCTGCCCTTTAAAAAGGCAAATTATTTTAACACGCATCAATTGATTTCTAGATTCGTGGTAAAACAGCCATGAGGAAATCATATTTGTTGTTACAGGTGTTGTTCGCCTTTTTTTCACTATTTGGCGAATCAAGCGGTGAGTGAGATGCCTTTTAACTTTTAATTTGGTTTGGTTTAATAGGAATTACCCTAAAACCAACTACCTACGGTTTAACATCGTTCAACGTCTTCGTTGATCGCAGATGTTGACCTTTTGTCACTGTCTTAACCTTATTTAGCCGGGTGACGGTGCTGATATAAACTGAAAAAAACAAAGGGCTGGGTGGGTTCTTGACGGTTTGGTCTGTAACCAGATGTAGAAGAAAAGTTCTAATAGCGCGCAAGCAACACAGTGTACAATATTTTAGTATTATACCTGATATCAATTTTGTTGATATAAGGTAAATTAGCCACAATTGAAGTAAGAATTTTTAACTAAAGTTGAAAGGTTCAAAAGCTGATGGTGCAAGCGCTAGCGCTTTATCAGTCGAAAGTGATGTAGTTTGCATGCCTACTTTATACTTTTTTCAGTTGTATTCGACAAGGGTATTGCAATTATTATTATTATTTTTAACTTGAGCTCAACCTTTAGCCAAGGGTCCCTCTTCAACCCTCCCCCGCCCTGCACTAACTCCAAACCACCAATACGGTTCCATCTTAGTCTATTTCCTCAGTGCCAACCATTTTTTTTTAATACTTTATTTAGCAAACAACACACATTACATTACAGTTGATAACAGAAAAAAAAAAAAACGGAAAAGAAAGACAAATTACAATTAACCCAGGATATTATACAATTGGTTGGGATTACAAATTACAAAAACACGGAATACGCTTTACATTATTGTACTTACAGATATAAGACTCGAGGTAAAGAGAAGTTCAGAGACGATGACCATATAATGCAATTTTCGCCTGTGAGAGAACGGACCAATAATTAACGAACAGTACACTTTTCAAGATGCCACTGTAATACAATTTTTTTCCGGAATTAAAAAAGATCGGGTTTCTTTTCAAACATTTTGCAGGTGTAAATGTAACGCTTCAAATATAAAACTAATAAATGTAAACTGCATTTTATGGGATCTGACAATCGCGTTACGGGGGTTATGTCGTCGAGGGTAATTTGTTTATTTGAGAGGTAAATGTTAGTATCATAAGTGTGATTAAATCAGGAGAATGCTTCGGAATAAAAGAATGTTACAACATTGCAGTCTAAAAAGGTGTGTTCAATCGAGTCGGGGTTTGAACAAAATGTGCATGCTGCGTCATTAACTAAACGAAATTTGTTGAGTTCTTTTTTTGTTACGATTGTTCGATGAAGTAATTTGAAAGAAAATTGTCTCAATTTATTATCTTTTGGTGATCGATAGATGTGTAAGAATTTATTGCTCCAATCTACGAAATCATTAGGAAATTTATCTTTCCACTTCTTAACACCCGTTGGTTCAATGACACACTTTCGTTAAAAAGTTTGTAGTAATTTTTGCAGCCCATGACGGATAGATCTAAATTAGTTTTTCCTGGAAAGGTGGATATCGTAGTTGTCTCCAGTAAATCACGCGTAGGAGCTGCATGAATCTTGGCTTTCTTTTTTAAATCCGAGGGTATAGCTGCTATCAATTGAAAGTATTGTAAAAAGTTTGTTTTAATCTGGAACTTGGTTTGAAATTCATCAAGCGTCAAGAAGTTTCCACTGGAGTTTAGAATATCTTGAATAAAGTAAATTCCACGCTCAACCCAGGATTTCCAATACAACGAATGATTTTCAATGGTTATTGCTTCATTATTCCAAAGTATAAATTCACCACAAGAAAAGATCTGGGTCACGCTTTTCAGTTCCTTAAAGTATTGCAGTAACTCTCGATAAAAAATAGGCAAGCTATTGTTTATGGAAGCAAGGTTGTAGTTACAACGGAGAAGGAAAGATAATCCTCCGTATTCTGAAAGAAAGTAATTTGGGATCGCTTTCCACAAATCGTCGGTGTCACTCAATATTCTGCTAATCCCTAGGCGTAGAGACTTAACCATAGTTGCAAAATTTTGTAAAATTAATTCCTCCATTCGCGAGTGGTTGGTACATGACTAGCCTCTTGATTTTATCTTTTTTATTATTCAACAGAAGCGAGAATAACTGTGTTTGAACGCTTTTAATGAGCGTCTCAGGAACAGAAAGCATAGACGCAATATAAATTAACTGGGATACTCCTAGAGCTTTAGCTAATAAAGATTTTCCATAAAGTGTAAGATCTCTTGACAGCCACAAGTTCAATTTTGTTTTCATTCTTCTGAACCTACTGAGGAAATTTAATTCAAAGTTTTTGTCTGGGTTGCAGGATAAAAAAGCTCCTTAAGGACTTTGATTGGGTCTTTCGTACTTTTAAATTCTAATATCTTAGATTTCTTGTGTTTCATGGTTCCAATCCACATTGCTTTGGTTTTCTTTTTATTTAATTTAAGTCCGGAGAGACTCCCAAACCATTCAATGATTTGTAGATACGATTTAAGAGAATCCGTATTATTGCTGATGATAGTAGTGTCATCCGCAAATTGCGAAATTTTGGCCTCATGATTGTTAGGTAACATAATGCCTCCACAGGTTGGTTCATTTCGAATCTTTAAGGCCAATAATTCTACTGCAAGGATGAAAAGGAAAGGGCTAAGAGGACAGCCTTGCCTCACACCTCTCGATATTTCAAAATAGTTGGTTGTATATCCACCGTTTAAAACTGAGCTTTGGGTGCCATTGTAAAGAATGGAGAACCAATTTCTGAATTTGGGTCCAAAATTAAAAACTTCTAGTGTTTTTGTTATAAAATTCCACTCTAAAGTATCGAAAGCTTTCTCGAAGTCAACGAAAAGGAGAATTCCTGGAAGTTTTTTATAATCAGCGTAATCCAAAACATCGCTCAAGAGCCTTATATTTTGACCTATGTATCTTCCTTTAACGAACCCAGTTTGATCAGTATGAATTAAATTAGGTAGCTATTTTTCCACTCTCATTGCCAGCAACTTGGACAAAATTTTGTAATCGACATTAAGTAGAGATATAGGTCGCCAATTCGTTAAATCAGATAAGTTGGTATCGCCCTTTGGAACCAGTGTTATTATACCCCTTCTCTGAGAAATGGAAAGTGATCCCTTTCTAAAAGCTTCGTTGTATGAATTGAGTAAGTCTTTCCAAAGAAGATCAAAGAAAGCTTCGTGAAATTCTTTTGTAAATCCGTCTTCCCCTGGCGTTTTATTATCAGCGAAGCTACTTAATGCGTCTTTAAGCTCTTTGCAGGTCACGTCCTGATCTAAGTGTTCTTGCTCTTCCTTGCTTAATTGGGGGATATTAAGGCCTTCAATAAAGTCTTCAAAGGGTATATTTTGTTGCGATATTCGGGCTTCATCAATCTTTGAAGTGTACATGTTAGCATAAAAGCTTTCAATTTCTTTGTTTATTAGTGTAGGAATTGATGTAATCTCGTCATTTTGCAACTTTAACTCGCGAATGAGTTTTTTTTTCATAATGCGATTTTTCCAAGTTGAAGAAATATTTTGTTGGTTTTTCGCCTTGTTCTATCCATTTCATTTTTGACCTGAACATAGCCTTATGTCCCCTTAATTCGTGTATGCGTTTTAACTCCTCTTTGGCGGCCTCGTAACTATCTAAGATTTCTTTATCTAAAGTGTTGCTGTTGCAAATTTTATTGTCAAGATCTTATAGCCTAGTTTGAAGAGTGATTTCAATATCTTTAATTTCTCTTCTTTTTTGTTTCGAATATTTTATAGTTTTAGAGCGCAGTTCCATTTTTATTAGTTCCCATAGTAGTTGTTTATCTGTTTCTTCCGAGTGTTTTTCAACAATTTGCGGATAATAGAACATGATAAGTTCTTTGTAGTTCTCATCCTCTAATAGGGTATTATTAAATTTCCACAAACCCGGTCCTCTTTTGAATTCACTTTTGATTTCAACACTTGAAAAGACTGATTTGTGGTCAGGTGCTATTGATGTGCGTATCTCTGCTTTTAAACATCAAAAGATATCGGGCGAGACACAAGGAAAAAATCAATTCTTGATTTTAACTTTAAGGTTTTTGACTCGTAAGTAAAGGATTTGGTTCTTGGGTGTAATTGTAGATATATGTCAGTAAGATTAAGTTCATCCATAAGGTCAAAAACAGCGTTTCTATAAGTTGTTGCTTTCCATGGTTGACCACCTTGTTTATCAATTCGATTCAGCGTTAGGTTCCAGTCACCAGCAATAATAACCCTAGAAGTATTTGTTTTTGATATGATATATTCACTCAATGTGTTGATGAAATTATCTTGGTCACGATAGTCATTTGGCGCATAAATATTCACAATGAAAAAATATTCCTCTTCAACTTCAATTTTTGCGATAACAAATCTCCCCTGAGAGTCCGATTCAATAGTACGAAAGTGGTATGTTGAATTGGGATTTAATAGGATACAGGCTCCTCTCGAGTGTGCCGTTCCATGTGAATAAATTATTTGTCCATCCCATTCCGAAGACCACACCTTTTCATCATTTGCCAAAGAATATGTTCCTTGGAGACAATAGATCGTTGCTCTTTGTGATTTCAAATAGGAAAAAATCGCTCTTCTTTTGTTTTGATTGCGAAGTCCTCTCACATTTAGAGAAAGCCAACAGTGCCAACCATCCAACCAACCAACCAACCAACCAACCAACCAACCGACCGACCGACCGACCGTCCGACCGACCGACCGACCAATGACAACCAAAAAAACAGTCAGTCAGTCAGTCAGTCAGTCAGTCAGTCAGTCAGTCAGTCAGTCAGTCAGTCAGTCAGTCAGTCAGTCAGTCATGATGGGAGGTTTGTTTAACTGTGCCAGAAATATTCTACTTCTTGATTGTGAAGAAACTAGAAAGTCGTATTTTTTTGTTATTTGTAGGCACCAAGCGAGTCTGCTATGGAAAGTACGGATGTTTCAGCAAGGCTCCACCTTTTAACAATGTGTTCGTAAAACTTCCACAACAGCCTTCCGTAGTGAGCACGAATTTTAAGCTGTATACAAGATCCAACAAATTCAGTGGCCAGCTGATAGATGACAGCAACAGAGGAAAACTCCAAGCGTCAAATTTTGATATCTCGAAAAGAACTATCCTCATTGTTCATGGTTGGAAAGGCAAGTTATTACTATTTAGTAATAATAATGACAATATATGATATAACAATAATATGATGATATGTATATGTATATATATATATATATATATATATATATATGTTTATAATATATATATCTTATTAGACGGTTTAGTGTGTAGTATCGTGGGATATTTTTACGAGTCGCGCCGTATTTTGGCGAGCCCGTAGGGCGAGTCAAAATACAAGAGACGAGTAAAAATATCCCACGATACTACACAATAAACCGTCTAATAAGGGATTTATTATTCAACTTAGCTACAAAATGGAAAAGTGGTTCATAAACTGTCTGAGTTGCGTGACAAACTAACGTGACTTCTGAGCAGCGAGTGAGCGCGCCAGCGGGGTCAGGTTTCGCGCGCTTGACGTGAGGTTGTTGTTGATTTGTCAAAAACGAAAACTTGTCAAACCTGTCAATCGAGGCTGTCAATCGAGCGAAGCGTCGGGATTTTATTTCAAACTTGCAAGGAAAACAAAGATGGAACAAGGCAAAACTGAATTATTCTCGGGTTTACAGTTAGATGAACAACAATGTTCTTGGTCACCGAGTAAAACTACGAAAAGAAAGAACTCTACAGAACAAACAGAACTCGAAAGTCAAGTCAAACAAAGTTAAACAGCACTTTAAGCTCAGTCATCTTCGTCCGAATCACTAACCACGGGTCGTTTTGGAGGAGATAGCGGTGGAGATTACTGACCGACAACAATTGTGCATTTGTTGAAGACAGCTCCTGAGAAAAGATGGGTTCCGTTTCCTGACTTTGATAAACAAATGACATAAAAGATTGTTAAGTTCCTCGGCGGGAATTTCTTCAATGGCCCTTGTTTCTTTAACGGACTTGTGGTCAGTTTTTGTCTTTTCTGTTGTATTTTAATACGTTTCGCTTTTCTTCAATGAATAAAGAAATTTCACTGTCGTCTAGGTCATTGCTTGTCTCTAGGATCTCGTTTTCGTTAAAAACCTCAAAATTTGGTAAGCATTCATTGTTTTCTTCCGAAAAAACGAGCCTTTCGGCCATTTTTTCATCGTTCACCTTGTAAGCCTAAAGCCTGA
The DNA here is from genome assembly GCA_964017195.1 of Siderastrea radians. Lineage (NCBI taxonomy): Eukaryota > Metazoa > Cnidaria > Anthozoa > Scleractinia > Rhizangiidae > Siderastrea > Siderastrea radians. Next base: position 35,822,991 of record OZ024894.1, read on the forward strand.
CGTGGCATTTGTAGAAAACCTGTCAAACCGGTCTTCTGGAGTACAAATACCGTGGGATATTTGTACTCGTTTTGGGTGTTATTTGTACTCTACTGAATGCAGTTGAATAATAAAAGCCTGTATCATTAATTTGATCTTCCTGATTAGCTGATGCCTAAGTTGGTATTTACCTGTGAATCGTTAATGTCGATCCTTAGGTTTAAGGCTATGAAGGGGTTTATAGGCTTTCCCATTTCACCCGAAGAAAGACCCCGGGATTCTCACGTACGGCCTACTCACTATCTAAAATAACTGCTTTGTCAGCGTGGTTGTCCCGATAGTGTAGTGGTCTTCACATCCTACCGGTGTCAGGGGGACGTGGGTTCAAATCCCGCTCAGGGCAAGTCTTTCTTCTTTCTTCATACGAGTATTTGTTATTAACGAGATGGGTTTCTCTTATACGTTATACGTGATCGGGACCTCACTGCGCTGGCTGCAAATGTCAGTGATTGTCGAGGCTGCAACCTATGCCAAGAATGACTGGCCGCCAACATTACATAACATAATTTTTATTTTTAACATAATTTTTATTTTTTTATTTTAATATAGTTGAAGAAACAGATTTTACAGTTTTTTTTAGCTTAGTTAATTGTTGTAATTAGGCTTTTTAAATGTATATAAATATTTTCCATTCTATATATTTTAATTACGTTTTTAGTTAGGCAGGTTAGGTGTCCACAATTAGTAGAGGGGACTTTTCCCCTCAGCTACTACAGTTTTGACACGTTAATAAAGTTATTATTATTATTATTATTATTATTATTATTATTCTCTTCTTCATTCATTACTCTCTCTCCCTCTCTCTCTCTCTCTCTCTCTCTCTCTATATATATATATATATATATATATAGATATATATACACACCCGTTTGCAAAAAGGTTTTCCTCCAGAGCTCGAGAAATATATAGATAGATATATACTTTTGTTCAGTTGCACGTGCATGCGTTTTCATGTAACACCAGTCATTGTTCAACTTGATGAAACATCATCTAAGTGAGACATTCGTCAGCCATTCTAAGTAAACGGGTAAAAACTGGGGTTTGAAATGTTGAAAAATCACTTTCAGTGAAACGCCTCAGAATATAATCCTGGTTATAGAGCATAATCTGTAGTACACTTACCCAGTCTGGGTCTTCAATACCTTTATTCACTGAAAAGTTATGGGCTTTAGCATTAAACCTCCTACTGTCTAAAACAATGCTGTATTTTTAAGAAAAGGGCTTGTCCCTTTTCTTTAAAGCAAACCATTATTTTGCTCAATGTGGCATATTGTTATATATTCTTATATAAAAAGAACATAGAAAGAAAACTAATCTGGTTACCACTGCTTATCATTAAAATGTGCCAGAAAAATTACATTTTTCAATGATGATTATGTCAAAATGTTTCCAAGAAAAATAAACCCCTTGCTGCTCTTTTATAGAAAATGATTAAAAACTACTTGTTTGCTTCCAGAATTACTTTATGTACATGAATAAGGTATCACGATTTGACGCTCAATTAATTCTCTACTATAGTTCTTATAACATCAGTTAAAATTTGCTTGCAAACAAGGTAACGTAAATTACCATGAATGGTAACGTAAATTACTCTTGGTTTACTTTAAAAAAATAATCGCATAAAATGATCAACAACAGCAAATAGCGGTACGCGTGAGTTAAATCTTTGTGAAAATCGAAAAAAAATCATTAAAACTATTGAAATATGTCACTCCTTTTTAAATGTTCTTGACAACCGGTAACGTAAATTACAAGTTTATCAAGTTCCCAACGAGTCAGCTAAACTTTTCTGGTAGCTTCCCGGAACCGTTCCTCTATCAGATCTATCGTTGCCACAGACAGCTGAAAGGTTTGGCGGGTCTTGCTGGTCTGCAATGGAGGCTCAATCACACACAGTATGTCTTCCCTCTTGACCCACAGGATATCCTCTCTTTCTGGCCACATGAAGTTTGCTCGAGCAGTTTTACCCCTTCCCCTTGTCATGAATTTTACACAGGCTTCTCCATCCTCTTTATCGACTTCCTTGATCGTTCCAATGAACCACTTTTTGTCGTACTTGGAGGCAATCCATTCTCCAACAGCTATTGAAAGTTGTTCGTTTACTGAGGTGGTGTTAGGGTCACGGATGGTGAATTTCGTCCATTCACAGCTCTCAACAGGTGTTGCCGACCCTTGGATTTTCTTTAGGCAGGTGTCGCAGTAGCATGAAGTGGCTCTGGTGCAGACCTGTTCTCTGTTTATTGCAGCCACGGCGTGCACTTTGAGGGTACCAGGAACCGTCCGGATGTCGCTGTAGAACCTGGCAATCTTCTCTTCTGCCTTGGTGTAATCGTCTTTGCTGTAAAAAATATACTTTACAGCGGAACTGGTGCTTGTTTGGGAAGCCCAAGCAAAAACGTTGCTGGCATCTTGAATGGTAGCTTTTTGCCTCTTAACAGCTTCATTTGCCATTCGCTTCGCTGAGCCTCCTACACCATCACAGGGGCCTTTGCCATGCCCTGCTTCAAAGTAATTCCAATTGGCAGGAACACCAAATTCAGCTTCATGGTTAGCAACTATGGAAAAGATCGTTTTGTTGCGGTACTGAGAGGTAGGACTGTCGGTCCAGTAGTGAATAAACGTCAACTCCGGTGCCACTGATTTCAGCTCAAAATAAGTATAGCGAGTACTACTGTAGAATTATGGCCAAGTTCATCAGACACAAAAACAAAGCTTTTGTGCTGCATTTCTCCCCCGTCATCCTTGTAGTAGGCTACGACCGGATGTAGTGTGACCATTGCTCCATTCCACCAGGCGCTCTGAATTTCTTCCAGAGACTGACACAAGTAATTTTCCGCAAAATCCATTTGCGCAATAACGTGGCCAGCTGGTAGGCTTTCTTTGAGCTTGCGAAGCTAAGTATACTGCTCTTGGACTCGACTTACATGTTCACGAAACTCCGTTAAGGCTTCCTCTGCTTCTTTACAAAAGTCCTCTTTAGATGACTCCATCCTCACAATTTTCATTCTCGCTTTGCCCTCATCATCAGTAACCCGTTTCCATTGATCAAACGGTATGGTCTTAGCATCCAGACTTTGGAGAATCGTGCTGATATCTTCTGGTGAGTTTTCTTTAATGAATTTGTCAGGGTTGTCGATCGTGGTTGCCCCTTTAGCTTTCACAGCACGCAGCATGAATGCCATGTTTTGGTGCCTTTGACACAAACACGTGTCGCGAGTGGTAAACTTGGCGAGAAGCAGGTATTTTGGTCTCATATTGTAAAATGTGGCTTAAAAATGTTGGATTTTCTGCCATATACTTGTGGTAGAGATTGTACATGAAGTCACACAGAATTCTCTTCTGAATTGTCACACCGCCACATGTTTTTGAGTCCCTTTTTCGTGGCATCATACGACTGTTGTCCTCACGCTCCAGGAAGGCTTGAACACTTTTCTTCAGTTGAGCATTCAGGGTAACAAGTCGACTTTTTTTCAGGTGGACAAGAGATTTATTCTTCATCTTTTGTAAATGGTTTCTTGATATGCCAGTCTCCTCGCTCATAGTGCTAACGAGTTGGTACTTCTTGGCTACTTGTCCTCCGACAACCGTTCGGACGGTGCGCTTTCCCACAGTGGTGTTGTTGGCCGCGACCGAATCCTTGATCTCATCCACAAGGACGTTGCCAAAAAGTAGCCTTTTTTAAAGAGTTTCCGGGACTTGTTTTGGATTCAGTCCAGCCTGCGAGATCTGTGCATTTGTTCGTGTCTTTGGCTTCATGTCACTGGTCGGTACTTGGGTGCTACTTTTTGCAAGTTGCCTTTAGGGTCTTGATTGTATTTTTTATCTCTTTTTGCTTCCTTTCTCTTTTTCTTACCTGGCTTAAGTCGGGTTTTACTTTTAAGGGCGACTTATTTGGGGTGCCGGTGCTAGCAGCAGCTTTTCTTTCTCTGAACCCCGGGGGGGGGGGGGGGGGGTAACTCCCTTATATGGCCTATACGGGGATGTGCCGCTGGACAGGGTATGGTTTTTGGCCTCTCTGTCCTAAACAGGGTATGTGATTTCGTGCGAGTCTGTCCTAAACAGGGTATATAATTTCGCGCAAGTCTGACCTAATTATAAACAGGGTATTACATGTCCTAATCAGGGTAATAAAATTGAGCTTGTTGTCCTAAACAGGGTATGTATTTTACGATTTTTTTTGTCCTAAACAGGGTCAGGGTTTCAAACCCTCAGTGGCTCACCTATACCCAAATATGGGTCGAGTACCCCCCCGGGCTCTGAACTTTCGAGCGTTCTCCCTGTTAATCGCTCTCCGTTGTTCAAGTGTTTGGGAGTTTAGCATCGTTGTTGAAGTGTAATATTTCTTGACACGACTGTTTTCTCGCTTTCGAAAAGCCTCTCCCTCATTAGCCTTCTTTCTTTCTCTGTAAGCCTTTTGAATTTCAGCACGTGACTTGCCCATGTCTGTAAGTGATCCAAATAGTAAGGTCTCTTTTAAGTACTTCAACATTTTGTATTGTGAGCGATGAATTTAGCAAAAAAAAAAATGAGGAAAATAAGTATGGTGTAGGTGCATTTGCAACTGTAAGATTACTGGGTCCATTTTAGCACAGAATTGTAACTTCTTTGAAAGTTACAGAGGCAACTTCGTGAAATGGCACAACATATAATTTACGTTACCAACGCCGTAATTTACGTTACTTTCCAAAAGCACGTGCTCATGCAAATATCACTTACCGGTTTCAAATGACGATAACCTCAGACGAAAGTGTATGTTTTGCAAGTTCCTATAATTGGTATAATAAGCCCTTTAGCTTATTAGCCCTACGTTGGGTAACAAGAAAGCACAGATGTCCTTTAACAGAGCCTAGTACTTGAACTTGACCGCGTGGCAGCAATTCCAAAAGAAAGAATTTGCATTGAAAACCTAGTTTAAGTAATGTTGACTGAACAAACATTTGATTCGATGACAGATATTAATGTTTGCCATTATGACTGGCTCGGTATTGAGTTAAAAATTAACACCCCAGAGATTGCGTGATTTACGTGACGGTAACGTAAATTATATTTGTGAAGTATCAATGCCTTTTTGCAAAAAAATATTAACAAGGCCTAAGTAATTTCTTATTACTAATAGATAGTGCATAAACCGCCGTTAATATCATGCAGTTTATAGACTCCTTTCACTATCAACACAAAGAAACCGAAGTCAATGCTTTTTTTGTTTAAAATAAATTGTAATAAAGACCTCTTCTTCAGCCGTGAAGATCGACATGTTTGTCCAAAACTTTTAGATGAAATTTGTCGGTAACCAAACGCAAATCTCTTTATCCAAAATAAAACCAGAAACTAGATTTACAAAAGGTCAGCACAACAAAACGGTGTCAAATTAGCATAATAAGTAATTATACTGTAAAAATGATTTTTTTTTTACCTTTTTAATATCTTGCGTGTAAATTTATGCCGTTTTAGAAGTCACCATTGAGGTAGAGTATTAAACTGAACCACCCACCCACCATTCATATAATCCACACCTTCTCTAAGGGTGCGTTTTTCTGGGAGAATCCGAAAACGGATTTGTGACCCCAGATCATATGGTTTCTTCAGCGACAAATCCGAGAAAGGATTATCTTGTTATGACAAGACGGGCTGGGGCACGCAATATTTATATCAGAAAGATATTTCTCTAGTATTGCCCTAGAATTCGACTAGAATAGAAAGCAAATAATTTACAAACAAATATAAAAATAATGAGAGACAAGTAGATTTGTCTGGAAGACCGCTTGTCAGATGTACTTTTTTCGAATCCTTTCCAAAAATAAACAAATAAATAAATAAATAACTGTTGGATCATGAATCTCAAAAATCCGGATTTAGATTTGAGCTGAAGAATCTACTCAAAGTGTAGATTCTTTGGATTCATGATCCGTTTTGGGATTTTAGTGAAAAAAACGCAAAATCCGTTTCTAGATTCAAGAATTCGGATTTGGATTTTGCCAAACAAACGCACCCTAAATCTAAGGTAAGCATCCTAAGGATGGCACAAGTACTCTATAGGAAATAGGTTCTTCACCAAGTTGTAAATTCCTTGTAATTTTATTTCATTTCTTTTCTTTATTTTTTACTTTTAGCATGTTCATCAGTTTTTGGAGCTTACATTGTGATGTTGTTTAGTTCAGTGATTTATTGTAGCATTGTAGCACGTTAATTGTCTGCAGTTGTGTTGGTGTTCAGGGGTCCTTTTCAGGAATCTTGTTATTTTCGTGCGGGTGAAGCCATTCAAAGACCTTTAGGAGGGAATTTGTTACTTTTAATTTTGTTTAAGGACCCTCCTCGGGGATTTTGTTATGACTTTAGCCGGTGTGATTATTCAGGGACCCTGAGGGGGAAACCTGTTTGCGCTGTGGCATCTAAATTAAGGCTTGTGTCATTGTTTTTCGTAGTAATTGTATTTAGAGCAGTTTTCAATTGAGTGTCGAAAGTAATGCTGTGTTTGCTTTGGTTTTGCATTACTAGGCTCTTTGATTGGTTAAAAAAACTCGCGCCACTTTCTCAACCAATCAGGCGTAAAACCAAAACCAATCGTGACTTGCTCGCACGCGTTTTCCCGCGCTTAGCGCCAATTGCTTGTATTTGATTTGATTTCTGATTGGTTCATTTTGTGTTTTGTTCCTGTTGTGATTGGTCAGAGTAATTGCTTTGGTTTTGGTTTTACGACACTCATTTGAAAACCGCTCTACTATTGTTAACTTTTCAGTTCAATAGTTTTCTTGTAGCACGTATTGTTCTGTTTCGCTGTAACTTCGTAATCATTTTTTGTTATTTTTCCATAGTTAATTAGTAGGTGTAGTAATATTATTGTCCTAATTTTTTTTCTCTCACAAAGTTACGTAACCTCATATTTAACTCATTGTTCTTTTTTGTTGTCAATCCGTATTTAAGAGCCATCAACCTTGTAACTGATGTAGCTGATCAAGGTCGTACGACCGAAACGTTTTTTAAAATTTTTATAAAGTTTTTAAATTTTTTAACTATCAAAGGTTGTCCAACTTTGGTTTTTTCTTTAAACCAGTTTTTAATATTCACCAAGGCTAGGACTTTGAGTCTCTCTGGGATCCCCTTTGGTACGACGCATCTTCGTTGGCTCAAGTAGCAACTCTGAAACGCTCTCTCTCTCTCTCTCTCTCTCTCTCTCTCTCTCTCTCTCTATATATATATATATATATATATATATATATATATATATATATATATATATATATATATATATATATAATTATACTTTTTTCTCGTCTTTAATGCAGAAAGTGGATCTGGTAGCTGGCCTAAGCGGATGAAAACTGCTCTTCTAGGCCGAGAAGACTGTAACTTGATAGTAGTCGACTGGTCCGGTGGCTCCAAAACTAAGTATGGCCAGGCTGCTGGGAACACTCGGCTTGTTGGGGTTCAGATAGCAAAGCTGATAAGGTTCCTGATTTCCAGAACTTCTGGTTATTCTAGCTGGGCTAAACGATTTTACATCGTGGGTTTTAGTCTTGGAGCTCAAGTTGCAGGATACGCTGGAAGGCATCTTCGGGCCAAAAGGATGCTGTTGGGTCGCATCACTGGTAAGATTTATGCGAATTTTTGCTTTTTACTCCGGTGCGCTACAAGCCTATGGAAAAGAAATTGACTATGTTTTTATTTTTCAACACGTGCAGCGTTCTGTTAATTTGCAGATTCTCCAAGTCTTCTGACGCAAAACAGTATCGGCAGTTCTTGAATTTTACGACTATTTCGACACCCTTCGTTATGCCTCCCATTTACCGGGCATTTGCAATTTTCATAAACAACGTTATTTCTAACGGTTTGTGGCCATAGTGGAATAGATCTAAATGTTTTCGGTTATACTGTTCCTTTAATAGAAGATAAATTTTGGAAGTACGGTACTTCGTTTTTGTAGTGAAAAAAAAATGCAAAGCAATCATCTGGGACACACTAGTAGAAAGTAGTTTTCTGTTATAGATAGTTGACTTTCGTTTGGTTGTTATTATTGCAGGCTTAGATCCCGCAGGACCACATTTTGGCAACTGGAACCCTGCACTGCGTTTGGATCCAACAGATGCTAAATACGTAGATGTCATTCACACTGACGCAGGAATGGGTGGGACGCCTCTTCTCGCCGGGCACATTGACTTTTTTCCAAATGGTGGTGAGAGCCAGCCAGGTTGTCTGAAAGTATCAAGTGAGTTTTATGTATTACATAGAAGCCTGGGTGCATCTGCCTTTATTTACGCTCTGCTGGTTGGTCGGTGGATTTTCGGTAGTCATGCATTTTAATGACGTACCTTTTGTTACTGGGCATTCGTTCTTGGCATCTTGCAATGGTCCGAAAAAGGACTCTTGGAATCCAACAAGACAACTGGGGATGACCACGTACAATTTAGAGATAGGAGAGCTTAAATTTGGAAAGAAAATGACATGTTTTGCTCTGCTCTTTAAAGCCCTATACAATTATGACCGCTGAGTCATCTCCAAAAAATACGTGGTTACTCCCAAATATCCTTTCCAAATGAATATTCTTTGCGAAGATTTGTTTTCCTGCATAGACATAACATGTGCAAGTATATATATGTTATTGAACTTGTGTGAGGTCCTTTTGGGAAGATTTTGATGGAGTTCCTTTTTCGGCCGTTTATCGGCGAGGTCTATAAAGGGACCGGTGCACTCGGTACAGCCGGTACACTCGATACGGCCGGTACACTCGATACGGCCGGTATACTCGGTACAGCCTAGAACCAAGAAGTTCTATTGGCCCGATCCTTCATGCTGTGCTCGGGTCTTCTCGTTCTTAAGGTGATTCGATATAATTGCATTGTGCATCCTTAATTTTCTGCCCACCATTTTTTGCGTGATAAGCGCCAGCACAAGCGCGGATTGGTAGGTTTACTATAAACTGAGCTGTTCAGAGAAATATGCTCTTTTTCTCCTAAATGAGGACTGTGACCCCCATTTTATGTTGCATAAATTTAAATGACATACAGGATACGATTAAGTACCATATATCGCGATTTTAAGTAGTTAATAAAAGTTCTGCTTTGACATAATTTTATTTGAATGCCGAAAAAACACGTCTTTAGGTACAGCAAGGTATGTGCGCTTGCTAAAAATTTTTAAATTTATTTTCAAATCTTAATTCCTGTTCAACTAAAATAGCATACAATACAAGATAAGTGTCTGCTTTGTTGAATTGCTCCAATATTTCATGACGTTTTAGAGAAATTATAGTTCATACTTCTGATTACTAGGGTCAAGAAAACGTGCATCGTGCGGGTAGTCATAACAGTTGCAATAATAAACTTGGGTCACCTTGCTCGTTTTTGCAAAACATGGATACTGGCCATGGCATATTTAGAACGTAGTTATCAATTGGACCAAGTTATTGAAAATGTAGAAAATTTTAAATATTCTTTCTATTTGGATGGAAAGGTCAGCCCTGCACCGACCCAAGGCAGCTCTGTGACTGGCTAGTTAGCGAGAACAATAGAATAGTTTTCAGAAAATGATGCGATATATGAAGGAAGGGGACGTAACAGTTGGTTTACTATTTAAACAAACAAGTCGACTTTAAAACGAATGTGAAATAATCAACGACACATATACTAGCACATCGCTAACTAGCCAATCACAGAGTAGCTTTGGATCGGTGCAGGGCTGCCTAAGAATAGAAAGTTAAATTTCAGTTTTATCTAGCATAAATAAATAAATGAATAAATAAGTAAAGAAAGAAAGAAAGAAAGAAAGAAAAAAGAAAGAAAGAAAGAGAGAAAGAAAGAAAGAAAGAAAGAAAGAAAGAAAGAAAGAAAGAAGGAACTGAATAGATAAAATAAATAATTTTAACGGTAAATTTGTTTACAGGAGCTTGCTTGCAAGAATCAAACTTAAGTCAAAATTAAATCTAGCACGATAAAGACAAGGCAAAGGAAAAACTCGTCTACATTAGAGTGCAGTACATTAAACTGGTACAGATGATACCACGAGCAATACTAAACACTTCTGTTAAACATACGAGTACAGACGGGTGCTTCTGAGTGACAACCGTGATGAGTTTGCATACGCGCGCCAACACGCTATGGACCGTGGCACCCAACAGCATATTTCGTTGTAGGCCATTGATGTTCCTCTTCTTCTTTTTTTTCTGTTCCATAGACTTGATGTACTCCCTATTCGCTTGTGACCACTTGAGGGCGCCAGAGTACTACATAGCTTCTGTTCAGAATAAATGCTCGTGGAAGGCGTATCCATGCTCAAACTACTACGGCTTTTTAATAGGACTTTGTACTAATTGCAACGGTAAATGTCCCTCCATGGGATATGAAGCTGATCTCACCAAAAAGACTGGGAGACACTTCTTACTGACAAACGCAAGGACTCCATTTTGTGGTTTGTTTTTTGCTTTTTTTATTTGCTGTATAATTTTATCATTTCTTGTATCAACACTTTTAGCGATTATTATCCAGTCATTAGATTATCAGATTAGGATTACTACTAGTTTATTATATTAGTATCATTTTTTATAGTATTATTAGATTTTCTATTTTCTATTTTAGTATATTATTATTTTGTGTCCCCAAATTAGTATGGGGTTATCCCCAAGCTACATGGTTTGACACGTAAATAAAGTTTCTTACTTACTTACTTACTTACTTACTTACTTGCTTACTATTTCCATTTTTTTCCTTTTTTCCGCTTTTTTGTTTCCTTAGCTATATAGACAAAATGCGTTACTGTTTTTTCTATTGTTTTTATAACTCCTCTGGATATACCTAATTCTCTTTTAACACATATTATACTTTGATGTTTCAGGCCGACTACCCTTACCTATAAACTAGGAGATGTTTTTGTCTCTTATTTTAAGGTAAGCAGTTGCATTAGTTTTCAAAGTTCTTACACAGTTACTTGTAACCGTCTTACTTCTCATTTTTCTTTTTTCGTGTGTTACTCTAGTCCCAAATTTCGCGCGGTATTAAAGCGCTGTGTCACCGCAGTCCAGTCCAATTTGCTTAGTTTTTCCAATTACTCGGCCTTACTTGCTATCAAACTTAACGTTTGCGACGAAATAACAGCTTCGGGACATGTACAAACCAAATATGTATCCAGAGCGTTAAATTTAAACTTACAAACAATAGAAATAAACTTTGAATACAAAACTGTTCAGCCTAACAGTTTTTCTGAAAAACAACATCCGCGCCCATCCGTGCGTTCTTTTGTGTTTGCTGTGTTATTTAAGCCTCTCGTCAATGATTTAAGTGGTTATTTTTATGTTTCCTTAATTTGGTGGCCAGGCCCTCAAAGCTGAATTTCGCTAAATTCCGTGACACAGCTCCTTTAAGGCCCCAAACGTTCCAGACGCGTAGAACGATCAAACCGGAAACGTTCGCTTTGCCGTATAAAACTCTTTTAGTTCTTATTTTATTGGGTTCAAAAAACTCTCCGACCGGACCAGAAGAGAGAGTTATGGTTGGTTATTGACCCGTGAGCACAGTCAAACTAATTATCCACATTGTACATCGTTCTACTCGATTTTTTTGTCTTTCAGGTTAATTTTACTTTTGGCTTTTGCACGCCCTGTTTTTCAAAATGTGACCGTTTACTGCCCAGATTACACTAGACATAACATTATTTGTTTCTTGTTATCTTTTTCCTTTTCCCTAATTTTGCAGGATGAACGCCAGCCTGGCTGCTTTGAAAGGGATTATAATTACATCTCAAGGACTCCTGAAGCTTACATTCTGCTATTAAGCCGAAGAGAAATCAATTGGTTAAAGGTCAACTTTCTTTGGCCTTTATATATGTGTTTTAGTATTAACTCCCTGAGAATTGTTAAATGATAGTGTGAAACATCTTTATGAGCAGTAAAGCAGACAACAAGGCATGATTTTTAAGCACGATGACCTGTTTTATTCTTATGACAAAAGCAGATTTAAAATCCCTTATTTGAAAGGCCTTTGATAAGAATCCTGGGACCCGTTTCTTGAAACTCCCGACAACTTTCCTAGGCCGAAAACTACTTTAGGTGCACAATATTCTCCAATAGTTGTACACGCATATCTCTAAGTTTGTGCCAGTAATTACCACTAGCTGATAGATTAATGAGCTCGAAAATTACTTACTGGGTCTTGAAAGTTATCGGGGGTTTCGAGAAACGGCCCTGGTACCTAAGCTTGATTAGACCGTGATCACTGCGTTCCTAAGATGCACTTAAATCGTGATCAACTCCTGGCAAGAGAAGATGCTACAAGGTCACATCTTAAATTCCCTTTAAAGAAAAATATTATAGGAAGAATGTTACTGACTTACTGCATGATAGATGACAAACGATTAGCACCCGAATTAGCACGCTGAAAGTAAACAGTTAAATACATTTATGTTTCTTTTATATATCGATGTAATTAAATTCTGAAAAGCCCGTAGAGAGAATTTAATAAAGTATTATTATTATTACTGTTATGATGATGATGATGATGATTTAATTCAGCATGCCTAAAAATAGACATTTAAGATTGCTAACATCTTGGAGGGGGAAGAGGGTAATCAATTCATACGGGTGGGCTCCCCTAGGCTCAAACTCCTCCACTTTCTTGAAAATAAATGCACCTATTTTCACCTCAATTACAGTAGATTTGTTTTTGCTTTGCTTATTATAGAGTGCCTAAGGAGTAAGTTTCCCTTAGGCTATAGGCAACGTCTCCACCTTATTGAACTGACAATATCCGGTTTGGGAAGTGAGAGCTCGAGAAATTTGAGATTGCCCTGAGGTACTTTTACCCCTTGAGATATCTTTACAGAGACTCACCACACGCGAGGCAAGTGGAAGTAGAAAATGAAAATCTCTTAGCCTAGGCATGTCATCAAAATCGATGGCTAAACTTAACAGTGAACGTCTGCGGCAATATATGAACGTCCTGAACTTTCTCACATTATTATTTTAACCATTATAATAATCGTCATCAGTCACGTGATTATGGCAAAAAAGATATTTTAGCTCACTGTAAGAACAGGCCTCTATCAATTTAAAAGCAGATAACGTGCCCTGATGGTTATTGGAATGGGCAATTTGGAAATTGCCAGTTGACATCTGGCATTTTAAAGTTAAGGTGGCTCTGTACAGGAGCATTTCCCAGGGGACTGGTGAAGAGTCTGTAGCTATGGCAGTTTAAGGCAGAGCAAAACAAAGCTTGGCTGGTTAACAGAACTTCACAAAAAAAGTAACGACCATGATATGCTCATTGTTGTGACGTCATCGGTCACGTGACCAGAGTCCACGGAATATTTTAAATCACTTTAAGCTCAATAAATCTGAAATTTCTCACAGTAACATTGCAGAAAAAGTCATAAGTTATTCGAAAACGTCCATTATTACTTTTTCTTTTGAAGAAAGCGGGATGAAAAATAAACCTTAAACTTTTGATAATCCCCTGTTTTGTGAGGTTTTTATATAAATGTAAAAACGAATCAGCATATTTGGTTTCAAACTATGCTCTTTCTAACTACGTTAACAGTTTTTTTGAAAATAATTCGTTTTCATATAGCTTAGGAATGTGAAATTGCACGCACGCGGAGTACTGGGCGCCAATGCCACGGATTTTGTTAGGAGACTGGTGTTTAACTGGTGCACTTTCCAGACGCGGTCGCACAGCTCGCTCCAAAAGCTGAAAAATGGCGTGAAAAGGTGTTTTGATAATTAAAATTGTTTTGCTAGCAATTTGCTAGCTTTCTGTCGTGCATTTCTACTGAAGAATTGTTAATGGTTTCTCGGAAAGTGGACAACACTTCATTTTTCGCTGCATTGCTCAGAAATTTGGGTCAACAGGCTACAAAATCACAATATCAGGTACGTGTAGTGCTGCTTTGTTGTGAAATACGCTTAGTTGAGCTTTTTATTTGTGTTCAGTAAACAGCTTTTTAGAGCTTTTCCGATCGATCATTAGCTCAATGTTTCATATTTATAGTTAGTCCAGTGCTTAAATAAATGAAATTTCATTCCGGTTGTAAACAGCCGAGAGATGTAGTTTTGTACACTCGACTGCGATTCAATCGAGTTATTTTTTGGGCAAGTTAAAGGCTGGAAAAGCATCCGTTTTTTAATTTTCAGTTAGCTTTAATTACAGCGTGGCTGTTTAAATTAATATTTCAAACAGTGCACGCTTAAAGCAACAGATTCAGGCTATTCCTCAAATGCTGAATTTGGCAGATAGGCTTAAATCTTTTTGTGTAGCATCATTTAAGTGTTGTAAACATTATTTTACTCGATTGTTGATAATTTAGCCGGGATTTTTTTGACTGCTTGCAAAATGTGTTACGAGTGTTTGTTATATAAAGTAACGTTGAAAAGCTCTACAGATTCTTGCCTTTTAAACAAATCTTTGAATTACAGTTTTGGCATGTTTTGATGATAAACAACAAATTAAAATTTCGAATAAGGTAAGTCTTGTAATAAAAATAATAATAATAATAGTAATAATAATAATAATAATAATAATAATAATAATAATAATAATAATAACAACAAGAACAATAACAACAACAAGAACAACAACAACAACAACAATAAGAAGAAGAACAAGAAGACGAAGAACAAGAAGAATGCCTAACAATTATTTACTGACATGACTAATTTGTAATTTTCTTTGCATCAGTGAAACAAAAATTTTCTGATTCAGTTTGTTGATTTCATTGCATCTGATTTACCCTTTTGATAAGAAATTTGGGAGATTTATTTGAAGGATTACATTGAGAAAAAACTCAAGAAAATGATTGAAATGCTTTGTTTGGATCAAAAGCTAACGGTGACAACGACTTTCATTGGTAGTGATGTTCGATATTATATTCGTGACAATGTAGACCCACGTATGGCCTTAACTTTAGACAAAATGTAAGCCTTCCATCGTTCAGGGACGTATGAGTAAACAAGAAACAACCACCCTGTTGTATAGCTAACTGTGAAATATATTCACTTTTGTTTGTAACGAGGTACTCCAAACTATTCATGCGTACCTCACATCATCTTAACAGGATCTTCCCTTAAAGTTTCAGATCCTTCGCTTGCTTGTAGTTCAGTCCAACCACCTGTTGGAGAAAATCCAGCCGGTCTGGATGAAAGAGTAGCAAAATTAGCGAATCGAAAGTTTGGATATAACACAAAGTAAACGGATATCGAAACACTCACATCAGTGTTGATTGCGATTTCAATTGGTCGAGGATTCTGATTATGAGTCTGCTTTCGAAATATTTTACGCTTCCTTCAATATCATCAATCTGTTCTTATAGTTACATTAACGAAAAGGATATTTGTTTCAAATGTGTTTTTTTTTCATTAAACCTGATAAATCAACCAAAATCAGTCTCAAACGAGTAAGATTTGTCACGATTTTAGACAGTTTAGTTACCTCTTTCCCGTCAAGAGTAGTATTTTCCCGGATGTCGTGAAATTCACGACATCCGGTAGCGCATGTCTAATTCGTTAAGGTGCTATTGCGCCTGCTCTATTCTCGTCCGTGGAGCTCTGGGCATGACAATTCTGACAACAGCCGAGAAATTTGAATTCCTATCGATCGAGTCATGGTGTCAGATCGACTAAAAGCTGTTCGGGACCCTCTAAATCTCCTGCAATTAGCGGAAAACCAAACTTAAGAAGCTGCCTTTCGTGCCGTAGTTGTTCAGAAGAACGATTGTCCCTGCATTTCGCTCACGGGTTTTGGATTTGTATCTTGCCTGAATAAAGGTATTGCATTTGCGTTATACTGAATTGTACAGTCATTTTATCACATTCGTCTGGTTTCTGATGTGTGAGAATGTCAACTGTGCACTTATCGTTTCGCCACTAAATGCTACATTGTATTACGTTTTACCCCATCGAAAATTTCCAGAAGCATTTGGCGCCCAAGTTTTTAAACATCGACATCAAGAGGTCATTACAAAAGTTGATGAGACAGTTACATGTAAGTTTATTTATGGACAAGCTGTAGCAGTTTGTAGAAAATGCTGTAGCGAGAAAAGAATCGCTGGCATTTAGCGACGATCTCTAACACTTTGAATTCTTACGTGCTTAAGCAAACAGGAAAATTTGGTCGCTCAATCTGCCCTAAGCCACATTCTTTGCGTGGAAATTGATCAAGTCAATACATTTTAAAATTAATGCCCTGATTAATTCAACCGGAAATACAACGTTATGCGTGGAAGCCGAAAAATTTTAACGTTATTACGCATACAGTTTGAATGGGCCAATCAAAAACAATAAATTTTTGGCCGTTACCAGAGCTACAAGAGACGTAATTTAAAAAAACCGCGTAGCTCTGGGGACGAGAATGGTGCAGCGTTTGCCTCGTTTTGAATTAACGGGAATTAATTACGAGGTGCCGAGTGAAAAAAGACGTGGTGTCCGAGGTGTCCGAAGTGAAAAGAGACGTGGTCATTTGCACAGTCGATGAAGTCCTGAATACATCTTACAACTACGACGATTAATCAGGAAATGGTAAAAAACATATTTGAGCTCACCCCTGGCTTCCTTCGTGTGCATACATTTTTTAAAATAAAAAAGAACAAATAGATGCGCTCAGTGCAAAGTGCAGGTGAAAACTGAGCAGGAAAAATATGGAAGGTTGTCGCAACCATCTCTGGCACTGATTCTTAGTAATACAATTTTAAATCGTTGCACAGTTTGACTACTATTTTAATGCAATACATAAACTAAAAAGAAAGCAATATAACGTAACTACTCAGTAAATACCCAGATACAGCCTAGGGAAAATCACATATATGCACAAAGAATGGCTGCTCACCAACTGCACAAAATGTTAATTGAACAATAGAAGAAACAATTAAATGTTAGGTTCCTTTTATAATTCAAAACTAGGAGGATACAAAGAATTGCAATGAAAAAAAGTGAACTTCGAGCATTCTTTTAGTTTCCTACTAAATCAGCCAATCAGCCAAAACGCTGATTGTAACATTCACGTAGTAAGCACAAGCAAAAGCCAGAAAACGGAATTTTCCTTCTTATGTTGTCCTCACTATAGCTAGTGACACTTATTAATTAAGTTCGATTAAAAAAAGAAAACAGAAGCAGCTTGCACTCGCTCGCCTACTATTCCTAGCGAGAAACACTTAACAGGTCTGCTCGTTTCCTTCTGTTTGTAGGGAAGCTTTTGCTTAATATGCTTGTACCTTGATTTTGTTGTTGTGGTCGATACAAGCTTATGCGTGTGTTTGTGCTTGAAAGCGAGCCTTGAGTTGGACGAGACCAGAAGAGCTAGGACGTCGGGTAGAAAGAAAGATTGGACATAGAAACCAAGCGAGCGAACAATCATGTCAGGACCTAGGTGGTGAGGTGAACTAATTACTGGTGACTGGCACAAACCAGGGCACAAACAATTGTAGACAAGGGTTGGCTTACAGTTTATCAACAACCCATATCAAATATACTTAGTCACCAAAGAAGGAATAAACAAAAATGAACTTGTACGTTGACTTGTATGTTAATTAAACTGAGACAGGGCAAAGAGAATGGCTCGTCGATAGATCTTTAGAGGGCGCTGTGACCCACACCATTTAAATTAATGCCATCGCAGTTATTTTATATTCGTAGTCGGATTAGTAAATCAGTAACTGCTTAAGTTCTGTCTGTTGTAAGGAAGGAGAGTGCCAATATGCCATTAGTACATATAACTAACACGGTGTAGAAACTTATGAAATACAGCAGCGATCGTGCACGTGGCGCCTGGTCACTGGCACCATGCACATGGTACGAGGGTCTTACCTCAAATACTTCGAAAATCGAATGCCAATTACATCTCACTTGACCTAAAATCAGTGAATAATTGATAAATAAAGTCCACTATAGCGTGGAAATCGTTAATCCTGGAAGAAAGGGCGTCCTTTTCATAGCCAATGTATAAGGCTAAATATTAAGCTACCAAAGCAGTGATAAATAGTAAGCTACCGAACAATCGAGTACTTATCTTGCTGAAGTTGTGAAAATCCCGGTGTTCGGAGCCGTAAAAAGTAGGCCAAATAAAAGCAATCTACTCGCTGTAGCCATAAAAACAGCGCCATACAAATTTCTCTTGACTTGCTGATAACAGCGAGTGAAAAAGGACTCTTGCCTCGCTTGCATGTCTTAAGAACCTAGGAAGTCCCGGATGGCTGTAACGCCCGCTTACCGTAAGCTGGGAGGATATTAACTAAATGTGTCACACTCAGCATAAAACCATTTATTTATTAATTATTTATTTACCATTACAGCAACCCTCGTATTGACCATTATCAGCCGCAACAAGAAGCAACAACAGAAACAAAAACAAAACTTAATTAACTAGTTGGTGGGTGATTTAAGACACGTTGATTCGGAATTGAGCAGGATCAGCAGAGAGAGTAAAGACATCCGGAGGCTGGGAATTCCACTGAACTATAGTTCTAGGATATTTCCCTTCTGGAAATAACCTTTATTATCATTCATGTCATTCTATCCGGCGTTTTAATTAGCCGAGAGACCTTTACGTCACCGCAAATAACTGCCTACGAATAAGTGTCTGCTCGTACGCATTACGGTGCGAAGTTGTTTTGCTGCGAATAATTCTGCTCGTGCGCCGTTGAGTCACCAGTTCAGTCTACGTTTGAAACTCCACCATGGCGGCAAGATTTCCAGAGTTGACAGAGAGTGAACTTAATTGTCTGATTAAACAAAAAAAAAAAACAAAAACAAAAAAAACAGCGATAACACCAAGAAAGCAACTAAAGTTGCTGTAAACGTATTTCGACAATATTTAGAAAAGAGAAAAGTCGACGAAAAGGAGCTTTTGACGTCGAACATTAAACCGTGTTCTACTCTGATCCGTGGTTAAATTTGCAGCTGTTTTAAAAAAGTTTTACGCCGGAGCCAGGAAAAAGAATGGCGAACTGTACAAGAAAGCTTCACTTGTGGGAATACATTTCGGTCTCCAACGGTTTTTCAGCTGTCAAAAAATGGATATCATCAAAGATCCGACTTCGCCGAAGCCAACATTGTTTTTCAAGCAAAATTTCACGGCTAAACGCGAAGGAAAAGCTCAAACTCAAACTCAGGCAAGTAAGCCATTAAAGTGCGGAACTTCTGAGATTTTTGACTTAAATTGGAAGAAAAGAGTGTGAATCTTCCTACTGAACGTTGTACTTTTTGGAAAATCAGTTGATGTATTTGTTTTGAAGCAATTAATTATTGGCGAAAGTGGAATTTACTAATTTTGTATTTTTTTTTGTGTGCAGAATATTAAAGTTTTGAACGAAATGAAAGCACTGTGCGCGCGCTTAATCATTATCATCTTTATACTCCACTTGGATAGGAATAAATAATTGTGAAACAACCGTGCTGGTTAAATCTTGTTGAATGATAAAACAATTATTGAAGTCGATTGTGCAAAATATCGTGATTTGTCAGTGTCTCGCAGATCAATTATTTGGGGGCTGTGCAATAATTACCTGGAGGGGGGGTTGGGAAATGGATAAAATATGGCTCAAAATCAAGTCGCACCCCCCCCTCTCACTAAGCGAAAATTAACTTTAACCTCCCCTCAACTACTGATAATATTAAGGTCAACCCCTCCTCCCCTGCCTCCTCCCCGCATTGGTTCCCTTATACCTAATTTACGTGTTGGATGTCTTCCTCAGGCACAAAAAGTACTTAAAATGACTCTCTCCATCAGAATCACTTGACTCTGATTCTGAAATTGTGTCGTCTTCACACGAGTTGTTTAATTCTTCATCTTCCAGAACATCTCTGGAAGCATTTCCACGCGCGTGGCTGACAACTCGTTTAGTAAAATCAGCCATACTACCGTTTATCTTGAGACCACGTTGTTTCAAGTACATTTTCAGCTCGTTGTTCGTAAGTGTTTCCACATCTTTTTCATTTTTCCAAGAAATATTACACGGAAGAGCGTTCCTTTCTCTTGCTTTTTTTTTCGCCTTTGCATCCAAGAACTCAAGGTGCTCTACATAACTTTTACATGCAGTCTCGTTCACGTTGAACTGGGACCAGAACTCTTGCAAAGACCTTTCTTCACAGGAGGACAATTTTTCCTCGTTGAACAATTTCTTTATCTGGACACTCGGGAGAGGTTTATAAGCTTACTTTGCAAAGCATGTAATCAAACTGTTTATATTTACATAGCTCAATTTATTGCTATTAAAGTCAACAGTTGGGCTTTCATTCTCTTTAATTATAGTACAATGTAGACTATCCTACATTGGCATCTTTCTTTTTCATTGAATAACATCATAGTGTCAGGGCCGTAGCCAGACTTTTCTGATAACCGAGGCAATCGTGAAAGCGCCAAAGGCGCGAGCTTTTAGGGGGGTCTGGGGCATGCTCCCCCAGAAAATTTCGAAATCTAGACGCTCGGAAATGCCATTTTTAGTGTTTTCCTGGTGGTATTTTCCCCCAAACATAATCAAAATCCAAACTAAGTTTAACAGCGTTCCTGGTGCCAATAAAGTAGAGCTGTTTTAATATATAACAGAGGCATTCCTTTCCGACTGCATAACAGATAGGAAAATATTGAATAATCAGCCAGTTCAGAGATCAAAGCACCTGGAGTTGACATTTCCCAGTTTAATTCCAGTGTAAGCAAGGGCGTGGTTCTTTTACCACTTTTCCAGTTTGTGAAAAAGAGTGAAAAAAGTAATGCCCCCCCCCTTGTGCGTATTAAATTTTACACTCAGCCCCCCCCCTCTTTCTAGTTGTGCTTTTCCCCTATGCCTCCCTCTGGTTTCCCAACCCCCCCCCCTCCAGGTAATTATTGCACAGTCCCTAATTTATCTGCTTGCCACTGACAAATCACGATATTTTGCTCAACCTCGTCCAATAATTGTTTATTATTTGATGGGATAATTGCACCTCAATTAATTAGTACAAATTTATTAAAAATAATTATGTAATGGAAAAGTTTTTTGCCTTTTCTCACCTCTTGCAAGTTTTAAAAGTTGAGAACTCCAAAGAGTAAAGTGATTTCAACTTTTGTTATCTCTTTTACAGTGCATGTGCCTACGCACATCGTAAAATAGTAATAATAATTAAAAAAAAAGAAAGAAAATTGTCAAACTGGTCTGCATTTGTAAACTACAGTGTGGCACTAAATTTTAGCGGGAGTTTAATTTTGCGGATTGGCGATTTTTTGTGTTTTGCGGGAACTAAGTTTTGCGATTGGAAGAGACTGGTTTTTCTTGCTGGGAATTAATTTTTGCGATTTTCTGAAAGTCGCGTTCAAATGGAACTGATAACATTTTCGTTTTTTATTTGAGTACATGCAATCGAAATATAGATAAAACCACATGGGAATGTAAGACAGTTTAATCGATGTCACTCTATTACACTACAATGGATCGACAATAACTAGGGTACCATGTATTATCCACCGAGTTATCTATGGCATTTTCTTGTTAAAACCAGTATTTTTGTATATAATTTCTGCAGTGGAGTAAATTTGTGCGGAAAATTAAAAATTGAAATTATAATAGGAGGCAAATGTTGTCAAGGTAAGGAAAAAATCTCCCAGCAAATTCATGTATACTAAGTTGTTTCATGGGCCATACTAGTTCGACTTGTTTCAGGAGTTGAAGAAAAATTTATGTTCACATGAGGAGGAATAGCCTCAGAGAAGACGAAGATCAATAATTTCTGATATAAGTGTGGTTATTTAGTTTTTCATGATTCTGAAAGTATACACGGTCGTAACATACTGATAGAAATCGCTCTGCAGTTATAAACCAATCTGCAGAACACGTCAAGTGGACGCGCGCCGAGTTTCCTGTTTGTCTCGTTATTACATGCACACTGCTAAAATTCCTCAACACGCGCGAAATCTTGTCTAGTTCTGCCATGTTCTGCAGACTGGCTCATGCACCCGGGGGGTATTCCCTTAAATGGCCTCAACGGGGGCTTGCGGCCCGATAGGGTATGCTTTTTAGAGGGGTTTGTCTTGAACGGGGTATCGATTTCATCAACTTTTGTCTTAGACAGGGTATCGTTACAGGATCTTATGTATTCGTTAATTTACAGAACTAGAACCCTCAGCACAAGCCGAAGTTTTACCAGTTTGCCAATGCACAGCATATTGAAATAAGAAACAGTCTCTGACTAGTCCATTCTAGCCGTAAAGAGAGTATGATGTTGGGTGCAAAAGATCTGAATTCTGTCTTAAACAGGGTTGCACAATCAGAGATTTTAAACACCCGGGCCGCACCTCCCTACCCGAGTATCTGCTGAGTGCCCCCCCCCTCCCCCAGGCTCATGCAATTGTAATTCAGGCGACGCAAACCTTTAAGTTAAAAACGTGTTTCTCGTCGGCTTACTGTTTTTCAGGAACGTCTTTATGCAACCTGACCTCAAGCTACAGGTTATCGTCCGTTTTGATGCTTAATATCCTATGCGGCGGCATCCGGAACCCTCGCATTTAACGTGTGCATTTGTCACGTCACGTCAAAGTGGTTTTCTGAGTACGAAGAAAACTCAAAGAAGAAAAATACAAAAGCGCTGTGAAATTATTATTGCTAGAAATAGTCCTTAAATTACGCGAAAGTTAAAATAAAGGCTGAGCTTCATTAATATTCAATTAATTAAGTGGTGGATATTTGATTGCTTCGGTATATAGCAATCCATTGGATAACCGGCGCCGCAATTTTCCCTTTCGTAAACGGTCGTTGCCATTTTTAAGACACTTAGAAAATTTTTGAACTATTATTGAAAGTTTTTCTACTAAAAAGGAAGACATTCACAACCCAGATTCGAACCCCGGTCCTTTCGTATGCTAATCTCTCTCCCTTATCACTACACTACCACGCCAATCTGCCACAATTCCGAAAAATTAAAGTATATATTATAACTAACTGTCTTTCATAACTGATACATCTATAATAGATGACGTCCCTAGCCCTTTCCAGAACGTTTAACGTAAATTCAACTTGGGCTTAAACTTTGTTCTTTCTAAGACTATTCAAAAATGTATTTGTTACCTTATTGTGACTTAATCCAGAGCATATATTACATCTACCATGACAAAAGGCTTGGTTACCAATGATGGCATCGACCGTCAAAAATGGCAACGACCGTTTACGAAAGGGAAATAGGCACCGGCGCCATAAAGTTCCTTTTCTTCTGAGAAATGAGGAAAAACTCGCAGCATGTGAATAGCAGATACTATCCCGAGTCTGAGTAGGCAATCCAAGCTCGAGAAATACATTATCCACTGTTTTGTTATATACTAAAGGAAAAATATCCTTAATCTGAGGCATAAGGCAAGACCTATCTATTAATTAAGCCAGAATAATCAGGAAAAAAAAAGAACCTAGAAGTAAGTTATGTGGAGTTTGCAACATCGTAGATTCAGTTCTGGCTAGCTTGTTGTGCGATTAGTTCTTCCTTCTGTCATGGTACGGGGAAACTATTCTGAGGTCGTGATCGCAGATCACTGCATCTTTCGGTATTTATTACTTTTAACACTGTTACGTGACAAACATTCTCGATTCTCGAAACCTTAGTTCGGGACTTTTTCTTATAAATCGTTTTCTCTATTATTAACCGGCCGTCGCTATGGCGACCGCCGGTTTATAAAATGAACACGGGGTTGCGTGAAAGTCAGTTGGCTTAACATACGAAGAAAGTGCTGTAAAGCTTGTGGTACGGGTGCTCAAGAGCGGTACTGTCTTATATAAGACGCATGCGCATATTAGTCTTCTGAATGTTACCTTCCTATGTTTTTGTCTTTTAATTTACAGTATTTAAGATATGAACGGCGAGGGGTTGTTAAGTTTGGGGTTTTGGAGCTAATAGGATTGAATGCGAAATTGGCTGTCTCGTCTGATCTAGTTAGTGGTTATGGTGAAAATTTTTTTAGCGCAGGAGTTTTTGTTATTGGGATTGACATTTTGAGGGGTGTAAAAATGTGGAGTCAGAAGGATTTGTGAATGTCGGGAGCATATCACGCTTCTGTGAATGTGATTTGCTTTGAAAGTTGCGTTTTGTAAAGGAGCGGTGTAATATTGTGCTGCGTGAGAGGCGGTTTCCCTTGGCGTTTTATGGAGGGGGGGGGGGGTGGTTTGCGAAGTGGATTGTAAGGTTTCTGATTGGCTAACTTGTATTTCGCAGCGGACAAAAAGGACAGTTGCGTTTTGCCAGCGTGGGCTAGGAAGAGAAGGAATTGGTACTAGTATGATGATGCAATATTAGTTGATTGCACCATCAGTACATGATAGTTCGAGATGAGTGTTTATTTGAGGCGAGAAGTTGATACGAAGGAATCGTCATTAATAAGGAGATCAATTAATGAGGCAGGTGTTACGAGTCTTTTTACATTGAAAGAACTAAAATATCTGAATATTATCGGCGGATTTGTGTAGTTTGCGTGTGGTGTTCGCTAAAGGCTACCAGCAGTCTCTCTTTCCGTTCAGAGATAGTGAAGGAAAAGAAAAACAAGCGAGTGAGCGCGAAATCGATTGCGGCTTGACAGGCGCTTTAGCTTTCAAAGACGTGGGCGACTTTCGTCCCCGCTCCCTTGTTTACTTTTGCAAGGGGATTCCCGGGTTAGCAAACCGGATTTAAACATCACGTCATGAGATATGCCTTGACGTGTCCCATACTCTGACGATCTGCTCGAGCTCGTGTTTATCAAGCGTTATATTTTGATTCTACTGCTATGTTCACTGTTTGTATTTAAGGTCTAGGCACAACAGTAAATACTTCGTCGTCCCGGTGTGAGCATTCTCAGTTGTGTACGAAGTTATATCGACATTCAACGTTTGAGTGAATTTGCGTTTTTCAGCACAAATAAAAGCGATAAGAAAGATAAGCTGAGTCATCAGAGTTTAAACATTACGTCATCCAGTAACGTTATAGTCAAAATATTGTGTCACACAATCATACTTTTCGTCACGCCGGTTCGTATAAATAGAGGATCACGCTAACATTTGTGAAACCTAGGGGTGGGAAGGGTCAGAATGGGCGGTTGAAATGCCCAAAGGCCTTTCTTGTTTTGTGTAAAGACTGGAACGGGTAGCTGGCTTAAGCGGATGAAAACCGCGCTTCTAGGCCGAGAAGACTGTAACGTGATATTTGTCGACTGGTCCGGTGGCTCCAAAACTAAGTATGGCCAGGCTGCTAGGAACACTCGGCTTGTTGGGGTTTAGATAGCAGACCTGATAAGGTTCCTGATATCCAGAACGTCTGGTTATTCTAGCTGGGCTAAACGATTTTACATCGTGGGTTTTAGTCTTGGCGCTCAAGTTGCAGGATACGCTGGAAGGCATCTTCGGGCCAAAAGGATGGTGCTGGGTCGAATCACTGGTAACATTTCATGATTTTTTGCTGAAAAGATATTGTATTCATGATAAGTATAACGTACTTAACAGGGAATTTTGTCGTACAAATATCTACTGTTTTCTTGTCTCGTTGAGCCAAATTGTGGCAACTCATTTCTACTTCTGTGGGGCCTTATTGTCAAAATCAAGGCGCGTTGCATGTGGCGTCCTATAATAGTAATAATGACTGTATTAACGTGTCAAGCAAAAATCTAGCAGAGGGGGCTCCCCACTGCTAATAGAGGACACCTAACTTTCTATACTTAACCTTCATGATGCCGTCTATTCCACCTTCACAGTTTCCCTAATTTCCTTGATTTTATTCAGGTTTAGATCCCACCGGACAACATTTTGGTGGCAGAAACCCTGCACTCCATCTGGATCCAACAGATGCTCAATACGTTGACGTCATTCATACTGACGCGGGGATGGCTGGCACTGCTCGTTTCGACGGAACATTGATTTTTTCCCAAATGGCGGTAGTAGCTAGCCAGGCTGTATTAAGGCATCTGGTGGGTTTCAGGCATAGATAGTTGTGTTCCATTTAATTAATTAACAGTTAGTCCAATCGAAGGAACCATTTAAAGACTCTTAACAAATGAATTCCTTTTAGCAGCACGTCCGATCAGTTATAGAGCAAAGCTGACGTCAAAATGTTGGCCAAAGGCCATTTGGCCACTGAAAAATAAAGAAATATGGAAAATGCAACCTGTTAAGTGGAATCTATCTTGTTTTGTACACCTGATATTAGCAGATATTAGCCAAAAGGCCAAAATGCAATACCAAAAGAGATATATGCACCATGTACAATGAGAGAGAAATTTCAGAGCTTAATTCATTCTAATTAAATAAGCCCATTGAGCGTTGTCTTATCATATCAATTTCGGACAACATGGCTGCCAACATGGCTGCAACCATGCGCAAAGCACGCAAACACGGATTAAATATGGCGGCAGAACATAAAGGGAATGAGGGAGAAATTTTAAACTTTCCTAATTTTTGTTGTTGTCGCTCAATTTGCGACTTTCCCCAGTTTTAAAATCGATAAAGCAATGTTCGAACTACATTTTTATCGAACAAAAAGGAAGGAAATATTATTCTAGCCACTGCCTTTTTTGATCGAAATATCACTAGAAAACGGGCACAATGTCCTCTTAAAACAGCACTCACCTTCATGCTTTTCCTAGTGTACGGAGAGAAAATCCTTTCTGTGACACGTTTCCCTAGCTTCCCATCCAAAAGATACGATGTTAAGCTCGCAAAACAAATGTTTTTCTCGTGTAAAAACGCCAGCTAAGGCACTGCCTTTTTGAGACGAAGGTTAGGCTTTTTTGTAAGTGCGACATTGAGGAAATGAAGCCATAAGTGAGGTAAAAATGCTCCTCAAACGGTTTGTTTTCCTTCTACTGGGAAGCTCCTTGGCAGCCATTTTGTTTCTTCTCCATACATAACCTACTTACCTGCTAACATAAAGAAACCGCTGAATATGGGCACCGGCTGAATTTCGAAAAAAAGCGGGAAGGAATTCATATGTGGGGAGGGGGGGGGGGATGAACAGGGGGTTTCAAACCCCCCACTTCCCGTACCCTTTAATCCTGGTTCCCGCCTTGTATTTTTTGGCTCCTGCCTCTTTGCATTTTTTCGATTGCAAAATATTGCGCAATGTTGCATGATTTTTCCCTTTTTCTCCCGCTTCCCGCCACCTTGGGAATCCCGCTTCCCGCCCCCTCTTCTCCCGCGTCCCGTACACCTCCCACCCCCTTTTCTCCCGGTCTCCAGCCCCCCTGTCCCTCCCCCCCCCACTCATATGCCATGTCTGATCTGATATAACACCAATTTAATCAAATCAGCAAGCGAACTGTAGCCTTTCCATTGAATAAGATATTCTTTCTGAAAAGGATTACAGTTCCAAATAGAGCTTAGGCTCAGAGCAGAGACAAATATTATATTTTGTCATTCAGACGACATCGAACAGTTATCAACAAACCAATTAAGAATTAAATCGCAATATTTACCTTTCCTTTTATCCTCTGATGACTAAATACCCTTTTGGCTATTTCTGCTGGCCGATTCTTCAAAAGATCTGTATCGCTCACATCATGTAGGGCTTGTAAAAGCTACTTACTCTTTCATTCGCTCTTGCCGCCGTTTTGATTATGCGCCCGCGGTGCAAGTCGCTTGCCGTCACGAAGTTCTGTTTTAAAAATACTTTTCAAGAACAAAATGGTAGATTGTTGCATACGGCCACGAACTTCTAAATTAGAACAGAACTCAGATGACAATCGCGACTAAGAAGGCTATAACCAATCCACTAAACAATTCAGTATAATATAGGAGACAGGTGCCTCTGAACAGTATCATTTCAGGAGGTGACTAAACTTAAAATGAGGACCGGCTACCATTTTATATCATGAGACTTACGGTGTCGATCGACGATGATCAGCTGCACAACACGCTTTAATATTTACCTATTACAGTGCAATATATATGAAGAACAGAAGATCGTTTACTTAGTTTGTATGGTCATCTTGAGTCGCTCTGTTATTGAAGGGGTACTTTCAATTCATTTCAATGGTTGCGCGTATTGGTCAACCTCGCGTGGTCGTTGGCCATGTGAATGGAATGGTCAGGATGAAATGGGTTTTACATTTGATAATTACTGATGATTTGTTCGCGGCAATCAGTGTCCATAAAAAACAAGTTATTTACGGGATAGCCTTAAGACGGTTTTCTGCTATATTAATAGTTATTATTTTTTCACTCCATAGACTTAATGCACTCCCTATCTGCTTGTGACCACTTGAGAGCGCCAGAGTACTACATAGCTTCGGTTCAGAATAAATGCTCGTGGAAGGCGTATCCATGTTCAAACTACATGGACTTTATGACAGGACTTTGGTCGAATTGCAATGGCAAATGTCCCTCCATGGGATATGAAGCTGATCTCACCAAAAAGACTGGGACATACCTTTTGGAAACAAACCGAAGGGCTCCAATTTGCAGTATGTTCATGTTTTAAAAAAATTAAATTGGTTTTGTTTCATTTGTTTTCTTTCTGTGCGTGTTTTGTGTTTGTGCCTTCGTCTTCTTGTTTATTATGAAACTGCTTTGGAAATTTCTCACTCTTTAAATTATTCTTCTTGTTAAAATACATATTTCATTGCCATTTTAGGCCAGCCTCCTTTGTGACCTGAGATTTAAGCCAGGGCAAATAGATGTTCTTATCGGTAAACTTGTAAACTCATGACGCACTTACCTCGCATTCACTTCAGTCATTCGCCTTTCGTTCGTCACTCTCTCTCTCTCTCTCTCTCTCTCTCTAGACGTAAAGTGTGACACATTTGCAACCTTTTGTCTCTCGATCAAATCTAGAATAAATAAAGCTTAGATTTCGGAATTGAAGCCATGGATCAATCATTCGAAGTCTTCTAAACCTTCTCTGCAAGTACTGATTCAGTCGATAAATTCCCAATAAATTTATAGCATTTTAAAGACGAAAATGGTACAAAAGTGCCACACGTTGGGGTAACGGCCAGTTTAAAAGGGTAAAATCCCATTTCTGCTGCGATAGAGGGATAGATGCGCAACTAATAAACGCTGGTAGGTTCACTCGCTTACCCTTTCAACTTTAAATACCATTTTGCCGAACTTCTCAAAAGATCGGGTCAAGTCATATGAAGTTTCTTCAACGTTAAAGTTCGCCGTTTCATTTTAAGGCCTTGAGATGCAATTTTTAACTTGCGAAGTTTCCTGTGTCCCCGCAATTAAAGCTATGGATTTCAAAATTAAACATGTTATAGGCCTGTCATATAACATTGTTCAAGCGGAGTGTCACCTTTCTAGGTTGAAACGTTTTGCTTTTTTGGACGTATTTTTAGATCCCAAATTGGCCGTCAAGCGGGTTGCGAAAGTGCCACAATTCGTAATTCTTCGCTAGAATTCCAGCGCCGAGAGATAAATACTCAGACAATTCAGAATTTTTTAATAATTTCTGGTCTACGTGATAACCAATATCATATCTTTTTGGTATATTAATTGGGAGGTAGTGACGTTTAAGCTCTTGGTGCTAGGGACAGTTTTGTCAGGTTTGTTTTTGCAAGCTATTAGGTCGGATGCATTAGATACAGCGGCGTTGCTGCGATTTTGAAAAGCTGGCCTTAGTTATATCTCAGGCAACACTGCAAAAAAAATACAGCGATATTGAGTATCTTAACACCCCCTTGCAGCATTGGGAAACACTGAAGTCGCACAAAACGTTACAGTGTTTACGGTGCCAAAATCTCAGGTCTAAATCTACATTAGGAACGATCAATCGCCTCTATTCACATGTACAGTACCCAATGAACATAACCGCTAATGGAGCTTTGTCTGGGTTGGAAGTCAATTGCGAAAGACACGGCGGGCTAGCCAGGATAAAGCGCGCCTACAGCATTAAAAGCTTTGCAATGGCGGATCCAGGATTTTTGAAAGGGGGGGGGGGGGGAAGTGGGTGGCTGACCTGACAGAGCCATATCGGAAAAACCTGAGAAAAATCGCCTCAGTGATAGTTTTGTTCCCTTTCTTAATTTCAAGTTTAAACAAACCCCAGAGAGGGGGGGTGGCTAGCCACCCAAATCACGCCCTCTGGATCCGCCCCTACTTTGTGTTATAAAATTATCGTAATTGTTCTAAAATTGCAAAGATCATTGAGTTAATTCAACCATGCTTCAATTTGGTTATGTTTCAAACTTCTCGTCTGTCGTTGATTCTTCAAGGTTGAGGTACACGATCAACCCTGTCTGTATGACACGGACAAGAAAGTTGCCATTACATCTTCACTGTGCCATATTGCGCTTGAAATTTTTAGTTTTCTAATTGCACCTCGACGGTAAAGTTCAATTTAATATAACGTCACTTCAAAAAGCGAGCCTATACGCACGGCACACATCTCTCATTTGCAAAGTCGCACACAATCCACAGGCGGCCCACAATGTCTGAGCTTAACTCGGTTTCTGTAGCATAAAGCAAATGAGAGTATTGCTACTCCCCCCTGGGATGCTAGTCCATCGCAGGGTTACCCCAGCAGTATATATTGCCGGTACCCATTTATACATCTGGGTGAAGAGAGACAATTTGACGTAAGTTCTTGTCTTAGAAAGCAACACGATGGCAGGGACCACGCCTCAAACCACCGCCCGACAGATGTGAAGTCCAACACGCTAAACACTACACCACCGCGTCTCCACACGCATAACTCATAGCGTACCTATAAATCAGCGCTTCGAACGCAGATTTTTAAAAACCCGCATTACAACAAAACTCGGCCCAAAGACTGGAACACAGCATATTCAAATTGTACAATTGTTTTGAAATTCCCGTTGAGACTTATAAATTTTAATATAAATCAAAAACCGTAATGAATTCTGTCAGTAAAATGACGCCACATGCAAATACCTATTTCTACTTTCACTCGTGCGTGGTCGTAAAGTTAGGGATTATGATTGCACAGCAATGACAGATAATGCTAACCGATCTGGCGTTGTAACATGTATGACTGTGAACGAGTTTGAGAGGGCCACGCTCGAGAGCGACCGTTACGATGTGCGCGTCCTGCATCACAAGACCGTGAACACCGGCATAGTCCCCCACAGATAGTGCTGACAAGCCACCTGTATAACTACATCAAGGTTTTTATGCAGGAAATGCGCTCCCAACTCCCAAATGTAAATTTTCTAGACAAGCAGATAGTGTTCCTTGTCGTGATGTGGAAAGCCAATGGAATCCAGCCAAATGACCAAAGCCTTGAGGTCAATTTCCAAGAAAGCACGAGTGCACAGCCCAGTGAATCACACTGGCCTCATCGCAAATATGCAGTCTCACGTTGTAACGACAAGCACAAAGAGATCAGCGGCGGCAACCTGGCCGACCTGATGGCACACCGCGAGAACACCCCGCAGAAGTACCACCGAGTTCTTGAGAAGAGCAAAAGTTCAGTGAAAGCATCACAAAAACTGCAGGGAATCATGAGAAACACAGAAGGAAGCAGTGAAGGTGAACCGACAAGAACAAACTGACCTCCAAGAAGTCACTGAGAATGACACGGCACTTCAAGATGAAGCCGTTATGCCAGATCGGGTACCGTGGAAAGAAGAGTCCATAAACACTATCCATAACATGTTCGCCGAAGAGATTGCTACACAAAACATTACGATCTCTTGCTTAGACGAAAAATACAGAGCGACCCAATATTGTGTAAGGAAGAGCCCAAACGGGTGTATGACAGAGTTCGGGAGGAGTGGCGATTCAAAGCGAAACCTGACGGCTGAGACAAAGAAACAGCAAATCTACCAGGGGAAAAGGAAACGATTGACAACCGCGTCAGCAGAAGTACTAGATGGCAACCAACAAAGTACTGAGTCATCAGACATTTTGTCCCCTACTGAGACTACAGGGAAATCTCAAAGTGTGTTCACCCCCGAGCAGGTTCAAATTCTGTTGCGTCTTTTTCAAGATATGGTAAACGGCGCTCTTTCAAAACCGCTACTCTAGAAAAAGACAGCTTTAGCAATTCCCTGTTACAGCAATTGACATTGGCACAGATTGTAAATAGGTTGAATTATGAAAGAAAATAAATGAAAGAAAACAAAAATGAGACAAGCAGAACACCGCAGCATTGAAAAGTAGGGTTAAAAAACCATCCAAGTAAGTTATATATGCTTTTGTTGTCCTTGTCCAGGTGTTAATCTACCTATAGCTACCTTGTGTTTCAGTTCAGAATTCTTTCACAAAACAGGATTCTTGCTTCAGTGGTCGTTAATTGACTTCGTTCAAAACATGAGTTAAGAGTGTACTACTTACTGTAGTAATTTTTTTTAATGCCACGGGCTCTATGAAGACGGAAGATGTTAACTAAGAATTCACATGAATATAATTACTGGTTTTTTGCTTCGTGTTTTGAAAGCGTTTTGCGAGTCAGATATTTATTCTAATTCTAATAAGACCATAAACTGCACAGTAGAAATTTATATAGTTGAAGTAATTTGTAAGCAACTGATGTGTCAATCTTACAAATTCTAGTTTTCTTGGATGGGTTTGAAAATGCTTGCTGTTTTGTTTTTCGACTTCCCAGTGACTTCAGTTACATTTCATCAAAGTGCCAGTTTAAAGACCTGAACCTGTTTATCTCATAGAAGTTTATCGTTCCCTTTGCTGTCGTGTAGCTCGGATCATAGATCAAAGAATACTCTTCAAAACTAAGTTAAGAGTGATTAATGATTTTCTAATACGACTGGCTCTACAAATTAAAGAAGAAAACTTTTTTTGGCTGTGTATTTCAAAGCGTTACTGGCTAGTCATTTATTTTAAGTTAAGAACCTTGAAGTAAATTGATGTATCGGTCTTACAAATCAGTTCTAGTTTAGTTAATGATGGTTACTAAAAGTCGTTAATGCTTTGTTGTTATAGCTATCGCGTGACTTCAATTACATTATTTTAATGAAAGTGTTGTAAGCTGGCCTGCTTATCTCATCGTTCTTGTTTCTATAGTGTAGCTGATAACAGACCATAGATAGATCGTAGAATACACTTCCAGTCTAGTTTAACAGTGATTATCAAGTGCTTCTGAGCAATGCACAGTAGAGACCTATACAGTTAAGGTAATTTGTAAGCAATTTATGTGTCAGCCTTACAAATTCTAGTTTTCAACGATTTTTTAAAATGGTTACTGTTTTGCTATTGCGATTTCTCCGTGACTTTAATTATCCCATTGCAGTTTATAGTTCCTGTGGCCATAACTTGACTGATTATTTAAGGTAATTTTCAATTTCCTTTGCAATAAAATGATCTTCGATAAAAATTGATGAATATGTTAAAATGATTATTAAAAGAAAATCTATTGATATTTATCCCATTATTATGTTGTATGTGGTTTCTTCCCATTATTTTGTTGTGGTGTAGGATTTTATATACAGTGTTGAAACAATGTTGGGCCAACAAGTATTATTGTTATAGCGTTTTTAACTCATTGAGAAAAAGCGCTCTACAAATTTGTTATTGATATTATCATTACAAAACTACAGCCAAACTACCCACATAACTAACATAGCAAATCCGCGCAATGAAAATTATTGCTTCCTTGGCGCGAATAGTTACGATAAGTTTAATTTTCCCGTACATTTCCACTGGCTATGTCAGAAAACAATTGGTTCATGGAAATTGAGTCATTGTGCACTTGGAAGTTTGGACGGCATGCACTCGAGATGCTGGAGGTGTTGTCCGCTGTGCCTTAAAAAACTTTCATTCTACACTTCTTTGTGCCTCACAAAGTTCCCGCGTACAACATAATTAACTCGATATACACACAATAAAACGTGGAGTACGCAGTGAAGTTAGATGAAGTGCTTCACACAACTACCTTTATTCAACAACTCAATTAACTACTGCTAAGAAAAAATGATATATTGTGGCAAAAGTGTGATTGTGGTTTCACGAGCGTTAATGGGACATTTGCACGATGGCATCATTTCAATACAACCACCAGAATTCTTCATCGTGTTTTTTTTCTGATGTAACTTAGATCCCTTTTTATTTAATTCCCACTGGGATTACACAATTTTAATCTTGACTAAGGAGAAACGAAATGATTTCTGGTAGTTGAAGCTAGTGACGACATCGTGCAAATGTCCTTAATAACTATCAAACCAAAGAACTTACAATAAATTAAGAACACTACCGAACACTTTACTTAAGTGCCACAGTGGTGTTACGAATGTGCCACATTGGTTACGATAGTGCCACATTGGTTACGATAGTGCCACATTGGGTTACTAATGTGCCACATTGTGTTACCAATGTGCCACATTGGGTTACTTTTGTGCCACACTGGGTTACTCTTGTGTCACAGGAAGTGACGAAAGTGCCATACTGGTTACCAAGGTGCCACGAAAAGGTTACAAAAGTGCCTTTTCATCTAGCTCTCTCTCTCTCTCTCTCTCTCTCTCTCTCTCTCTCTCTCTCTCTCTCTCTCTCTCTCCCCCCCTCTCTCAGTAAGATAGAACAGAAAGATAAGCTTCTTTTTTTTCTCATTATAACATAAAGGGCAAAATTACTGAATGCTGATTGGTCGAGACAGAGGGCATTTTTTCTTAATTTACTTTCGGACGAGGGCAAAATTACTAATTCCTGATTGGCCAAGCGCCAAACTTACTCGCATTTGATTGGCTGAGCGCGAGAGCGCGCCATTTGCATTTTGTAGGCGTCTTGATTTTGTGTAAGGATCGCTTCAAATTTTGACTTTTAACCCGGGTTGGTTGGTAAAAAGGGTCTGGAAATTGGGTGTTAGCTTGAAGGGAATTCCAGAAAGGTAAACCTAAATGTGTTACTGGAAACAGCAAATGGTTATTTGTTTTAAAACTACGGAAAACTTTGGAGCGACGTGGTGGATAATTTTTCCAGCGAGAGGAAGCTTCGCAACTCAGGTAAATATAATTTTAGTTAGTTTGAGTTTTAAGTGCGTTTCGTCAATGAAATAGAATTGTATTTATCTCTTGATATGAACATAATCGTCAGTCTTTCTTGTTCTGTGTGCTGAGCAACAGTTAAACTGCTTGAGTGGCGAATTGTTTACGAGCGGGTACTTTTATTCTGAGGGCCGGCTGATTGTGATTGCATGGAAAGTTTTCCGAAAATTTTGCCGTCTGTGTTATAAACAAGTAATCGCATTGAGTCCTCGTAGAATTAAGGGCAAATTTCACTTGTATTTTCAAAGTTTTCACAAATTGCCCTTGTCGCTAAGGGACTCGGGTAATTTTGAAAATACGCGTGAAAATTTATCCTTAATTCTACTCGGTCTCATGTGATTACATATACTTATACAGTTGGGCTAAACAGCATCTTAAAAAATGGGGGATGGAGAGCACACACTAAGTTTTTTTTTCCACGGTGGCTCCTGTCGGCGTTTTATAGTTTCGTTTATTTAACACTGTGACCTAAACATAAAACTGTTACCTGAAATCATCGTGCAAAGTCATAATAGCTGTCGAAACGCCAGTCAATGCCACCTGCAACAGTTCTTCTTAGGACAATTTTCACTGGGGTGATAACACTAGACACACTATTAACCTTGCTACTCCGTAAACATTTTGCAGGATGAAGAATGATTGCTGCCACTAAATGGATTCTTAAGTATAACTGGATGGCTCAATAGTTATATCCTTGGTGGGGCGGTTTCAGTT
Organism: Siderastrea radians; assembly: GCA_964017195.1. Taxonomy (NCBI): domain Eukaryota; kingdom Metazoa; phylum Cnidaria; class Anthozoa; order Scleractinia; family Rhizangiidae; genus Siderastrea; species Siderastrea radians. Next base: position 35,858,585 of record OZ024894.1, read on the forward strand.
TAAGAAACTGTAGCTGTTCAGAGCTGTACTACACTTGTAATAGTTGGTATTCATAAGCATGACAGTATTTTGCCAGTATAATGTTTTTATGTTTAAAAACGACTGAGTCCAGTGGCTACCTACTTTTCCCCATGCCATGAGCTGTTATAGTTTAGCTCTCCCTTATAGTTGTATTATGCTGGAAAAGTTTTTTTACATGCATACAGTAATCTAAGGTATTGTAGTAAATGTCTCAATTTTTGTGTGGGTGTTATCTGCCTGAGAATTACGGCAAAAAATCATTTTATTTTTGCTCCGGAACAATATACCAATGGATACTTAGCTAAACAGGATTACTCTGGTTATTTCATCAGTAACAATGATATTATTATGATGACTTAGGAAAGAATTAAAAGGAAGATAAAGTTTTTGTATACACCCTCAGACGGTCCAACCCCACATGAGAGCACTCGGGGTTGTTTGTGGACTGTATTGGTGTCCATCTGTTAATTATTAACTTTAACTTGTCACTATTTAATTCTTCATATTTTTCAATTTACCAAAAAAACCCTAAATACGCCCACCGTTTTTTCTTCTTTACGGTCCGTAACGGGTTTCAAAATGGCCAAAAATTCTTACAGTTTCAAGGGACTTCTCATTACAAACCTATGATGGCATTTTTGGATTGAGTGAAATCTCAAGGAGATTATTAGGAAAAACGGCTAAGTCATTGGGAAGACATAGCACCTAACAGCAATCTCCCCTTAAGCATATCAGTGGCTGTTATTTACAATAGATAACCTGAGATCCCCTTTTTTTCTTAGATAAGTTTGCATATTTGTTAGTCGTTCATTTGTTTAGTTTTAATTTTATATTGGTTAAAGGACCTGAACTGTAAAATTCCCTATTATTATGATTAAACATGTTAGTAAGGTGTTACCAATTGTGTAGTTATTGTCCTCTATGTTGTCACGAGCTCATTGCGTTGTAAACTGAGATTTGAAGATACAGCGTAATGTACAATGAAGGTACAAAAATAAAGCACGGCAAACGTTAATCCCCTGCCCTCACTTTTAATCCTTATGACAAACGCATATTAAGAATACTTAGTTTTTAATCATGGATCGTGAGTACCATTTCTTCTCTTAGATTCATTATACTGGAGTCAACGTGAAGCTACAACCACCGCCGGAGGGGTTGGGAAGCGGTTACATTCTCGTCCCCAGAACTACGTGGCAACTGTGCGATCCAACTGTTGACCAAAAAGAGATCGAAGGCTCTGGGTACGAGGACGGGAGGGTTAGGGTGGCTTAGTTTAAAGGTGTATTCCGGCGACCTGTAAAACAATGAAATAACAAATTTAATATCCCCGTATACAAAACGAGAAACAATGAATACCAAGATATTTTCAACTTAAAAGTACACTGCTTACGTCAATCTTACCATTTAATTTTCAGTCCTTAGGGCTGTTGGATGAAGCCCAGAATAAACGATAAGTCAGCGCGTACGAGTAGCAAAACCTTGTTCGATAGTTTCTAAATCAGTTTGATAAAAAGTGAACAAGGATCGAAACTCATTTCTCCTGATCAGTATACTTGCGTTCCCAAGTGGTCGAAATTGTGACAACTCTGCTTTCGAAATCTCGATTTTTCATGTTTTTCTTATCATTAAGAGTGTATCAAAACGTTCAGCCGGCCACCATTACTCTCCCAGAAGTTTCCCTTAGACTGTAGGATACAGTTCGTCTATTTAAACTGACAGCATCGGGCCTTTGTGAAAGTGAGAGAATTAAGTTCAATACCATGACGTCCTTCTTTCCGAAGATATAGTTACAGACTCACCCACGCGCGAGCAAGTGCCAGTAGAAAGTGAAAAATTCTCTTGTCAGTAGACATGTCATTAAAAATCCATGGCTAAAATTAACAGTGAATGTAAAATTTTCTGCGCAATATGAACGTCCTGAACCTTCTCCTATTATAACTTTCACAAAAGAAATTAATGTGTACAGTTTCTTGATCCTTTTATTGAATTTACCGTTAAACGATATGATTTTTTTCGCGTTTGGAGATTCATTTACATCTTTACATTGAGAAAAACTCCCCAACAAAGTATTCTAACTCTATTCCATATTGCATCAAAAGTTAGATGAAAAGTCAATTAATATCGCTTTTCATTGGTTATGATGTTTGATATTCTTGACAAAGTAGTTCCACATATGGCCTTAAATTTTGTGCGTTGGACGATCCACTATATTATCACACTTAGAATGAGAATGGTGTGAACTGCGGAAATATAAATTAAATGAGATGAAGATGTGACCATCGCAGTTGTAATGGCAATTTCAGCAATTGCGAATTGAGCCCGAAAAAAAGACGTTGAAGCCCCGAAAATCTTTCTTTCGGGCTTTAATTGCCATTATAACTTGCGATGGTCACATCTTCAAAACAAAACAAAAAAAAAGATATTATCATTCTGTGGATAATTAATAATTGGCGAGGTTTATAATTTTGTATGCGTTGGTTTAATCTAGCTGTTGTCAATCACGTCCCCAGAGCGAGCGGACTGGTTTCATCTCTTTTGTTAAAGCATCCTAATCTGCCGCTAAAGCAAGCTGAACATTCATCACGATTCTCACCTGAAACACGAGTTTTAGTTTTTGTTGCCATCCTTTCCATCGTTGAGGGGCATATGAGTAAACAAGAAACATCCACTCTGTTGCATAGCCAAATATCAAAGATATTTACTTTTGTCTGCAGCTACTAACAAAACAAAACTATCCATGCGTACCTCGAAACATTTCCTTTTAGAGGTTTCGGATATTTTGCTTGCTTGTAGCTCCAGTCCTGGTATCTGTTGGAGAAAGTCCAATCTGGATATGTGAGTGGCAAAATTATATAGCAGATCGAAAGTTCCGATATGACACAAAGCAAAGGGAGTTCTGATTTCAATTGGTCGAGATTATCACGAGCGACGATTGCGATTTCAATTGGTCGAGATTATCACGAGACTGCTTTCGAGAAGTCTTACGCTTCCCTTATGGATATATCAATACAATTAATCTGTCAATAGTTTCATTACGCCTTTAGCTGGCCAACGCTTATTCTTATTTCCGATTTCTTAAGACAGATACAGGCCTTTCAGAAAATGGGAGCCTTTGTTTTCTTTGCTACACTTCTGTTTTCCGTTAGTGCAGTAAACTCAAAGAAAGTGCGGTTCCAACATTGTGCTTCACGAGAGGAACATGGAGAAGTCACCTCCGTGGATGTAACTCCCTGTGATGACGATCCTTGTGTTTTCAAACCCGACACCAACGAGACGGTCGCCGTCAGTTTCATCCCGCACGAAGTTGTCACAAAGGCGAAGATTTTGGCGTACGCAATCAAATGGGGGATGCGCTTTCCGTTGCCATTACCAAACCCGAACGCCTGTCAAGGATATGGAATGACTTGTCCTCTAAAGAGTGGTGTCCCTGTGAAGCTTGCATTCACCCAAGAGGTCAGTGAGTACTACCCTTCTGGTAGTTACGAGTTGGAAGCGATTTTGACAGATCAAAATGGTAACACAATTATATGTGGAATCTTCCCGTTAAAGATCGCTTGAATGAACATTCATTGGAACTTGGTGTCGCATGTCTAAGATAAGATTTCCGTTTCATTAATTGTGTTGTGTAATGAATAACCTTACAGTAGCATTTCATCCGGACAACTTAGCACCAGGATACCAATAGTGCGAGATAATAGCAACATGATAATAATAATATTTTTTCTGAGTTAAATGTAACTTTCAAAACGAAACTGGTTGGATGATGCAAACAGGGTACTCACGTTTTTGATGTTGTAATCCTGCAATTAAAAGGAACACAGATGAATCGCGGTGTTTAAGTTTTCTCGATTGAGGAGTGATGCTGGAGTATTCATTAGTACACATACAGTCTTACTATCTTTCTTTAAAACCTAATTAACGCTGCAATACGTGCTCATCGCAACCTGTACGAGTTCGAACCTCATCCCATATATAATATCTATATATTCCGTGCCGGAAACAATAAAAGGGGTTCCCAAAAGGCTCCTTGCCTCGTGTCGCCTTCCTTTAGAGTCCTGGCAAAATAATAAATCAGCCAGTTTCCGTATGTAGACTATAATCGGGCCCTTCGGTAAACGAAGTCAATAGTTTTCGCCTTTTTACTTTCGGAGGCAGATCTTGACACTGTCTTGAGTTATGTAACGGGGATCTAACATTTCGTTCTGTGGATGAAATTCCTAAAGTGTGACCATGGTAAATGAATTCAAAGCTACTTAGCAATACTTTTTGGTGGTGCTGTTTGTTATGTTGTGCAAGGTGGTTTTAACTTTTGAGTATGTGGCTGAAATCCTAAAGCGTGACCATTCAAGTGAAATCTACTAAGCAACACTCTCCTGTGGAGCTGCCTATGCTGTACAAGGTGATTCTAACCTTTGAGTTCGCGAATGAAATCCTAGAATGTAAACAAATAATGAAAGCTGCTGGGCAGCACTTTCTGTGCTACTGTTAACTATGCTGTACAAGGTGGTTTTATTTTCTGAGTGTGTGGAGTGAAATTCTACTGTTTGACCATTCAAATAAAAATTACTGAGCGGTAATTTCCTGTGCTTTACAAAGGGGCGTTATTTTCTGAATCCAGCAGTTGACACCCACAGGAAAATAAAGCGAATCAAAATTTTTTTTAACACAATTATAGCGGAGCTCGCGGAGCACCATGGGTAAGCAAATTTGGTAACCCGTTGATTCGAAAAAGTTTGGTTCTGACGTCAGCGTACGTCCATCCGTCCGTCCGTCCGTCCGTCCGTACAGACTCTGGGGGAGGGTGAAGGGAGTCCCAAGACAACCCGACCGGGGGAGGCGGAATGCCCTTTTTTTTTTCTTGTAGCTGAAGTAAACAATATGGCTGCTGGTTCCTCGTACGCTCGATTTTCAATACGATAATTGTAATACATTCTTGGAATGAAGACTTTTAACAGTTCATCATGAAAAGGAAAAGGGTTGCTTCAATCTCGATGGCGCATATAGAAGATATTGGAGAGCTTGAAGGCAAGAAATCCTTGTTCGAGGACATACTTGTTTTTTTCAAAGCTATAACCTGCGATCAGGCTCTATTTTCCGGTGGGAAGGGCGAAACGAAAAATAGGGCCTGATACAATTCTTCTACGGAACGTCTGCCGCCCACTTTTTTGATTGATTGACATTCAACAAAACGGCCAATCAAAATTTGTTTTGGTTGCACGCTCCTCGGTATGCAAATTTCCGATATGTGTATGTAATGGCATTCGCAAAAAGTCCTCAAATGTCGGCAAAAACAAGAAAATCACAGGCTACGATAAATCTTGGCACTAGCGTTCAAATTTACAGCTTGAAGGTACGCGCTCCGATATTGTACATAGTTGCCCTGTCTGAGCTGAAACTGAATGAAAATTCAGAACACGACGAGGTTGTCATGTACCAAAAAATGCTGCATGTTTGAATCCTTTCTCATTTCAGGTGGTATCCGGAAATATTCTCTACGCATTTGTCACCGATTTTCTGCGTAAAATACCTTGGGAAATTAAGAGAAATACCTTCAGTTTCACTCTTTAGAAAAAAGATATCAATAAAACCGTTTATAAACAAACGACTGTTTTGTAATTTAATTTAGTTCCAGAAGTGATAAATATTTGAGATTACAAGCGAATTTCATCTCTAAACAGCAGCAAATTTTAAAACGAAGAACATTTATTATAAACCTAGTCAGATCCTTTGATATCAATGTCAGAGATCATTAAAACGACATTATTAACACTGAATGAATAAACTGAAAGTCTTTATTACTTAGGTAAAAATAAATATAGCATCTCGCTGGGTGCGGCTCTCACTAAACATCAGCTTATCGTTAAGTTTACGGAATTATCGGTTGACTTGTTGATCACTCTTGGCGAAAGATACTTGCTGTTCGTTTTGTTTCGTAAAACGCGGATACAACCACTACTCTGCTTATATTTTCAATACTAGCTGAAAGCCTTCAAATGAAAATTTGGAGACACGATGCGATAAAACGGGATACATACTTCACTGTTGCTGTACTTCTCTGCTCCGAGTGAGAGACAGCTTGCGTCAAACCGGACGCCATTCTCAGGAGAGAAAGAAATGATCACAATTCTCCTAGAACGACGAGAATATCTTTGAGCGACACGCTTACCTCCGCAGACTTGTTCCTTGGCCATGGCGGTCGGATTGAAAATTGTGAGCAAGTCTCGTAGACAATTTACTTCCGTTGACAGCTCTATTGTTAAAGGACCAATCAGATTGCGAGATTCCCGCGGCCAAAATTTGGCCGCCGACACGAACTCCTGTGAGAGATTGTATCAGGCCCTATTTTAGCGAGCGACCCACGTAAGAGAATATGAGAGCGATGCTAAAATTCGGCCTGATCGCAGGTTATCAAAGCTAAGGAGATTCGGAAAGAACCCGGCGACTTTCGTCAGTAGAAGTCCTTCTTTCAGTTCAGTAGTAAAGTAAATTACAGATTTGATTGTGGATTTACATTGTAAAAATTGTTTAATTGAGCAACTTTACATGTTTAGTAAATTACGGTAATTTTCTTGAAATGTTTTAAAAACTTGTTTAAAATATCTGTGAAATTACCTTGTAGTTCCCGTTTTTCGGCTTGCGAGTAACTTCACTCGAGGGGAAAATTGAATGCAGTTTGCTTTCCTAGGCAAACAAGTGCTTCGTATGTGAATGACATTTCATGTTTTTGAAGGTTTCTTGTCCCTTTTTCTGTGTTTATTCATTAAAGGAATTTTCATTAGTGAGCAATCTGATATGTATGCGCAATTTTCTTTTGAATTTTTGAACTTCAATATTTTTCTTTGAGCAATATTTTTCTTTGAGAAACTCTAGTCAGTAGTGTATTTCATTCGAAAAGTAGTAGAAATCGTGACTATTCTAGATTGAGTCTGTGTTGTTTTTTCAGTCTAGGTTGTTTTTCTTGGGCACTGCATATTGGGTTGTTTTGACTAATTCGTAATTTAGTATTCAACACCTGAAGAGTCGCTCTGTCGTCAATATTTTTTTATTAAGTTTATAAGTGTAAAGCTCCATATGTTTTTGTTCAGTTGTGGAATATTTTATCTTCCTTATATTTTTTATATATTTTTGGTTTCTTCATTTGAAGTGAATGACATTTCTGTCCCAATTTAGCGACTAAACTTAGAATCGCCGTTTCAGTGAGTGAGTTCAGTGTGGCATGTTTTCGTGTTCGTTTTGTTTTTAACCGGTAAGCCATTTCAGGGTGTCTTTAGTTACAGATCGAAATGAAATCTTCATTTAAGTAACTATAAGCAAAGCATTTCTCGGTTTAAGTCTATTTGGTCTAAAATGAGACTCCAAAAGCTTCCTAAAATTAGTTCAGGGTGTGTTCTTGAAAGCGCCCGATTAAGACTTCAGTCGCGGGTGGAAAACGTGATAATTATACGTGTGCTTGAAGGTTTCCAAAAACATTTTTTTGGTAATTTTTTGTCAGTAAACGGTTTGATGTCGGGAAAATATTATTTATCTTAACAAAATAGATTTCGAGAAATGTTTCATGGTTAACAGAATTAAACAGCCGGGGGGATGCATTGGAATTAGTGAGAAATGTGTATTTGCAGGGAAAAGTCTGTCGAGTCGCTACCGGGAGCAACTTAAGTGGGTTTTTTAGCAATTGTAGTCTTACAAGTACTCTTCTTGAACTTAATTAGCTAGCTTTCAAAAGAATGCTACGAGAAGAGCTGTTGGTGAAAGTCGTGCTGATTAGTCTTCTCTTTGAAGAAAAATAAGCCAAGTCACAGTTTCCTCAGTGGTACGCATGTTTTCCCTTGCTGTTTTTCACCTCTTGGCGAATAACTGTACAACTAAAATTTAATGTATTTTACGGGCCAACAAACATGAAAGAGAGATGTGGAGCTCCGCTTTTAGGCTTGGCTAAATCTATATATTAGCTCGCCCTCTCCTCCCACCAATTAACTGGGATGGCAGCTACATGAGAGCATTACTGATTTTGAAGAGGGGCGAGACTGATAAGCTGTTGTTGGTATTAGCTGAAAATCATACGAACAAACATTGTTTCGCTTTTGTGGATAATTGTGCAATGGCTGATAAGATCCATAAGGCGCTGCATCGAGAATGTTTTCTCTTATTAATTAGATTTCTTTTATTCACGCCACCCTTTGTACAAAGGAGTTTTTAATTGTTCATGTACCTAAAGGGAGACTAATGAAGATGCTGGTTATTCTGAGTAATTAAAGACATATACAAAGTGTTTATGATTGCTACTTTATTTTATATCTACGAACATATGGATTGCTTTAGTCATTACTCTAGTGTTTTGCTCGTCTTAATAAGGCGAATCAATACTTTTTGTATATGATACATATGCTAAAACTACTTGGTGTCGAGCTCATAAAGAAAGCTCTCTCTTCTTCGCCAATGATGTTAATTTATATAGCTCGGCAATAAGCATTGTTGCAGTTGCAACTGCATCTTGTACACTGATATCCAGCCGGGCATGGGGCGTAGTAACTGCACAGTACAGCTAGGCTCATGCAGGGTCCCAATTGTGGTGGATTGCAATGGCATCCGTGTGTTGCAGAGGGACCGGGGGGGCCAACTGCAAAGTTAACAAACATTTTCAGCCTTAAGTGTAGTCAAACCACTCGTAAATAGGCGCCGTTAGAACTAATAATATAACAATAATTTAGAACTTATATAGCGCATTTTCTATATGAATATAATCAAATGCGCCTCTGACAGGAGAAGTCCATTAGCGGTGGTTCGAAAGTGTTATACCAAAACCCCTGCTTGTCAGGGAAGAGCTCCTATGCAGATAGAATAGGCTTTGTGCTCGAAATTTTCACAAGCATATGTACTTCAGCACAGGAACCTAGTGTTGACCGGTACCGACACAAACCCACACAAGCATAAGATCAAGAGTAGTGAAGGATGGGGGTAGGATGAGAGTAAAGTATAATTTTGAAAGGAGAAATCCTCGCGTTTTTAACTGTTTAAATTCGAATTTAATTGTCCTGCTGGTTAGTGAGATTAAATGATGGCCGTTAGAGAGAAAGAACTGGTATTTAAGAAAGAATTGGTTTACACGTACGATGCAAGTTAAAGCAAAAGGTTATGTTGAGTTCTGGCTAATGAACCAAATAAAAATAAATGAAACATGCAAACTAAGAAGGTTGTGAATCACTTACTAGGTTTCGGTACAGGCTCCAGCTGTGCTACCTAGGGAAGAAATAAGGCGAAAAAGAAATGTTAGAGCTGACATGGGAAAAATATGATCACTTATCATCACACGATGCCGCTTACATTCACTTTCTATAGGGGCCGAGGCACAGACATCTGAGGTGACTGAAAAGCTGAATAATTACACCCTTTGTCGGATAATCTCAATTTTTTGCAGAGTCGTTAAATCCAGCGTGGTGAGTCACTGTTATGTACAGGAAGAGGAGTTTTGCGCTTGACTCTCATTACTTACCGGCGAAGCGCCTGCGTAGGAGATGCAAAGCATGACAACGGCGAAGACGATTAAGATCTTCGACATATTGACTGCTTGGGTAATCAGACACTGGGGAAAAAGTGTGCTGTTGGATGAAAAGAATATCATATCATATCGTATTGTATCGTATCGTATCGTATCATATCATATCATATCATATCATATTTAAGCAATAGAGGAGTTTTTTGGTGTTTACATAGTCTCGCCCCTACACACAGGGAGGGGGGGGGAATTAGAGACAGTTATGGGAACCCTCGACTGCGTCTCGGGTTTGCATAGCTTTCGAGAATTCTCCTAACCCCTCGAATGTTTAGATGAGGCTATGTAAACACGGGGAAAAGTCCTCTATTGCATTAATTGCTTTTATAAAATATTTCTCAAAAATGAAACGACAAATGAAGGGAAAATTTCGTTGATTTACTTCTTGATTGAAATAATACATGAAAATACACTCTCTGGACATTCATATTTCTAAATAGCCAATCAAAACGCGCATCTGACAACACATGAACCAATCAAAATTCGTGTTTAAAAGTCAAAATCAAGTTGAAATTGGTGGCAAGCGCCAGCGATCACCAGCGCGTGTAAATAAAATAATAATCTTTATGGAGGAAGTGGTTTTCAGGGAGGTCCTTCGAAGACAAAATAAATATAAAAATTCACTGAAAAATTATACGTAAGCGATTTCAGCGATTTCAGCTTTGAATCCTCGTAAATCTTGCAGAAAATACCACAATTTTGGCCAAAATTATAAGAAATGTTCAAAATATACGATTCTGTAAGGAAAGAACTTCAAGATGAGGAGTTTATTTTAGCTGAAAATGAATGTGACTGTGCTTGATCGCTCTCGAAAGTGACGTGAACTCGCCCGCTTTGGCAGCACTAGAACATGGTTGAGAAGTTGAATCGCTCATCGTGTCTTGTTAAGTTTTGCTGGATAGGAATCAAGCACAAGCAGCGGATCCAGATTGTTGAAGTTGTTGCTGGTTCCCTCGGAAGACTTGAGTTTGCTGATCGGCTTGTATGGCTGGTGGATTTAGGGCAGATGAGAGAACATTGCTGCACACCTGGAGCTGCTGCGACGATGGACGAGCGTTGTAGCTCTTGAGGGAATTCTCATTCCTGTGGCCAGACAGCGTCATGATATGGCGATTTGACAAATCAGCATCCGAACACAGTGTTATAGCTGTTGCCCGGATGCAGTGATTGTATAAACTTGAGAAAGGTTAGCCGCTTTGCTGAGCTCTTTCATTATGCTTCCGAGCTTTTCTGCGCCTAGACATCGTTTTTCGAACCACGCTGATTCTTCTGGCCCCTTCCAGAATCGCAGCGTTGCAGTCAGGGTTGAGTTTACTTCAGTAAAGTCGGAAGGCATTAATTCCATCACTCTAGTTATATCTGTCTAGTACATTCTTTCAAGTTTCTCGTAGTTTGTGGCGGTGTCATCTATCCCCCATTGGCGTGTTTTGCTTGATTCGTCATGGGCCATGGTTGCGTACCATTTGTTGTTTTCATCCTGGAGGAATATGAAACTGGACTTCGTCAAGTTTCTCTGCCCTTCCCATCCACGCCGACAGAGATACAGGGTGAAATGAAACCAGAGATTGTATAGGAGGCCTTGAGGAGTTGTTAGACTGATAACGTCGGTCTCTTTCAGACGGCGAAGGTCCTCACGCTCAATGGCAGGTTTTTGCTTGAGATTTTATTCCCCGTGCTTCTTCATATCTTTCAGTTTGGCGTCTAACATTTGGTTGGACTGCTAGAAAACTGGATCGGTAGCAGTGTGTATGCCTTTCTTGTACGGTGGGATGTTCAGATATCGCTGTAAACTATTCCTAAATCCCAGCAGTTTGCTTTTACTGTAGTTTCCTCCGTCTGAGAAGGTCTCGGATTGCGCTGCCGTTCGTTGTACATGAGTCGTCAGGATTAAACACTTTTGAACTTGCAGGATTTCCAAACGTGCGTCGTTTAATCATCTTACCACCACCCTCGCATTGTAGTCTGAACTGAGTTTTGGCGGGGCTTGAAATTAAACTCCACTAGACTTTCTGGCATTTTGGATACCTTTTATTGATGGTATTCTAGAATAATTACACCAGCCGGCGTAGCAGGCTTAAATGGAAAAGGGATAGGGGAGCGAGAAAGTGGAAAGAAAAAATGGGAGGGAACATTGCAAAATTATCTTGAAACCAGAGCGAGAAGTAGCAGTTAGAGCTCTTTTAAAGGAAAGAGGGGGAGCTGATTCAGCGGCGTTGCCAACGAGATGCGGTCCTAGAAAGTAGAGATTTTGTCGTTGTCAGAGAAGATTTCAAGAATTTTTCGTTACCGTTTCCTTCAATCGTGAATTTTCAGGACGGTAATATCCTGTTACCGGAATGAAGACTCGCCTTTTGAGAACCATAACTGTTGACCTGCACCGTTCCAAAGCGGCTCTGTGATTGGTCCACTTTGCTCCGCTTTGAGCATTTCCGTACCGGGTGTACCGAGCCAATCACATCACAGGTTTTCTCGAGGAAGAACTCTTAGGTTTAACAATCGTGACAGGCCTGCACAGACTCCCTACTGTGGAGATTTGTTTTTTATTTGTTTTGTTTGAGTTCAAAGCTTTGCTCTGACGAGCATGTCTTTTAGTGATTTGCCTCTCTTGTACCTGGCCTGTGCAATCGATAAAAATCGATATCGGAAAACCGATCGATAAATCGATAACTATCGATATCAATCACTTGATCGTTATCGATTGTATCGAGCAATCGATAAAAATCGATACTCACAACTCTTCTGGTAATTACTGTTATCGATGTTATCGATGGACGGCGTCGCAATTTTCCCTTTCGTAAACGGTCGTTGCCATTTTTAAGACACAAAGTTTTTCTACTAATTATAAAAAGGAGGACAATCACAACTCAGGTTCGAACCCGGTCCTTTTGTATGCTAATCTCTCTCCCTTACCGGCTACACTACCACGCCAATCCGCCACAATTCCGAAAAATTAAAGTATATATTATAATTAACTGTCTTTCATAACTGATATATCTATAATAGGTGATCCTAGCCCTTTCCAGAACTTTTAAACGTAAATTCAACTTGGGCCTAAACTTTGTTCTTTCTAGGACTATTTAAAAATGTATTTGTTACATTATTGTGACTTAATCCAGAGCATATATTACATCTACCATGACAAAAGGCTTGGTTACCAATGATGGCATCGACCGTCAAAAATGGCAACGACCGTTTACGAAACTGGGAAATAGCAACCTCTTCGCTCTTGGAGGCGGGGAGAGAGAGACCCTGGGAACGAGGTTGGGGAAATAGGCGACGGCTTCGTACATGTCTTTAATTTCTGTCATTGATTTTGTTTTTAACAGACGTTTAATGGCAGAAAAATGATTGCGGTGTCTTTGTTCACAAGTAAAACTGTATTCGTATATTTCAGTAAATGTGGTTTATTGAGCTGGCGGGATATCTGTGCTGAATGGACCCGAGTATTTGCGAAAATGACCTCTCGGCTATCTAAGCAACCACCAAGGAAAACGTTTTGACTGGAAGCGCCGGCAATCATTTGTTTAACCCGATATTAGAAGTTGCAGTGATTTAGTAGAAACAAAAGAGAAAACATGGACAAGGTTGCTACAAATAAACCGACAGTTTATTTCTTTTAAAATCAGTTCGTGGGTCGCTCTCCTTCATTACTTCTTCGAATGTTTTTAGTTATAGGCGAACATTTTTTTTCAATACTTGAAAGTATAATATGGTCGCAACACATTGCTGTCGCCTTCATTAACGAGGTTATCGTATACTTAATATTTATCATTTGTAAGAATGTTCTAGAATTTTTGTGTAGTATAAGTTTTACAGCAGCTAAAGTTTCCCTGATGGACAGCATAGTGGAAACCCTAAACAAGGTAAATGCATGCCAACTCGGGCGCACGTGCGTAATGCGTAACTGAGCTCAACCCGCAGTTGCATTGTAACATATTACGGAGCTTAAGGACGTTTGTGAGCAACGGACCTCTATGCTTAAGTTCTATATTTTCTATTGTTCCCGTTTTAAATTCAATTCCTTCGGTTGTTTTGTTTGATATTGACATTACACATGTGTTTGTCAAAGCCAGTGTCATTTTTCCATCGCAACGTTAGCCTGGCATCAGTACTTAGTGTTGTTTTATGAGCCTAGAAAAGATTTAGAAGCGTTATCGTATAGCAATAAAATTGACAAAACTGCTTATAGAAGTTGTCGTTACTATTAAGGCTTACATATTTCGACACAACAAATGTTACCGATAAAATCGATAATTTCAATAAAATCGATTAAAGTGATTGGAAAATCGATAAATATCGATTTCTCACAACAAATCCGTTTATCGATTTTTATCGATTACCGATACAATCAACTTTTTTTATCGATTTTGTCGATTGCCCAGGCTGGGCTTGTAGGATATAATAGGAGGCTTTTTGAAAATGGTCCTCAGCAATGGCTGATTTGGAATTAAACTCCATTTGTGCATCAATACATTTTTTAGGTTTTTAACTCCTGGGTGATATGTCATGACAAATGGTAGACATCGTAATATTTGCTCGTGAGTCTTTTTCATTTGTTTCAAAGCCGCCTGTCTTCCGGCGAAGGAGACTTCAGTTAATATTCTCTACACTAAGTTTTTAGGGTATCCACGCGCGAGAAGGCGTGTTTTGAAATTAGAGAGAGATTCCTGGAAATGTTTTCCGAGGAATTTGTTCGTAGAAGTCTAATAGCTTCACCTTTGATAAAACCACTTTTGACACCTCGTGGGTGACAGGAGGTGTAATGTGTGTACTAATATGTTTCAGTCCGTTTACAGTGAGTTTTTATGTCAAGGATAGCGTCTTTTTGAAATAGTTCTCCTTTATAAACAACTGTGTCAAGGAATGTGATTTCCTTGTCTGAAATTTCTGCTGCAAATTTTATTATTGGATTAAAACTGTTTGCTTGTTCAAGAAATAAATCTATGTCCCACAGAGATGTCCCGCCATCGATGAAACGTTTCCATACTGTAGGTTTTATTCTGCTTTGGCTCAGTATTTTTGTTTCGATGTTTGCCATGAAAATGTTGGCAAAAGCTATCTATCAAGTTCCTATACGAGCCAGATTCAACGTACCTAAAGCGGCATAGAAACCATATTCGATCAGAGGTCAAATTTAACTGAGAATAACAACAGTGCGCGCGAGACACAAGAATCCACCAGTTATCAGAAAATTGATGAGATATGACCTCGCAATCAAAGTCAAAAAATGCGACGCCTAAGTTGTAACGGCTCAATTCAGTCACCACATAAAAATCCTCCACACTAAGCCCACTACAAAAGCACAAGAAGCAAAATTGGTCAAAAGACCGAGACAAGGCGCAGCGAACAAAGACGTGAAGTAGGAGTTGCGTAGGTCTTGCGACCCCATTTTATATCCGTGTTGCTAGATTGATCCATAACATAAGTCCATCTGTCCGAAAGCATGAAGTACTGAGCAAGGCTAAATGGAACTCTTTATCTTCGATTTACAAAAGGAGACTCGCTAGCATTGCCTACCAAACAAGGGGCGGATCCAGGGGGGTGGGTGGATTAGGTTGCTAGCCACCCCCCTCTTTGGGTCGTCGTTTAAGCCTGAAATTACTAAAGGGAACAAAACTATCACTGAGGCGATTTTGTCTCGGATTGTTCCGATATCGTTATATCAGGTCAGTCCCCCTCCTCCTTCAAAAATCCTGGATACCCCACTGCAGGCTTACCAAACCCAGATAGCATTAGGAGTGTTCTTATAGAACATATAACCAGCCATAATTTAAAAGACAAGTTGAAATTTGAACACACACGTTCTGAGTCTAAAGCACTTTAACAATTCATTTACTCACTAGGCCAGCAATATTTGGAATAGTCTACCAGTTCAGCAGAGTCATGCCTGATCTTCCTGAACATGATTATCACTTCCAGACACCTCTGTAATTAGCACATTTGGTTGCGTCCCGTAAGTGTCCGTTACGCATGACATAAGAGGCTGCTTTGAAATGGGGAATTAATAGGTCCAAAACGTCATTCGAAGGGAAAACAAGACCTTGGTCCACGCTATCATTTACTGTAGCCGCAACTTACTACGCTATAGTAGAAAGTTCAAGCAGCACACTCCTCTTTTTCTGATCTGCATTCACTCGCCATCAAATATCGCATTGACTTCAAAATTTAGGTTAGAAGATACAAATCAGTTAATGGTCTCGCACCGGTTTTATTGTGATCAATTCTTATTACATTTGAGGGCTTTATTAAATTTGTGGGTAGTCGTTCTTACACTTGAAGATTTAATTACATTTGTGACCAATTATTACGTTTGCGGCTTTTCCAGGTTATCACTACTAGGCAATTCTTTTCCATGGAAATTTTGAAACGATGAAAAGAAATTCCTCTTTACTGTCCATTAAAAAACCAGTACATTTGGTACACTCGGTACAGCCGGTACACTCGGTACACTCGGTTCACTCGGTACAGCGGGTACACTCGGTACACTCGGCACAGCGGGTACACTCGGTGCACTCGGTACAGCCGGTACACTCGGTACAGACGGCACACTCCGTACACTCGGTTCAGCCGGTACACTCGGTACACTCGGTACAGCCGGTACACTCGGTAAGCTCGGTACACTCGGTACAGCCGGTACACTCGGTACAGCCGGTAGAACCCAGAGGTTCAACTGACACGATCCTTTGTTGTGGTTTGAGGTCTTCTCGTTCTTAAGGAACAAGTCTCCCTGCACCGATCGAAAGTGGCACTATGACTGGCTTGTTAGCGAGAAGAATAGGATACTTTGTACGAAATGATGTGATATATGAAGAAAGGGACCTAATAGTTGGTTTACAAATAAAACAAAGAAGTCGACATCAAAGGCAATGTGAAATAATCAGTGACACATGTACCACATCATTGCGGGAAAAAGTTCGCTAACTAGCCAATCACAGAGCCGCTTTGGATCGGCAGGCCTGCTCAACTATAAATCGGAAGAAGTCAATTACTTAAACAGTGGAATTCAGAGAACTTTTAAGTTCTCTATAATTTTATGGAACACATGGCAAGTTTATGCTCAGTAATAATTATCATCAGGTGGTAAGATAAAAAACGCAATTGAAGAAAGCACAAGCATTTCTGGACCGTGCATAAATTAAAGATGTTGGGGTTTTCAAGAAACGGGCCCTTGGGCGTTGATATTTCGTCATCATCATCATCATCATCACATCATCACATCCTTTATTTAAACACGATAAAAAATTTTGTTGAATTGGTTAACAAAAAAAAAAAACAAAACAAAACAAAAAACAAAAAAATTCAAGTTATGTACGTTACCAAAAATGAAAAAATTAAAGAGCTTAAAAAGATATTCATAAAAATCCTACTACATTAAACTGGTAAAAGTGAACAATTGTTCTAGCTCACCTCGGTGCAGTAAGCTTCGCTGGTCACAAGACAGAGTGAGATTTGAGCTTAGTGAGCGATTCTTATACAATTAGTAGTCCTTTGAACGACTGCAACGGGAACGACCCAGATGGAATTTTAGTTGTAATGAATTTTATTTTCGTCATCACATTTCCTTTTTACGTCAAACAAGAGGGTTTTTGGATGGAAACATGGGAAAAGCAGTATTCTAAGTTGCGTACAAGCGTGATTCATCAAGATTCGCAACGGAAAGAAAAGAGTTGAATGGACCAAACTTGAGGAGTTTGAACACGTTTGAGTTTCATGATTGAAAGCATGAATTATCATCAAATCAAGAAATATTTCTGCTCATTAATTAAAAACGTATGAATGCAATATAGGCCAATATTGGATTTTTTTCCAGGTTTTATTTTCAATTTTGCTGTTAGGACAAGTTGAAATAATTCGTACACTTTTTAGAAATTCCTATGTAGAAAACGTGAAGCAAGCCAAGTTTGCTCCAACGTGGATAGAACGAAAATAGTTGACGTCAGTTAATTTTACTGGCGACAGGGTACTGAGAAAATAACCATTCCAAGTCACGTTTACAACACAAATTTTTGAGATCTAGCGTCACGTTTACGGCAAACGCAAATAGCAGAAATAACTAAGTTATCATGATTTTCCTAGCATTTTTCACCTTTGCCGTCTGCCGGCCGATTGCCATTTTCAGCGCGAGAAGGCCTGTTCTGATTTCCATTAAGAACCTCAGTATTGAAGTTCAATTGTTTGAATCGTTCTTTTGCAATGATCACCCAGTATTCAAGTCCATTGCATGATGTTTTATTTATTATTCTTTGTAAAATAACAATTAACGAAAAAACGAGTCTGATCTCGGCTTGGCTGTAACTGTCAAATAAACTGCCTTATTTCCACACTTTGCCTTTTGCCGTTTGCTGTAGACGATACTAAATCACCCCATTGATTATTTTAGGTTTGCAGACGTCATTTCCAAAAGAGAACAATAAAAACTTGAAGCGAAGAAGAGAATTAAGAAATATGGCGTCATAAGTAAGACAAATTAAAGAAAGTGACAATAGAAAAACGTGATTTCTTTTGCAGGTGCTCAAGATCACTTCAGTTCTTTTAAAATAATGGAATATTGGATATTATGAAATTCAACTTTGTTGTTCGAGAAGAAGAATCACATGACTGAACGAAAAAGAGCCGCCCAAATCTTGCGATGTGCATGTGTTGCAGCATTAAGGTCTTTGCATGGCTGATGAATCAATGAAATCGCTCCAGAGGAAAACAAAGAGCAGAGGGTTTGGAGCCTGTGACTGCCTCAAGACACTTAGGTCGTAACTGCACGTTTGAGATTACGCTCTTATTTTACAGTGTTTTCAGAAAAAAAAAACAAAAAAAAAAACCCTGCGTTATTCCGAAATACAAATTTGTATGGAAACTATTTAGCCCAGCCATGCAGCTTTGTACTGTTTCATGTTGAAAATTCTGTAGACTTCACGTAAAGCTTTTCTACTTACCAGTTTTGATAATCAAACAGTGCGTGGTCGTGGAAAACCGTTCCTGAAAGCTGAAACTTTGAAACACGGTATTGTCTTTTACGATGCTCATTTGGTATTCAAATGTAGAGATAATTGAGTTTGGGAGCCGTTTATGCAGCTGTAGACATTTGGTAAATTTAGTAATTAAACTGTCGACGGTCTGTGATACTGTCTTTCTGCCGGAGTGATTAAAGTGTGGAAGTTCCATCAATTTGCTAAGACCAATGACTTAACCCTTAAACTAAGCCTGTATATGTTTGCCGAAATAATAAAACAGAAATAAATAAAAAGCTTTAATTGAAGAGTAAAACGAAAACTTTCGAGACTCTGCTTTTGTTGTCGCTGATATTATTCAAGATTACCAATTAGGGTCATTATTTACTATAGTAAGATTTGTAGGCTTGGTCTTGATATACCATTGTCAACTACTTTAAACTACTTCAACTCTGATTTGCCGGCTCTAAATGCAAATGATGTAAATGTGTTAAGATTATGTCCACACACGCAAGAGAACACTCAATTGAAGACGATTATTGAAAACGATACTTTCCTTTCGAGAAAAACAAATGCGTAGCCAAGGAGGAAAAACAGTAAAATATGGTAAATAATTATTTTCATGCAGACCTTAAGCAACAGGAAGGTGGGATACTTCCAGTTAAGTTTAATAACACATTTTGAAAACTTTACACCTGTTGTTTTACATACAATCTGTCGATAGCAAATTCTGCTTTTATAATGGTGAGCCCCGTGAAAGAAAAAACAGCGACTTATCACTGGCTATTTTAGTAACGAGTAGATGACTAAATCAATCGATTGATTAGAATCATTTCGTTCATCCCATAAGACACCTCAAATAAGATTATCCTGGCAAGTTTGAAACCGACCAGTTTAATAGCAAATGAATGAATGGCCTCTAAACTGAAGTAATTTGCACAGATTCATTTTTCGCGATAGAGACGCGTACGGTTTGCATGGGATTTTATCCATTCTAAAACTTGTACTAAAGTCTGACCTTTCATCTGAGCGTTCTTATCTTCTTCACGCATGCACTCGTTTTTCGGGGAGGGGGGAAGGGGGAAATCGAAGAATCGAACTTTCCATATTCTTGCGGAGTCAAAAACAGTCAAATAATTTGCGTAGCTTGTTTCGACCATACGCACTGTTTTGAGATCAAAAAGGGTTAAGACTTTAATCACGAATAAACCAGTCTCTAACGAGATTAAAACTGGATACTGATACATCTTGAATCGCAAATGAAGTTTCAAATGAAATAAAACTAAAACCATAGAAAATTTATATGAACAGCAACTCTAACCCTTGAGTACGTCGTACAGAATTCGACACTGTGACCCTAAAAAGGGAATCTGCCAAACATTGTGCTGAATAAATCTGCCTATGTAAATTAACTCAAAGCTGTCATAATTCAAATTGAAGATACTGCTGTTTAATGGCGTTTCTGTCGCATCGACCGTTAAGCAGAAATTCGTCCCAAAACGACCACCAGAAGCTCGGAAAAGCGGTAAAAACATAGCAATAAAAACACAGCAAACACACAACAGGTAAGGTTTTTCAAACTTTACTTCGATTTTCATGTATTTTCGGCGAAAAACCGCCGATTATTTTCGAACTAATTTCAGCTCCACACTAACTCTCTTATTACGCTTTGGTTACCACAGCAATCGAAGAGGTGATTTATGTGGCTTGAGATGTGGGCCTTCCGGGAAGTTTTCTTTCACGGTGACAAGCTAGTGGAAACCTATAACTCCATTTGCAACCAATCTAAGGATCAAGTTAATGATGCACGACACGAAGTCAACTTAGTCAGCTACAAAGGAGGATCCACAAGGGATACAGGCTATTTATATATACCAGAAATGCGTGACTCGCAGAACCTCGCGAAGCTCGGGCACGGGTGCAACACAAAATTGAGCGACAGGAGTGGGGAGGGGATAGAATTTCGGTTTAACTGGAGGTGTGGATGGGTGGCCACGATGGTCCCGAATTGGGAGTTAAGATCGACGTTCTGGTTCCCAGTCCCTTCCATGTAACTTGCATCCAATCCTCTGTCATGTATACGAAAATACGTTCAGCCTCCCCCCACCTCTCTTCATTCTGACATAACATAACATAACATAACATAAACTTTACTTTAACTCGAATTTTAGACAATGTTAGAGTAGCTTAACTAATATATTAACAAATAATAGTAGCTAATGTCTTCGAGAAACATAATAAAATATGTTCAAAATGGAATACAAAAATACGTTACACACTTGAAAAGAAAAAGGAAAATTGCATAAGGTACATTGCTTTCTAGAGAAGATTGTATAGTATTGCTGTGGACCTGTTGTCCAAGACAATATGTGTGGTGTTTCTGTTTATTTCGGTTGGGTGAGAGTAGGTTTATCAGAAATGCAGTTCAATTTCCAACTTGGAACTTGTTATCTTCAACATTAACCCGGCCATTTCCTTTAGATTCTGTTGTACAGCTTTTGTTCTATTTATTGGGTATTGACAAGTGTCAATAGCTAAAACAATTCATTATTTCCCTTGAATGGTTGAGATACTGTAGCAGGAGTCTACTACTGCTGAAGAGTGATGCGGCGCATTTTTACCCAAAAATTAAAATGAGAATAATACAGAATAATGGCAAGCAAAGCACAGAGTTTCATATTGATGTTGTAGCATGTTTATTCGTTCCTCCCAACATATTATAAAAATTGAATTAGACAATTGTCACAATAAAATAATACATTAACCCTTGAAGTCCCAGTGACCAGCATCTTCCTACGATAGCAATGCTTTAATTAGGTCATCAGAATTATGGAATTGATCACCAAACATGAATAGTGTTAATGCCAGTAGAAAGAAGTTCTCTGCACTAAAGTACTACAAGAAATGTATGAAGACCAGTAAGGAGAATTTGCAGGTTTACATATTTGGGGCTTAGGGAGGTCAATTGGTATGGAAAGCAAGAGTAGCTAATTAAGGGAAAGGGTGAATGTAGATTATAGCATGTGAAACCTTCAGAAGTAAGTAAACTTTCACATAGACAAATCATGTTGAAGGTGATCAGGATCTCAATTCCCATGATTTTGGTTCTTGCTTGTGCACTGCGAGAAGACCTGTGATGCTGGTCACTGTATGTATGTAGCATGAAATTATTGTCAATAATTAATTTTAAGTAGTAATTTTTGTTTCACATCAAATACATGCATGTATGTACCTATCCCCCCTACACATTTTAAACTGGTAATTGTTAGGCAGAGCAGTACTTGTAAGTGCATTTCCAAACCAATTTGTGAACAGAAATTGCCCTTTCTGATCCATCTGGATATTATTTTTTAAACTATTAACTGGGGTCAATATCCATAACGGAAAACATAAACTTTTATAAATTCCTACTGATCCAATATGAATTCTTTCTTTCGAATAATTTTTTCGGGTACGTCCTAAACTTAAATTTAAATTCTTTTTACTGCTCATACACAAATATGCAAGTTGTTTGGGGAACTGAAACATATTTTGCGAAATAATTTCATTTCTCTTGTGTAATCTGTAATTTTGATCATACTTGGAAAAGTAATTATATGTTGATAATAATTACTGGTACATCAAGAGTAAAGATAATGGTAGAGAGAGGAAATAATTTTGAACCAACCTGTTCAGTCACCGTCCGTTGGAAAGGTATATTTCTAGCAAAAGTATTTTGATGATCGCGTAATTTTTGTCGCCTCTCGTTGCTTCTACAGTAGAACCCCGGTAACTCGAACTCGGATAACTCGAACTCTCCCGCTAACTCGAACTAAGTCCCATTTCCCTTGGATTTCACCCCACTTTTCAGTCATTTTTACTCGGTTAACTCGAACTCGGAGAACTCGAATTCCCCGCTAACTCGAACTAGATTTCTTTTCCCTTGATCAAAATTTACCCCGATAACTCGAATTCATGGTTCTTGCAAGTCACTACGGTTGCCCATTGTATATGCCATTAGCTCTTCTTGTCCTGTAATCGGATTTAAACACTAAAACCAACACTACAGTAATTTGATTTCAATTAGTGCGACGAACAGACCACGTATTTGACAGCCATTTCCCGATCCTATGATCTTGAGTATAATTGAGTAACATTCACAGTACTGTATTATCATAAGAATGTATAATCGTGTTACAGTTTCTGACGAGATAAGTTTAATTTGCACTGTACTGTATACTGAGGTGCTGAAAAATCAGTTAACTATCAATTAATAACATGGCAAATTAAATATTCAATCTACCCCGATAACTCGAACACCCGCTGACTCGAACTGTTTTTCGTTTCCCTTCAGAGTTCGAGTTATCGGGGTTCTACTGTATTACAAAATCATTTTGTCGAAGCACTTCTTGTCGGTGTCGCCGGTCCTCAGATCGGTTTCAGCACACATTTTCTCGAAGAGTTTGTAGCCGCTGAGTTCATTCTCATTATTCAATTGGTGTGACTGAGTTATAATTTCGAAGACCTTGTATCGATTCTCGCGTTGTTGGGGAATTTCGTTTTGTCGCAGTGTTGTGCTATCAAGCTAAATTCAAGCTACGTTGTCTATGTTCCAAAATTTCTCGCCTGTGATATTCCAGTCTCCTGTTTGTGTCCTGCTGACGGCTTTAGTCTTCGCTAGGCTATTACCGAAAAACGACGTTCTCTACCCGTGCTTTCTTGTCGTTGACTCTTTCGCCTTCGTTGTTCGCGCTGAATTTCAAGTCGGCGTTCACGCTGAGTTTCAGTTGTAAATCTCCCCCGGAATGGATTTTCAGCCACTTGTTAAATCAGGCGTTGCTGTCTTTGCTTGTTTACAGACGATGAATAAACATATCAGCACGCAAATGTACGAAGCATAAAAAGCAAGAAATGAACAAACACGCCTAAGAAACATGAGATTGCGCAACTGTCAGCGGTCGCGATTTGGGTTTGTTGCTAGGCAACTATGCAGACACCATCGAAATATATATGGGCATATCGAGATTTGACCGCCCTGAGCAATCCTCGTGCTATCCCCACGCGACAAATTTATAAACCTCGCTACGCTCGGAGGGCCTTCGGAATAAATGACCTTATACACCCCAAGTAATCATATTAACTGAATAAATGTTTGAAAGAAAATATATATATCCGTTTTCAGAAACATTGCAATTTGAAAAATGTATATACATATATTTATCTTTTGTCCTCACAGCACGAAAACAAAAGATAAAATATGAAAACAAAAGGTAAATATATATGTATACACCTATTTCATTTAAGGTTGCTTCGGTGATGCATGATGCATGATCCTTGTTTCATAGACCTCAAAGCATCATGTTTGCTACAAATACATGTTTTGATAATTTTTCGCTAAAGGTACTCCAGGAGAAGACCGGATCATAAAAAAAACATACATTTTCTCTTGCTTTAGGACTATAGATAGAGAAAAGCAGCCATAAATTTAACGATCATGATGCTTTGCGGTCTATGAAACATGCATCACTGAAGCAACCTTTTTTGAAATAGGTATATGTATTTTTCAAGTTGCAATGTTTTAGAAAGCGGGTGTATATATGTATACACACCCGTTTTCAAAAAGGTTTTCCTCCAGAGAAATATATCGATAGATATATACTTTTGTTTTGTTGCACGTGCGCCCGTGTACAATTTTCTCCAGTCATTGTTCAACTTGTTAAAAATCTCAGGTCAACGATAATTTTTTTTCTTTGTCGGCTTCTTTGTTCCTTTTTCAAAGAACATGTCAACAAAACGCCTGACCTTGCAGTAATCATGTGATTTGCGATGGGCAATCAATTTGGCTTGTTTTTTGGCATTAGGAAATCAACGCATGAAGTAGCAGTGATTTGTTTTGTTTACGACAAGACGGCAATGTTTGGCATTTAAACCAGTTTTTTTTTCTTAACATATGCGAATCATAGCAATATCAAGTATGCGAAACAATTGCATGTTTTCTTTGTTGAAAAAAAAACCACACATGACCTGAAGTGTTAAATGAACAATTTGCACGGATCTTCGCTACCATTCTTTTGATTTGCATACCCTCAAAAATCAACAAGGATGGGGAGTTTTGGCAGTGTTAGGTCATCTTATTGTTGTCGTTACATTGAAGGCCTTTGAGGATGAGTTTTCTAACTACGATCAGAATTTACAATGATTGGGACGATAAAAGAGAATTGGAACGTCAAATGCTTTCAATGTAGTCTACAGCTCCTCTCAAGTATGCCCCTGGATAACGCATAATATACTCCATCAACATAAACGCTCGCCTCTCGTTATGGATGCCATGACATTTGGCCTACCAATTCGACAAGGTCGAACATTGCCGGCATGTATATGCCTGTATGCATGCATGTATATGTATGTATGTATATGCATATCGACAGTATATGTACCGTAGGGGAGACAATAAAAGGGCTTCCCAAAAGGCTCCTCGGCTAACGTCGTCTTCCTTTTCAATCCTGGTAAATAATATATCAGTCAGTTTCCGCATGTTGACTGTAATGGGGCCCTTCAGTTAACGAAGTTTTCGCCTTTTTACAGTTCGGAAGCAGATCTTGAGTATGGAACATGGATCTAACATTTCGGTCTGTGGATGAAATCCTAAAGTGTGACCCTGCAAATGAAAGCTATTGAGTAATATTCTGCTGTGGTGCTGTTTATTACTCTGTACAAGGCAGATATGTCCTTTGAGCCTGTGGATGAAATCCTAAAGTGTGACCAATTAGTGAAAGCTGCTGAGAAGTGCTTTCCTGTGGTGCTGTTTGCTTTTGAGCCGGTGGATGAAATCTTAAAGTATGACCAATGAAAGATACTGAGCAGTATTTTCCTGTGGTGCTGTTTGTTATGCTGTACAAACCGGGTATAACTTTTGAGCCTGTGGATGAAATCCTAGAGTGTGACCAATTATCATGTATCAATTATCATGTATCATGTATGCCGATGATACAGTTATATTTTTTTCCTCTGCACAGTTGATGGAAGTGGAGTTAAAGTTAAATATGGAACTCACAAGTCTATCAGAGTGGCTCTGTGGAAACAAACTTCTTTTGAATTTGAAAAAGACCGAATTTGTGGTTTTTGGTACACAACAGAGACTATGTCGTCAGGGCATCGAAGGGATCGATATCACCTTGGGAGGAGAATCTGTGAAGCATTGTGATTCCTTTAAATATCTGGGCGTTATATTGGACAGTAACCTTTCTATGAATCAGCATATCGATTATGTAAAGAAGAAAGTTTCTAAGATGCTGGGGATTTTCTCAAGAGCACGACCATCTTTAACAATTGAATCAGCGAACAGATTGTTTAAATCGATGATTCTTCCTATTTTGGATTATTGTGGTGCTGTTTTCCATGGATGTGGTAAAGGGAATGAAGAAGTTCTGGAACGCCTACAAAGGCGTGGTGGTAGAATAGTTTTGAATACTGCCCATTTGTCCACGGAACAGATGGTTACAAGTCTTGGTTGGGACACTCTTACGAGATCACATTGTTAACTTGGTTGAAAAGTGCCTCAAGGGAACGGCCCCAAGTTATTTCTCTGAATATTTTCAACTAAAAAGACATAATATTCATGATTATGACATTAGGAATAAGAATAAATTAGTTATTGATAGGGTTAAATTAGAATCGACCAAAAGAGCGTTTTTTTATAAAGGGGCCGATATTTTTAATAATTGTATATGAACCTAGTTTTAGTCTTTTTATCGCTTTTTATATGTCTTTTCTTAGATTTCTTATATAGCTTTTTAACTGTTTTAATATTTTATTTTATTAACTATTCATTTATTTAATTTTAACGCAGGACCCATGTTGATAGCAGTTTTTATAACTGAAATGGTCATCCTGCATAAATATGTTTATTTATTTATTTATTTATTTATTTATTAATGAAAGCTGCTGAACAGTACGTTTCTTTGGTACCGTTTATTATGTTGTAAAGGTGGTTCTAAGTTTTGAGTCCATGGAGTGAAATTCTTGTGTTTGACCGTTCAAATAAAAGCTACTGAGCGTTACTTCCCTGTGCTTTACAAAGGGGGCGTTAACTTATGAGTCCTGTAGTTGACAACCACAGGAAAAGAAAGCGAATCAAGGTTTTTACATGATTAGCTCTCCCTCTCCTTCTCCACCAGTTAACTGGGATGGCATTTGGCTGAAAGCATTACTGATTTTGGGGAGGGGCGAGGTTGATAGGTTTTTGTTAGTGTTGGCTGAAAATCATGTTTAAGACAAGTATGGAATGTTTTTTTCGCTCTTATGGAAAATTATGCGATAGGCATAATTTTGTAAAAATTTAGGAGCCGCATCCAGAATGTTTACTCTTTTTATTAGATTTCTTTCATCCGCGCCACCCGTCTGCACAATAGAGTTGAAAGTATTCACACACCTATAGAAAGACTATTGAAGATGCTGGTTATTCTGCTAAATTAAAGATATATACAAAATGTTTATGATTCCCCTTTTATTTTATGGTTTGCTCCAGAACTCCAGTGTTTTTCTCGTTACAATAACGCTAATGCTATTTCTAGGTAATACATAAGCTAAATCTACTTGGTATTCGGCTTATAAAGAAAGCACTTCCTTCTTCGCCAATGATGTTAATTAATTTATATAGCTTGGCAATAAGCATTATTACAGTTGCAACTGCATCTTCTGCACAGATATCCATCCGGGCATGGGAAGTAGTAACTGCACAATTCTGCTAGGCTCATACAGGGTCCCATTTGTGGTGGATAGCAATGGCATCCGTGTGTTGAAGAGGGCCGCCAACCTGCAGGGTTAACAAGCCTGTTTCCTTAATTTGAACGAAAGTGTAGTCAATGGGCGCCATCAGAGCTACAATTAAGCGTCCGCCTCCAGGAGAAGTTCGTTAGCGGTTTCAACGGTATTACACCCTAACCCCTCTCGTCATGGAAGAGCTCCTATGTAGATAAATTGCTAATTTTGCCTTCGAAATTCTCTAGCATAAGTACTATTGTAACCGGTGAGACGTGAGAACACGCAAGCATGCTTTTATGCTGCCTTTATCATGGCTTGTGTCGCTTGCATCGTCCGTGTAAACCGTGTCAAACTTATTGTACCTGTACAAAAAGTTTTGGTTATGCTTGCACGTAAGTTTAAACCAGTCTTTAGCTACCAGAATCTCCTAACCCCTAAGAAATCTCCTAATGAATCTCCTAACCCCTAACACGCACTTTATTTCTGCGGTTATTTGAATTTTAACTACTCAGAGTACGACGAGCACCCGCTTCAATTTTGTAGGTCAGTTTCAGCCGTCCCACCCCTCCCCCCTCCCACTCATCCTCATCACCGTATGATAAACGAGAAGAGAGTGCACCCATACAGACTCTCTCTGTTGAGTTCTGGCTTTGTTTTCTCCCGTTCTTCCTACTGCGATAGTTGAAGGAAAGGTAATGAGTCGTTCCTAGTTGTTAAATAGAATGCAATCACGTCCACGATATGACGCAAAGTGCATTTTAAACATATTAACTAAATGAATAAAAATTAAATAAATGGAATATAATTAAGAAGGTCACAAATAACTCACCAGGCTTCAGTATAGGCCACCCCTCTTGTGCTACCTGGAGAAGAAATAATGCAAGAAAGATATGGTATAAGTGCATTGAAAGAGGGATCTTTATGAGGATAGCAGCCGGGGTAGTAAAGTTCAGATACCAATCAAGTCAGGGTTGGCTGGTGTCATGCAAAAAATATGACAGCTCACCATTACTGAGGGTGCTAATGGGGTTAGTAGTTAACTGACAATTGGCCAAAAAAATAGTAGTTAACTGATATTTGGCCAAAAAATTAGAAGTTAACTGGTAAATTAAAAGTCAACAGTTAACTGACATTTTATTACTTATATTGAATACGATTGTTGATGTTTTAAAAGCAACAAGGATTTTCTTAACGGCGAGGCTATTTCGTGACATTTACCTGTCACGCTGCATGATCTGGTAACGGTATTCACTGTCATTTGAGTCACTTCCGATGCAAAAGTGCCAGCCACGAGGGAGCGTAATTGGACCTTGATCTCCGTGATGGCTTTGAGTGGCGTGGTCAAAGTAGCCTGCGTGGCAGGCGCGAAAGGGGAGGGAAAAGGGCAGAAATTATTCGTGAGCGCGGAGGTAGTGGGAGGAAGGGAGAGGAAGGGAGTCATGCAGACCTTCCAGTCCCATATTATAACTATAAATGTAAAGAAGATCCTCGCAGTTATTAACGCAACCTATGCAGTTGCGAAAAGAAAGCCTGAAAAAATCAGGCTTGCCGGGATTCGAACCCTGACCTCTGCGATACCGGTGCAGCGCTCTAACCAATTGAGCTAACAAGCCAACTGGGAGCTGGTCATTAAATTGGTTCGTAATCAGTATACCCGGGAAAGATGAAGATGAAAT
This sequence comes from Siderastrea radians, assembly GCA_964017195.1. Lineage (NCBI taxonomy): Eukaryota > Metazoa > Cnidaria > Anthozoa > Scleractinia > Rhizangiidae > Siderastrea > Siderastrea radians. Next base: position 35,887,519 of record OZ024894.1, read on the forward strand.
TATGAATATATGAAATTCATATACTTGAACTGCGGAATGAAGAAATAAATGTATTAAAAGAATAATAACTGCGAGGATCTTCTTTACATTTATTTCTTCATTCCGCAGTTCAAATATATGAATTTCATGTATTCATAATTTTATTATAACTATGTTGAATGTAAATTGAGAAACACAAATTTCGAGTACTTACGGTGGCCGAACACAGTTTTCTTGTACCTATACGTTATTCGTCGTTATTTTCAAGCCACTGGCAAGTGGGAGGCCAAAATTGGCACGATGCAAAATCAGCTAAAAAAGATTATATTTTGATCTGTTTTATTGGACTAAGTACCGTTGCCATTGCAACATAGTTGATAATAAACCAGCATTAAATAATGGGTTTGATTTATTTTCAGAAAATCCAGTCGTTAGATTTTTTTCCATCATTTGTCTCTCGGAAACTCAGAAAAATACCGCCCTATTGACACTGGTCTGGTGAAATTTTGACGGAGAGATCTTCTGTAATTTTGTGTTTTGCATTTCAACGTTTTCTGAACATGTCCTCTGTCGGATTTCAATTTTTGTGTACAGGCGAGTTATGCGTGTTCTGAACTATTGTTCTACCAAATTTCATGAAATTCTAAGGAGCGGCTCCGTAGAAATCAGCGAATTTCCACTAAACCATGCAGTCACAATTTTCTGGTTAACTGCGCAAGCGTTGCATTTGACAGGGTCTCAATCTTTATCCCGTTTGATTGTTAAAAAGGGATACAAGTCATTCTGACCAATCACGATTTTGGCAAAAGTAAATACGCCTGAAACAATGGCCTGGTAGTGGGCGCGCCCTCTTTATTCCTCTCGCGCTCCGCGCTCGTTGTTCGCGCTGGCGAATAATTTCAACCCCTTTTCCCTCCCCTTTCCACGCCTGCCACGCAGGCTATCGACATCTCGATAAAAACGTAGAATAAGTTATTCTAAGTTTTTATCGAGATGACGATAAAGGGTCGACATTCGAACGACACAGAGGTCGCGTGCCGTTTGACTTGGCGAAACGCAATTCAATGGACATGGCATGTAAACATTTGACAGATTTTATGGGAATTTTACACCAAGCGGTAAAGTTTGGTCTCGGTGCGTTTGACTTGAAGCTTATCCGATTAGATAATTGACTGTCCAGCACACGAACGTGGGTTGACCTCGTTTGGCCTGATTTAGATCACGTCAACAATTGATTACGGATCAGAATGACATACCCTCTGGGCAGACTAAACAACTAAACAAAAACAACTTTCTCATCTGTCTCAATAGTTCGGACTGTCTTTCTCTTTCATTATGAGTAAGATTTCTGACTTGATTGTTTTTTTTTTTTTTTTACAATTATTTTCATGTCTAGAAGTTGTAATTTATTTATTGATTGAGCAAGGTCCACCCCTAAGGATGATAGACGTACTGAAGTAAGGAAAACTTCGGGTTATGATGCTATAATTTTCGATGTAAGAAAAGGAAAGTTAATAGCTAGCTACAATTAGTAGTTAACTGACAATTGGCCGAAAAATTAGTAGTTAACTGACATTTGGCCGAAAAATTAGTAGTTAACTGACCCCCATTAGCACCCTCATTACTGACCGCTGCTTGCATTCACTTTCAGACACAGAGGTGACTGCAGGGCTGAATAATTACGCGAGTTGTCGGATAATCTCACTTTTTTGCAGAGTGATTAAATCCAGTGTGGTGAGTCACCGTACAAGAAGAGTAGTTTCGCTCTTGACTTGCATAACTTACCGGCGAAGCCTCTCCGTAGGAGATGCAACGACAATGACCAAGACGATTAAGATGACATATTGACTGCTTGGGTAATCAAACACTGGGTTTAGCAAAGTGTGTTGTTGGATAAAAAAGATCATATCACATTACATCACATTACATTACATCATATCATATCATATCCTGTCACACTGTACCAAAATTATGATATGTTATGTTATGTGTATTGCAAGGTTTTAGTGTTTTCTTCAGCAGGTATAACAGGATATAGATCGATCTACTGTACTGCAGTTTTAAACCCGTTCGTGTTTGTGACTGTTTTAGTGTTTACCTTCCGACCCACTGAAAGACCAACAAGACTGAAGACCGTGAGGAGCTCACGGAGAGCGGGAGACGTCTGTTATTTGTTTCAAAAAATATCCTCATCAAGAATCATTACTAGGGCTGGCTTCTACTTGAACGCTTACGATCGCGGTATCCCTCGCGTTTGTTTTGAAGCAAGCGGTTCACTATTTGCGATCGTGTAATTATGTTCGCCCATTATGATATACTATAAGCGGCTGGCGGTCAACTAAAGGCATTAAGAAACCAATCTTTATATCAAGAATTACTTTGCTTTCGACTATATTTCAGGACATTGCCCCAAATTTAATAATAAAAACATTTGTATTAAATAATGGAGATCAATGGCAGAATGACCTTGCTTCTTCCAGTATTTTGTCAGTGTAAGAATCAGTGTTTTGGGTATCCCTACCCGGGATACCCATTTCACTAGGGATTTGGGTATGGGGATACCCAAAACACAGGGATACCCAAATCACTGTGACAGCGGCTTTGATTGTAACAGGGGAGAGCGGGGCTGATATTCTAATATTCCCCTAGGGGAATATTAGCGTTGATAATCCCTTAGGGGACTGGACCCTGGACTCTGGACTTTTTCCTCCCAAAACTTTCTCCCCCCTCCCCGGAAAAAAACCTCTATATCTCCCCCCCAAAAAACTTCCCCCCCAAAAAAAAATATTCCCCCAAATAAAAAATTCAACTACAGCGGATTTTTACCCTAATAAACAAGTTAGAAGTGTGCGAGATTTCAAACAAACAACTTTATTCCCCCCCACCCACCTCCCCGAAAAAACCTTTATGTCTCCCCCTAAAAACTGCCCCCTCCCAAAAAATCCCCCTCCCCTCCCCCAAATAAGAAATACAACAACATCGGATTTCTGATTGAAAGCGATTGAACAAACACTTGTCGTCTCAATGTTCTTGCACAACTGGCATTGAAATCACGAACGCCATCGAACGACCCGACCCCAATCCTTAAAAAAAAGTATTTGGCGTGCGAACGTGATTGCATTACACAATAAGCAAAGATCAGATAAAATTCTCTGTTCATCGATGTGACGTGTGCAAGCTCTTATCAGCTACCAGTGGCAATGTTGTTTACCTAAGGTGTTACATTTATTCTTGTTTTCAGTCAAGCATAAAGTACTGTGTCCTTGAAATAAATTGGATCTTTTTAGAACGTTACTAGTTCGATGGTCATACTAAAGCTTGTTAATTGCCGCCGCTCAGAGGCTCTTTCCGCGCGCAGATAGGTTCTATTCACCGACACTTGCAAGGCCTTGCGTACTTTTATCAACTAATCTGATATAAACAAGCTTTTGACGTGCGTGCGCGCGCACGGAGTCCGTTTTCTTTGTCTCATTAACAAACGATTTTTAAAAAGCATACGCATAATTAACTGTCCAGACAGAGACATCAGTGTCTCATTTGGCCAAGTTTACGTGCTGTGATTTTAATTATTTTTAGCAAAAAAAACCTTTTCTGCAGGCCATATAAAATACATAAGATATTAGGTGATTTGCCGAAACACACGTACAAAAATATTTTTACGGATAGTACGGACAGCACTCTTCTTCGAGTAACAAAACAACTTCTCAACCTATGAAAAGTAACGTTCCTATATCAGTACTCCATAATTCATTTGTCCATACAAATTAAATTCGCAATCAATTCGCCTATTTCATTTATTTTAGAAGTTTAGTTCCAGGGGAGGTTTACTCCCCTATAAAAATGACGGGGTGCTGCTGTACCTGTTAGAGGGTAAATTTGTGGATTGGTAAGCGCTTTAAGACCGCCATTAAAGCTTTCACAGTATCTTAAATAAAACGATGGGATGTATTTGTTACTTTACCTGTTAGGGGTTAAAGTAAATGTAAGCCACGCCCACGTGTCGGTGAATAGAACCTATCTGCGCGCGGAAAGAGCCTCTGAGCGGCGGCAATTAACAAGCTTTAGTATGACCATCGAACTAGTAACGTTCTAAAAAGATCCAATTTATTTCAAGGACACAGTACTTTATGCTTGACTGAAAACAAGAATAAATGTAACACCTTAGGTAAACAACATTGTCACTGGTAGCTGATAAGAGCTTGCACACGTCACATCGATGAATAGAGAATTTTATCTGATCTTTGCTTATTGTGTAATGCAATCACGTTCGCACGCCAAATACTTTTTTTTAAGGATTGGGGTCGGGTCGTTCGATGGCGTTCGTGATTTCAATGCCGATTTGTGCAAGAACACTGAGACGACAAGTGTTTGTTCAATCGCTTTCAATCAGAAATCCGATGTAGTTGTATTTTTTATTTGGGGGAGGGGAGGGGGATTTTTTGGGAGGGGGCAGTTTTTAGGGGGAGACATAAAGGTTTTTTCGGGGAGGTGGGTAGGGGGGAATAAAGTTGTTTGTTTGAAATCTCGCACACTTCTAACTTGTTTATTAGGGTAAAAATCCGCTGTAGTTGAATTTTTTATTTGGGGGGAATTTTTTTTTTTGGGAGGGAAGTTTTTTGGGGGGAGATATAGAGATTTTTTTCGGGGGGGATAAAGCTTTGGGAGGGAAAAGTCCAGAGTCCAGAGTCCAGAGTCCAGAGTCCAGAGTCCAGAGTCTAGTCCAGCTTTTAGGATATGCCCAAACAAAACCACATCTTTACTTCAACAGCGTTACATTTATTTTGCCTACACTATTATTACATTTTAAATACTACTGAGCAGTTGATTAAATTGAAGACATGAGAATTGCATTCCAGAACTCTTGCGTTTGCTTTCTCAGTTTCATGCTCTGGAACACTGGCCTCGACTTTAACTTTCTTCGCTTCCGGCTCATCCAAAAATGATCTCTTGCTTCCTTGTAAAATATCCAAACACCTTCTTTATCTTTTGCACTTACTCGTTGGTAAGTGTGAAGTGAACTTAAACTCTTATGCCCAGTTCTTTCCATAATTAATTTATCTGGCACACCCATCGTTAATCCCAAGGAACAGGCTGTTGCCCTTAAGGAGTGGTTGGTCTTGTACCCACCAATTTCACCTTCTTTACATAAATTCGCAACAACATTACGAAGGGTATTTTTCCCGAAGGGAATTTTAGTGTACCATATGTTACTTTCTAATTTCACATCTTTTTTTGGTGTTAGATAGAACACTTCATCTTTCTTAAAATATTTGGGGCATAATTTGAAATATACTTCTTGTACAACCTAACAACACACCTTTCTGGTTTCTCCACATTTTCTTGCTGTTCTACTACTTTCGGAGTTACATTGCGTTGCTTTAGTCCACCTCCGTGGTTCTTCTCTCCGTGTGATCTATACTGCAGCTAGCCGTGTGCGTTCGATGTGGTCACCTTCAATTACACTCAGCTGTTCAAATGTCAAGCTCCTATGCTCTTCACCACTTCTCAAAGCGAAAAACTTTCCAAACAAGAACACAAGGGTGTGAAGCAAAGTTTTTGGATCCTGATCTCCTAGCACTCCCTTCTCCCACATAATTTCCTCCTCATGTGGCGAGATTGGTTCTGCCTGTTTCGTTACTACTCCGACACCCTTTCTTGTCAGCCTTTTCATTTCCGAGTCAACAGCATCCTGAAAGAGCTTGTAATCAGGACTTTTAAAAATTTTGAGTCCCGCCAAACCATTATCTCGTAGATGCCGTTGGATCCCAACGCACATTTGATACAAAGTCTTTGGAGGATACAATTCTCCACCTTTCTTGCGGACCTCGTACACAAATTTGCTGAGATAAAAGCACAGTTCGAAATCACAAATGGTATGTAGCAACTCAGCCAAGGGTACTTGGGTAAACAAGTCAACAGAATTCTGAGGCAGTGCATTCCGTTCGGTTGCCCACTCATTCCAAACATTCAAACACCAAAAGGTTACCTTTTTTGTGTTCTTTGGGATCCTTTCACTGTTCCTGGCCAGCAGCTCTTTGTCATCTGCGACGATGATATTCCTCTCGACGTTTTCTTCTCATTTGTTTCAGCCTCCTTGTCAACGCTGCCGATTGAGACTTCTTCATACTTATCCGCCTGGTTGAAGCTAACCAACCCTTCTGTTGCCTTTTCAATGCTGAACTGGGCGTTTTCGTAGTCCCCTAGCAAATTCTCTAAGTCATTGCCGGAATTTAAACCATTTGAACCATTAAAACTGCTTTGCGTAAGGAAAATGTCTTCCTCGGAATCACTCATTTCTAACCTCGTTGTAGCATAGTTTATAAAAGAATCTGGTTATGAAGCTCAGCTAAGTCCTTTGATTTATGTTTTTGTTACCTTTTTTTCCTTGACGGTGCACAAACAACAATAGGTTTTGAATTTTGCATGAGCAACTAACCAATAAGAATGTCACTGTTAAGTTATTCAGCCTTAGTGTGCGAACGTAAAACAAAAGATTGTGCACTGTCGTGGTACTTTCAACATGAATTGCAGCACCTTTGTTAAGGCCTTTGAAACTTGCAAAGTTTCATAACCAGTCCCTCGAGTAACTATGGTTGTAGTACAGTGGTGAAAAAAGTGGTTGCAAATTTGTCAAAGTTGTCAGTACTATTAAGCAATTACAAAATCCCAGTGCGCATTTTCGGAATCTTTAATCTATTGTAAAGCTTGTTTGGTACGCACATTGGTTGTTTTGGTCGGCGTATCAAAAACGAAAAAAACAACCTGTCTATTATAAATTTTTACAATGTGGAAACCCCAGTGCGTCTTTCGGAACCTTTTTGCTATTGTTTAGTGTGAGTCCGGAAAAATATTTGTTTCCCTTCAGCGTACCGACATCAAAACAACGAAGAAAAGCATGTTTCCTATTGTTTTATGCCACACTTGATACCTCGCCCATGTGAAAAATAAGCCGGTTATTTTTAGGCACCTCAGGGATATGTGAGCCTAAAAACACAGGCAGCCCAAGCTAAGGTGGAGAGCTGCGCATAAATTAGACTGTTTTTTCCACGCTATGCATAATAATGACATCGGCACGCTATGCATAATAATGACATCGGCAACATTTAAGAGTTTGTATGGAAATGATACAAAATGTCTCAAATTGCCACAAATCAGAAAGAAGTCGAAATAAAAATAATTTGCCTCATTTCATTGTTGTATTGGTGATTATTTGAGGGCTTCCTGGGCTGGTTTGAAGCTTTTTGGGAGAGAAATTAAGGTTTTTATATTGTTTAAATGTCGTAAGAAAATGCAGCACACTTTCAAGCGTGTACATTTATAAAACAGATAAAGTAGTTAAAAGTGCAGCTTGTAAGGGACCTTAAAAGTCAAGCTTTTAAGAGTTCTTAAAAGTCGAGCTTTTTAGTGTTTTTAAATGTCGAGCTTTTTAAGGATTCTTAAAACCTCGACTTTTAAGACTCTAAAAAGCTCGACTTTTGAGGACCCTTAAAAGCGCGACTTTTAAGGACGTTATAAAGCTCGACTTTTGGGACTCTTAAACTGCACATGAAGCCAAATTTGTTTTTACATAGCTGTAAAATATATCGTTTAAAATGCACGATTCCAAAATTTGAGATGACTAGGACAAAAATTGACGAAAAATGGTCAGAGGACTGGATCGAGTTTGTTGCGAAATTCCTTGGTTGTGACGTAATTTTGGGGACAGAGGTTTTGGACTGACTTATACAGGGATGTGCCACTAGACAGGGTATGGCTTTTGGCCTCTTTGTCCTAAGCAGGATATATAATTTTTTCTGTCTGTCCTGAACAGATTGTATTTTGTGTCATTTGTCCTATACAAGGACCTAAAATGAAAGGTGTTGTCTTAAATAGAATAGGTATTTTGGGTGACTTCTTGTCTTAAACAATGTCAGGGTTTCAATCCCTCAGTAGCAGTCCTATACCAAAACATGGGTCAAGTGCCCCCACCCCCCCCTCCGGGGGGTTATGAGGAGGTTTGCATCCCGACTACTCTTTTGGCCAATTTCAAATTACTTGTCTGATGACTTCCTGAACTGTACTGCACTCAGTTCAGTCACCATAACATGCTACATACTATCAATAGGATATATCCAGTTATGCTGCTCTTTCGTGCAAATGTATTGAGATTACTTGTATGTTTTTCACGGCATTCAGTTTTATTGATAACCCTGATATTGAAACTTGAGGGGAAGGAACGATAATGATGATGCTGAGTGAAACCCATCAGTACTGTTCGAATTAAACAGATCATTTATTTGTTACAATTATTTAACTTGCGATTTAGAGGATAACTAGACTCTCTCAAACCAGTCAAGTACTGAACATTTTCACTGGGCCATTCCTTGTAATTGAGGCGCCACCCCCCCCCCCCCCCCCCACATACAAACACCCTTGTTAGAGACTGGACTTTTTGACTTTTTGGCGTATAGTCTCGCCCACTACGCAAGTCAATGTGTCATTTGTGTTAATTGAGACCACTGCAAACAACTACTCAAACCATAACTGTAAAATGTATATTACATGCTGAAAATATCCAAAAGGAATCCAAAAGTACTTATTTAAAACAATTTTTAAAAATGACAGCTAACACTGAAACAACAATGGTAAACCACTGGCTTGGCTTGTGTATTATGGAAGTGGTGTGCACATAATAAAATAGCAAACTAAATTTGACAAAGTAAGAACAACAATTTTCTTATGTTCACAAAAGTAATAAAACATGCATGTCATAATGACAGTATTTATGTTGCTTGGCAGCTTGTCCTGGTATGACCTGGTTTCTGCATTTGGACAGTTCTGAGGTTTTTGAGCTGTTCTGGTGCCAGTGGTTGTTCTCTCAACAGAAACAGTATTGCTCTGCTGCAATACCCCTTCCTCTGCACATGAATCAGAAAACAACAATAATTATTGTACATATACTGTTTATTCAGGTGGTTTCAGAGAAATTAAATGGGAGATGAATTAATGTCAGTCAGATCACTCTGGGAACAAGGAAAAAAAGGATTTTTGTGACAACTGAACAACAGGAGAATTTGGATGTTGATGTGAAGGCTTTTGTTAGAAAAGCACATACCGTAATCTGTCGTTAGATAGCAACGGAATCCCACACGAGCACCATCCTTAACACGGGTTATTACTAACACAATGAATGATGTATGCCTGTGCTTTTCTATGTATCAACAGTAGGGTGGGCTTAGCCTACCAAACAATATCAGTTTATACCATTGAATACATGTGCTACGTAACTGATCAAACATGTAAGTCTTCATATCACAAATATTTGGCTTACTTGTCCTTTCGTTCGATCACTTGGAACTTCTTCTGGAGCTGCAGGAACAACAGTATCTCTTGTGGGCACAGCGGTCCTCTTTATATATAATCTCGGATATTTACTCTCCCACTCTTCTCGATTGTATCAATCACCGATGATTTGTACTCGTAGCAATCGTCCTCGAAGTGCGCCGAGCAGAGTGCAGTGCACTTGGAAGTCACTGGGATCTTTAAAGTTTTCGAACAAATTTGACCCACTTTACCCTCACAATCGGATCAGTTTGAAACTAATGCATTCGAAATCCCTTTTTCCTCGTATTTTTTACAACTTTTAGGGGCGCGAGCAACGCAGTTTCTCCCTCCTCTTGCCTCCTCTTTCTCTCTTTCCGCCGTATTGGATTGCTAGTTTGTGTACCCAAATTGACGTCACAGGCTGTTGTCACGTGGTATTTTGGCCGCGCGATTTGAATGCCATTTTTCGAGGCAAAACAGCCCAACTTTCAGCGCTCGTAAAATCGCCAATTTTTATCCTAGACATCTCAAACTTTGGAATCATATATTTCAAACGATGAATTTTATAACTGTGTAAAAACAAATTTCGCTTCATATGCACTTTAAAAGCTCGACTTTTAAGGACTCTTAAAACCTCGACTTTTAAGAACTCTACAAAAGCTCGACTTTTAAGAGTCTAAAAAGCTCGACTTTTAAGGACTCTAAAAGGCTCGACTTTTAAGGACGTTAAAAAGCTGGACTTTTGAGGACTCTAAAAAGCTCGACATTTAAGGACTCTTAAAAGCTCCACTTTTAAGACCGTAAAAAGCTCGACTTTTAAGGACTCTAAAAAGCTAGTCATATTTTTAAGGACTCTAAAAAGCTAGATTTTTAAGGACCCTAAAAGCTCGACTTTTAAGACCTAAAAAGTCTGCTCTAAAGAACTCTAAAAAGCTCAACTTTTAAAGACTCTTAAAAGCACGACTTTTAAGGACTCATACAAGCTGCACTTTTCGCTACTTTATTTGTTTTATAAATGTACACCCTTGAAAGTGTGCTGTACTTTTTCACGACATTTAAACAAAGCTATTTGTATATGCGTTTGTTTCATAGGGCGATTTTGATGACTCGAGTTACATAGGTGGTTTTTAATAAATATGTTTAGTTGAATTTACATAAGGGACTTTGCCCAGCTACTGCTATTGATCCGACAAGTAATACACGATGCTGATTAATTTTTTTTTTACAGACCACCAGACAATGGAGAAGGATCCTTGGATAAATTCTAGAAATTTTTAATCAATAAAGTTTCTGGTACAGGAATTGCTGATTTAATTATCACTGGTGACTTTAATTTTCCCTGTGTGATTGGTCAACTGGCTCACCAACTATTGTAGACAATTTTACCGAAACATTTTGGGAAATTCTGGATGACCATTTTCTCACTCAAACAAACCTTTATATCACGCGTCTCAGTGTCAGTAATATCTCATCACCTGGTAATATCTTGGATCTCGAGCTGACGAATCATGAATCACTGAATGAGGAAACTAATGTGTATCCAAATGGCTTTGACTCAGATCCCTTTCCTGTTTGCTTTTGCTATCTAACATAATCTAACACAATTTACACAATTAGCTTTCTCAGCATATTTACTTCATCGCGAAAACGTCAAGTTTATACCGAGGAACCCATTGAACCTAATTACAAGTGGGACCGCGAAAGGAAAAGACTAAAATGCAATTAAGCAAGATAAGGGCAAGACAAAGGAATCAGCTATAAAGGGAACCTGATTAAAGGTCTCCTTTGCAGGGTTTCTTGAGTTCATGCTTATAATTAAACAATCACAAAGGAGGAAGCCTTGTTGCGCAAACATCGTTTGCCTTAATGTTTCCCCGTTTGCTGCGAAAACATTTTTGCTTCTCAGAAATAAAAAAAAGTTTATTATCGTTTGCCTCACAAAGAAAGTCACTGAATTAGTAGATCACAAGTAACTCATTGTTGTGAGTCAACCGAATACAGATTATTATTAATTTGTATTTATCACGATGATCAATAACCAGATTTTTCACAACAAATGAATTGTTTTTGAATTTCTTTCAGACACATTATGGTTCCACGTTTAATTGCGCCAAGAAGAAAAAAAGGTTGATTAAATTGTAGGGTTGTCCAGGCTTCACTTTCTAAGTGGAGCAGGCGCAAACTTTTCTCTGAATGACATAAACAAACAGAAAAGCTGCGGGAAGGAAACATGGTTTAAGTTAACTAAATTTGTAGCAAAATATTGCAGAAACAAAATTAAGATAAACAAGAATGGAATTGCAATGATTTCGTCAATAGTTGATAAATTCAAAACATGCAAGGCGGGAGAATGGGTGCTCGTAAGCTTTAGTAGAGTGCAATACGCATGTTCTGTAGTGGTCCATGAACCTGTTTAATATTCTTATAACTGATTATCGAGGAGAATCAGTTTCATAAATGTTCAATTTCAAATAAACGACGGTGAATCCAATAAACGCTGGTAGATTTGTTTCAGATTTGACCATGGAGACCGGCGCTTATTTGAAATCGGCGTTTATTCGAGGCCCGGCCTTTATAATCGAGAAAATACGGTATAACAATAATTTTTGGACCATAGTCTTTGTTCTTTTCACTTTATATCGCACAAAACCTTATCAGGCCATTTTCTCATCTCTTTGGCGAATTCTAGGCCCTGTTAAAGTAAAAGAGGAAATCTCGAACAAGCTTTACATCTCATAGTTTAAAGCGTATATTTCTCGTATCAACTTCACTTTCGGGAACGGCAAAAACGGTAACGTGACCGACAAATTCCAACTGCTGAGAAATATGGTTTAGTGAATCTACTTTTTGCTGTGTGAAAATATAACAAATTACCTGCAATTAGGGGCCGATTACATGGCGAATTTCAGCCCGGGCTTTAATTTCGACCGCCCACCGGGCTAAAATTTTGTTGCGATTACATGGGGAATTTCAGCCCAGGTGGAATGTGGGCGGGAAAATTTGCGGGCTAAAATTTTGTTGCGATTACATGGAGAATTTCAGCCCAGGTGGAATGTGGGCGGGAAAATTTGCGGAAAGCGTTTTACCTCCTGTTTTTTTTTTACACAACCAAGAGTTTTCCTCTCTTGGCACAACTAAAAACGTGCGCATGCCCAAGTTCATATTTCAGCCCGGGCTGAAATTTGAATGCGATTACATTAGGTTTTTCAGCCCGTTTGACTGGGCTGAAATTTGGCCAGCCCGGATGGAAATTTCAGCCCAGGCTGAGACTCTCTTCATGCAATTGCAAATCTTTATAAAGATTTGTTCAGGAAGCCGAGCTGAAATCTCAGCCCGGTTAACCGGGCTGAAAGTTGCCATGCAATCGGCCCTTAGTTTTGCAACGACTTTGCGCCACGACTCTTACACTATGTTCATTTCATAGCTGTTTTTCGGTTTGTTTTACATTTGAGGTAAACGGCAAAACCTTTTCATTTTGTCGAGTAAGCAAGATCCGTTTAATTGTCAGTCAACCCTGTCCTCTTCACATTTTTATCTAGCCCTTTGATTGCACAATAAGGGATGTGCTCTGACTGATCTATTTCCCAATTTTCCAACTACAGTTTTTTTAAGAGGGTGGCTTTGGTACTGGTGGTGGTGGTGGGGGAGAACTTTCAGTAAAGACGCTTTCCATCTGTCATTAGTTTAAAGCGTGTATGACACGAAAATTTTTTCTTCGGTTTTTGATAGTTTTATGTGTATAAAAAACGATTCTAATCTTTAATTCGGCATCAAACTTTTCAAACGGACTTTTTTCGCGGTGAAAATAGCGCAAATTAGAGTTCAAAAGTGTCGCCGTCTCACGGGGCCAAAATCTCACGTGTTTAGCTAATGTTAACGTTAATGTTAATGTTATGTTTAAGTTTAAAATCGTTTTTTTGATATTCATCAGACTCTCAAAAACCGAAGAAAAATTTCGTGTCATATACACTTTAAGGGCAGTTACTTATCATAACACTTGTTTTTCTTTAATTCCTTTGATTTCTATTTTGACAGTTCACAATGAAGCGTTACTTAGATATGAACAATGCATAGAGACAACTTAGTTCGCCTAATTCCGCAATCTAAGACAACAACAACGTCTTGCTTGTTCCTTACGTTGAGAGACCAAACGCGAGTCTATTGTTCGAGATGTTGAATCATAAACAGAATTGACCTTTAGAGTTGAGTTTCTTACCTCCTTTTTTTGTCCTGTGTTTGGTGTTCTCACATCAGAAATTAAGGAACGTTCTTTTCCCGACGGAAACCGAAGAAGTGTAAGAAGAAGCTTCCTCTGTCGGTTTTGAATGCTGTAAATAGAATATATAGCAAGTGTTAACCTTGTTTAATTTATACTTGCCTGTATGCATGTTAATAGTAGAGTAGATAGCTCTCAATTAAAGCTAAAGTCGAAGACAGCAATTTATTATGTAAAGAATGAGATGTCACAAATGGCTTCAATTGCCAAATGGCCTTTTTTAACGTTTATTTAAATTTTCTCAAGCTTTTAACGCAATATTGCCAGAATCGTTTGACTTTTTAATTTATACAACTCAGTCTCTTCCAATTGCTTGCATCTTTGCGTGGGTTTTTCCTTATTTTCATCTGACTGTTAAAAGTTCGCAAAAATTGAACTCTCTGTGACCTAGAAAAGACACGTTTAACAATTACTCAAGTGCTTCCCTATATGTTCGTACATTATTCCAGAATTCTTTGACGGTAATACTATTACTTTTTTTTTAATTGGAAGGGCATCACTTTTCTTATTTTCTCTACCTGATTACTCGAGTATTGCAAATAATCAAAAATTCTACCGATCACTTTTAGACAATATTCGTAAATTCGTAACCCTCCGAATTTCACCTGGAAACAGTATCTCACGCAAATCTTACATATCTCTCATAGAAGAGTAGCATAAAAGGGATGGTTTCACGGTTCGGCACATGTGCAAGGTATGACCTTATCGCAGTCGATTCCATTGTATATGAAACAATCATATTAAGCGAATATACAGTGGAACCTCGATTTAACGAAGTGCCAAGGGGCTGGGGAAATTGACTCGTTATATCGAGGGTTCGTTATATCGAGGTTCTTTTCCATACATTACACTATTACTGGGCTGAAAAATATCGTTCGTTATACCGAGGGCTTCGCAATACAGAGGTTCGTTAAATGGAGGTTCCACTGTACTACTCTTGCGGAAAATTTACCTTTGAAAATTTCACAATCAGTTGCGAAAACATTATGTTACAGGTGAGACTTTTCATCAGAATTCCGTTTGTATGTTCAGAGCATGCATTAAAATACCTTTTTCACTTTTACCAACGTTTTCGGTTAAAAAACCTTCACTTGTAAACAAACTCAAATTTACACAAGCATAAAGGCGGATGATAAAGTTTCACATGAGATTAATATTTTAACCGATTTGCATCGAAAATTCGGAAATTAGCTTTAACTATCGAATTTACTCCTCGACCCGAAAGATTTATTTTGGACAAATGCAAGAGTTGTCTACTCGCTTCCAATTGGTTTATAAACAATAGAATTTAATTAGTTTACGTCATAACTTGCACATGCGTGGAACCGTGAACCCTTTCCTTTAACTCTTTTTAATTCTTTCTTTCAGAAGGAAAGAAGAATGAATGAAAGAAGAATGAGACCCTTACCGGGACTCATAGGACAGGGAAGAAAAACATGAATATAAGAAAAAAAGCGCAAGTAATCGGCTGACATGTTTACTCATTCACTCAACCTCTTCGTGCTGAGTGGCACATAAGGTCTCAAAAAATCGAACATCGTTCGCACATTCCACGTGCTAATCCTTAAAGATGTGTTTTGGCATCCAAGAGACTCGCTCTCCTAGCACAGGTTCCTAGTTGGTTTTCAGTGCCTCAAGCCTCCAGGACGACAATGGCTTGATTCTCCTAGTAAGGTTTCAGTAACATAGGTTGTTTTACAAGGCAGGGTTGTTAGCCCTGCGCTTAACTCCCAACCTGGAGGGCCAGGGCGCTGTTTAGTCTGGCCTCTCTCCCGTAGACCAATTCAGCATGGTTGAACCTACCAGGAGCATAAGCTCCAGCTGACATAGCTCTAGGGGTCGTAAGGGCACGCAAGCCTCCCCTGCACAACAAGGCACAGCACCAGGGGAAGGCTGACATCTTTAAGCCTCCCGATATGCCGGCACATGTCAGCCAGATTACCTCGGAATTCTGCTCAATCGTAGGCATTTATAGGCCTGCACCAGTGAATGGGAGGCCGTTGATGCTTGGCTGTCACCTTCGGAGATTTAAGTTTAAACAGGGGAAGGGAATGGCGGAGGATCCGTGGAGGGTTTTTTGTTTGGGAAATAGAATAAAATAAATGTCTGAGCTAAGTGCTTCAACAAAAGACATTGATCAGCTGCGTGCCTGTGTCAATGGTAAGTTAGAGTTCCGTGAAGAGCAGTTCGCCTTAGCTAACGTCTTTTATTTCAATTTATTAATGCGACATATGTTAAAAAGAAGGACCGTCAGTGCTTCAATTTTTTAATTATAATCGGAACGAAACGACAATCATAATTAATAAAACTTTTCCAGAAGGCGGTGTCAAAGGGTGTCAAAGTATTTTTATATCAGGCTTCAGTTTTGGATGGCTGCCCCAAAAGACTTACTGAAAGACTTACTGGCAAATTTAATATTTGCTATACATTTACATCATATTTGTCCACATTTGTCACTCAAGCAAATGCACAATTATCCTACTTGTCTTAGCACAAATACCATATTTGTCTCTAAGACAAATACAGACAAATGTGACAAATGTCATATTTGAACCATGTTTGAACCATTTTTGTCCCAACACAAATCTAAAATTTCACCCAGTGCAGCCAGCCAAGAGACGACTTCAACTATAAAAAATTACTATGCCGGCAAAAACAAACAAGTACTTCGCTCGTTTAACGGGGTGCTCATCATCAGCTTTGGCCAGTACCATCAATACAACTAGGAAACTTAACCCTATTCAGTTCAGACCGTGCTTTTTCGACCTTCTGGGAGCGGGGGGGGGGGTGGAGGGCTTCAGAAGCCCCCCCTGTAACTTTAAAACGGCTTACGCTATTGCCACCAAATTTGCACAGCAAAGTGTACACCGTAATTCTAATCATTACAGATACTGCGATGTCACCATGATTTTGATATGATTCCAGTGCCTAAAAACGTATTTAATCAATATTTCCATCAGGTTTGACTGCGTATTCACAAAACTTTAACAGCAGCATGTCTAGAAATCTTCTAATGTCTCTAAAGAGTTTTATATTTACTGGTAGCAGCAATGACATCATTATAATGTAATGCCGGAGTATTGAAATAACCAACTGAAACTACCAACAATACATATATCAGAAACAAATGACAAAAGTTCTGAAAAGAAATTCACAGATCGATGCTTGCACAAACGCTTAGGAGTTAAGACATTTTGCCACCATAGTAACGGCATCATATTTACGTCATAAACGTAGACTCAATGTTTCACTTAGAAGCTCTAAGGCAATAAATTTACTGAATGCTGCACCTGGAGGAGTAAAAATACTTTTGCTGGGTGTAAAGGGCATCTATAATATGTTTTCTGTATGTATTTTTGGAAGACATGAAATTGTGCAGATAAATTTCACATTAGAGATAAAATGGCTATTTTGGTGTCCGTGATCTTTAATTTCTTTAAATTCATCTGCTTCATTTAATAAACAAGAAAGTGAAGCCAGTTGATTTAATTTGGTATACAGTTTATAGTTCCTTACAAGGTTGCTAAGAAAGCAATTGGCAACCGCACGAAAATAAAGCGATTTAAGGTTGTCAACTATCCCTCCCCCCCCCGCCTCTTCCCCAATAATATCAGGGATGAGCATTGTTTCATTTTGAAGAAGGGAGACTGAAAAGCTGTAATTAAAAAAAAAAGGCGGGGGGGGGGGGTCCGTTTGGTGGGGAATGGAAATAGATTTCTTTTTGAGTCCAGTTGTAACAGTTAGGTCTTGTGTTGTACTGAGATAATGTTCTCTCTTGTTAACTAGATTTCGGTTTCACTCGAAGGAAAATTGGGCGATTACCATAACTTTTTGCTTCAAGCTGCATTGTATTATCTGTTAAGAGCCTAGTTTGGTATTTGAACTTAGAGGCAATTGAGTAGGGGAGCCGTTTATGTATGCACACGTACATATTTAGTAATTTTAAAACCTGCTCACTGTTTTAATTAAACACCTGTTATATCGCCTTGCTGGAATTCATTTCGAGTGATTAAAGTGTGGACGATACATCAATTTTCCCATATCAGCCTGTATACTTTTGGGAATAGACTAAAATAGCAATAAATAAAATGCGCTAGCTATATTTGAAGAGCAAACCCGGAACTTTCGAGATACTCCCTTACATTGGCTGTGGCTGATTTTATGTATAAACGCCAGTAAAGGTATTTGCTAAAGTTTGGAATGCCTGCCCACTTATTTGCATGCCATTTTATTGAAGAAAAAAAGTTTCATTTGTTTTTGTATGCCTCGTTCTACAGTACGTTCAGGCATATGTAAATAAACGGTACATGCCGTATGGTTTGTTAGCAATTTACCTTGACATTACCATTGTGGACTACCTTATATAATAACCTGTTAATTCAACTCTGAATTGCTCTAAATGCGAATGGTATACGTTAGGAGCCCATCATGGGCTCCTGTATACGTGGATATTGGATGCTTAGGATATAGGTTTCTTTGCTAAAAGTCTGAGAAGTATTTGGAAATCAAATGATTTGTTGATGAACATTACGTCGGCTGAAATCCGCTTATACTGTTGAACCTGTCGTAAGGGAACATCCAAAATGCCAAACCTAAGTGGTCCCTTACGAGAGGTTAAAAAAAATACAATAAAATAAAATAAAATGAAATTAAACGAGCGTGCTAGTGACGGCTTCATCACAATTCATAGATAGTTGCCCACAGAGCAGCTTAAATTTATTTATGACCTTCATTTGCCTTCTTAAAAGTTATTCTCCAATTCCAAGAGAGGATAAAGGGCAAGAGGGCTACTCCCCCATATAGGCCCCATCTCCATCCTAATCCCTCTTAAGTTATTTTTAGTAACAATTGGTAAGAAATTCAACTTTCAAATAACTTATCGAATTTTAAAGCATTTACCCTGAGTGGCAACAATATAGAACTCGTCATTCTAAAAAAAAATCGTAATTTTATTTTTTCCAAATTTGACATTTCCGAAAATGACGTCACAAAGTTGGCGCCAAATTTTGCTTTAATTTAGTATTACAAGATATCGTCCGACGGCTTCTGAAAGACTTTATTTCATTGATCTCAAAACTGAAAAATATATGAAATATATTTATCCACTCAAAATCTACAACATTTGAACTTTGAATTTTGTGAAGAAAAATAACTTAACAGGGATTAGGATGGGTATATGGCCTATATTGGGGATTATTAAACTATTGAATCCTCCCTTGCCAATTCTGATTGGATAGTCAGTTGCATGAAGGTGCGTACTGGTATGCGAATTAATTAAACACCGGTCACACTGTCGTGGGTCTGGCTGTAACTGTTGGCTGGGTTGGGAGGGGGGGGGGGCGGTGGAGGAGTTGAGGTCTTACCACAAGGTTTTTCATATAGCGTGAGCTTGACGTTGGACGTTAAAATTAATAGTATTATTGTAGATACCCTGCGAGCAGGCTCTCTTTTCTGCTCGCAGAGTAAATTGTAGTAGAAGTGGCGCTAAATTTGATTGGCTGTTGGCTGTGCTCCAAGGTCATGCATGTATGGACCGTACAGTGGCTCCCAGCGGCGCCTATGCATGCTTTCGGTCCGACCTTGTCGAGCTGCGTCCTTGCTGTACTTTGCTTGGTCGATTAGCGAGACAGCTTTTATTGTTATTATTATTATTATTATTATTATTATTAATACAACGAGCGTAATGGTGCACACTATCCAATTGCTTAGACATGGCGCGTACACTGTCCAATTAACAACACTGTAAAATACAGAACATTGTATGGCATTTGCTTTCCAAATTTAAACTCAGTTGTCTCTGAAAATGCGTGGTTACCCTCAGTTTTCTTTCCGGATTCCAAAAGCCCTTCCTGCATAGTCATAAACCGCGCAAAACTACCCCTGTATTAGTAGGTACCGTCCATAAGGAACCCGAGTTTCTCAGACCATCTCGAGGAAGCGAACAGCTGTCACGATCAACAGTAAAGTGAAACAAGTTACTACTAGAAAAAAGAAGACAAACCAGTTTAACTTGGCTTAACATGATTATTTTGTGAGGTGTTTTTAAATTTACTGAGGCCATATGCTGAACAAATTCGCTGTCTTCGGTTCGAAATGTGAACAAGTTGACAAAACGAATTTCGAATCCGTGCGGTGTTGAACGCAAGAACGCGAAAACTTCTAAATCAGTTCTTTCCCAGATGAATAAACCGCAGTCTTAAATTAGAAACTTAAATTTGCAATCTGTTTTGTTGACAATCCGCACATTTACAAAACAACAAAGAATGGGAACTTCTTTGGAGAGCAGAAAACATTCTAAGGTTGACCATTTCTCAATCAGGGTAAAATTCTTAAAGACATGTACTGTTTTGAAACCACAGGTGAACCACAGGTGACCCAAGCTAACAGTGTGAGCACGGTGATAAATATAAGGATTTGTGTGGAAATTTAACAAATCATCTCTAGAATCGTAAAATAATTTGTTTACGTGCCCGGTAGCAGGCAAGTATTTTTCTGTTACGAACAAATACTTCACAGGCGTCTCCTCGTATACGCGTAGGGATAAAAATTGTCCTCCTGCCCAGTCCCGGCCGCGTTCAGTGCACCCGGTATGCCTGCCACGGGTCAAATCGAATCGTTTGAACACGTGTTGACTTTATCTACGATTATTTGTGACCTAAGGATTGACATAATTTGCCTCTGACAGGCGTCAAAAGGTAAGGACGTTATTCTTCGTTGCTTCTAGGGGGAAAAAACTGAAACCCGGTAAAGTTTCGAGGAGAAAACCGTTCGTACTTTTGCCCTCATTAATATTCTGCTCTGGCTCCAACCTTTCAGTATTATTTACATCGTACGTGAGCGATGAACCAAAGTCGCTTAAATAGCTTTAAATAAGCTCAAATCAGCACACAAAACCAAGAAACGCACAATGAAAACAAACTAAAACAAGTGAGGAACTTTATTTGCGAAAAACAAATTATTTTACGATTCTAGAGATGATTTGTTAAATTTCCATACAAACCCTTATATTTATCACCATGCTCACACTGTTAGCTTGGGTCACCTGTGTTGAAACCATGCGTGAAATTGGCGCCGCTTATAAGAAACTTCGCTCACAGTAAAGTAACCGAGAAATTCTCGGCGCATCGTGGAAATCTTTATCACCAATTGTGCCTACAAGAGTAATAATTTTTACTGCTTCAATCATCTTTATACGCTTTGTGAAATGCGAGATGTCACTTCTTTGAAAACCTGCTGCAAAGCTATGCAAATCAACGCGGCAAGTCGTCGGTAGCTGCTTTTGAAATCTTATCAAAGTTGTAATTCATGGTCATGTATCGAATACAAATTTATTTGATCGTTTTGCGCAAATGCTATTCTCTAGATACCAGAAAAAGGGTTTTAGTCCCTTTTTCATCGAGATACACGTAGATTTGTTGCGTTACTTACCGCGTGACGCTCATTGAAAAGGTCAGATTCCACGCTTTATGCAAATGTGATGCGCTTTTGAACTTCGGACTGTTTTTGCTATGTCGTTGGACGATATTCGCTAGTTCCTACAAATTCTTTTACAGTTGTCTTTTAATTTGAGTTTCAATATGAGCTTCATTTACTATTTCGATTCAAAACGAAGGATAAAGTGCGCGAAAGAAAAGATCGATTTGTACCCACATTGCTCGCGCAATTTATTTTGACACTAACAGTATGCAAATTTAGTCCACTGAGAACTATTAAAATAATCCCTGGAAAAACGCTTGTTATTTTACTCTAACTCTCTCTCTAACATTATTACCTTCGATTTTTAGTATAAGTTCCATTCAATAGTTTCCCTTTTGACAGCAGGTTTGAGTCTGGCAAATTCTGAAAATTTTAGCTTCGTTGTTCGCTTTCCATATCATGAATTCTGAAAATTTTAGCTTCGTTGTTTACGTTCCATTCGGGACACAACCCTCGACACCAAATAGTCATGTTTTCTCTGCTTTCTTGTTCATGTTGATAAAAACTGTTGTGGCGTCTGAAGTTATTATTTAGGATGCTCAATTCAAGTTACAGAAATAAAATTTACGTTGACACTAGACAAGAGCGCGAATAGCCTCAGACATTCCTGCCAACAATGTACACTGAACTTGTGTTGTTTATCTATACACGCACTTTATGAGCTTGTCTCCAACCTTTGCGTGTAAATTTTAGCTAATTTTACTCGCACTTTGCGTGTAAATTTTACTCTCACTTTGTTCGTATTTTTTTACACGCGTGTTTTGCGCGTGTAATTCGCGTGTATTTTGCGTGGAAATTGCGTGCAATATGGCGTCTTTACACGCATGAAACGCGCGTGTAATGCTGCCATCCCTTTGGCCAGTACTGTATGCGCAGTACCAAAAGAAGGCACCGTCCTTAATGGTCAAACCAGAGCTGCTAATAGCCAATCAAATCAAGAAAATAGTTATAGTTGTGATTAACATTTATATATATCGCGTATGTTGTTGATGCTCTATGTGCTTGACAGTCATACACAAAACTAAACACGTGCGTACTTTTAGTAGGCTTGTTTAAAAAGAAAAGAATTTACAACCGGGTGAGATTCATATTTTAGTGTTGCTTAGC
Organism: Siderastrea radians; assembly: GCA_964017195.1. Taxonomy (NCBI): domain Eukaryota; kingdom Metazoa; phylum Cnidaria; class Anthozoa; order Scleractinia; family Rhizangiidae; genus Siderastrea; species Siderastrea radians. Next base: position 35,909,660 of record OZ024894.1, read on the forward strand.
TATATTAGCCTGCGTGCAGACGTCTCCTATTTCCTTTGCACACGCACGCAGGCTAAACTATATAAAACAAATCTGTATTTTAGAGTTGCTATCATGCTACACTAACGAGTCCGTTATTTGTGAATCTGCAGTTGCCTCTCTCAATCTGTCCTCCACATTTGATTTTCTACGGCAAATCATCCCAGCAACTTGCAAATTCATCTTGTTGTTTAATCCCATGTAAATCCACGGGTTAA